>JALRMK010000002.1:961245-1517598 GCA_026119845.1 Pezicula carpinea
TTGCCTCTTTCTCCCTCTCTCCCTTTCCTTCTTTCTTTCGCGTTTCCCTTTTTGTCAGTGAGCTTCGGTACAGTCTACGAGGATGAACTCCTTCACTGTGGTCCCCATGGCTTGACGACCATTGGTATCAGTTCAATCTCAATTCTAATCCCCAGCCACCGCATTTTTCCTCACCCAGCAATTGCGCCTTCTCCCCACCCCTTCAGAGCAGAGGAATCAATTGTCAGCGCACACATTTCTAATGTTTTAGACCACCTTGCTGCGTATCCCGCGAGGAAGTGAAATGCCTCCACCGGTATCATTGCCAGGTACCCGTAAGCTATATCAGCCGCATTTGCTTCAAATTGAGGAATAAGACTAATGACACGTAGGCGAGGCCTCTCATGACCTCTCTATCTCCACCATCTCAGCCGCGCGCGATGAGTTCTACGATGCCGTCACCGATATTTCGAATACGCAAACGGAAGATGGCGACTCCGACATGGTCAAGTCCTCCTCTTCCGACGAGCCTCCCCGAATCATTTCGAGCGCACTGCAAAAACCTCTTAAGGTATACTACGAGGACTCTGAACCTTCCTCTGAAGAGTATTCACAAGACGTTTTGTGCTCTGTGAGCAAAGATTTGCTTTTAGAAGTCGATGAAGGTTCTTTTGAGGAAGACAGCCAGAACAATAACGACAGAGGTCATTTTCGAGGTGGCACAAGGAGCCCTGTGCAACAACAAACGCGCAATGAATGCTCCTTACAACCGGCGGAACTAATTTTTCCAAAATCCCACTACCCACTTGTTTTTACAGAAGCAATGGAGTCATTTCAGCAATTCGTCCCTCCCCTGCCAGTTTGCAAAGAACAAACGGTGGTAAGGGAATTCTTAGATGAGCTTGACCAACAAAGTGCTGCAGACCCAACGAAAACCTCGAGAGGCAATGCCTCATTTGACGGCTATGCATTTACGGAGTTCGAACTTGCTGACTTTTCTATTTACCTCCCAAGCACAAACGCCCACCATGCGTTCGAGATGCGACCACTCGACCATCTTGCTAGCAAGACGGGTAATTCGTATTTTGTTTTGGACGGAATACTTAGCATTAATGGGCTAAGGCGCTATGTGCAAGGTGTTCCGTTCCAGGTTTGCTCTATTGGGAATTATGGTGAGACGCATGTGGAAGTGGAATCCAACATTTGGATTCAATCCGACTACAATAGGAAGAAAGATATATACTACCGTCTTAAGGACCCATCGCCAGAATATGCACGTTTTTATGAGGGGTTCTTGTGGCTGGCTAATCTAGCGAAGCATTTTGTTGATTACTGCCAAAGCCAAGAAGATCTAAGGTCGGTCTCGATCCACGATTTCCGTGCTAGCTTCTCTCTCTGGGCCTTAAAAAAACACCAAAAAGACTCCAGATTTCAAGCGTGGTATAGAAAGCACCAAGGCCACGATTTTAGGCGGGCTGTTGCACAGAATATCCATTTCCTTTTCAAGGAAGCTGTTGGTGTAGATGATGACCTGCGGTCCCATTGCATATGGAGCGAAGTTATGGATAAAACTGCCATTAGGAAGCATGAAATACGGGAACACAAGACTGTGGTTACGCCGTACATCTATGAATGTTTTAGTCATTTGAGGTTTGGCAAACACTTAAAACCATTGGCTCCTATAAATGAGGCAGGTACGAGGCGTGCTTCACAGGGGGCAGCTCTCCATTTGACGGTCGACGAAGTACCTGCGCAAGAAACCATCGAGACCATGTCAGCGCCCATACCGCGATATACAGTACAGTCACCTGCTGATCAGGAGCTTGAGCGGAAGTCTGATCGTTGTCAGATGATCAGGTCTGTGAAGATTGGCGATGTACTTAGTGTGGTGGTGGACGGCCATGGCTCAGTCTGGAAAGATGAAGTGAGCCAGTGGAAAGTAGCAGACAAATGCTGGTATCTTTTAGTGCAAGGAATACACGTCGCAAAGAATGGCAAACGATCCTTCGATGGCATCTGGCTATACAAGTCACACGAAACAACCTGCGCAAAGATGAAGTACCCATTTCCGAATGAGCTTTTCTTGTCCAACCACTGTACATGCAGCGAGGAAAGGGAAGAAGAGGAACGAATTATAGATGTTGTAAACGTCGCATGGCATGGCTCTCCTTCGAATTCGGGCACTAATCTGTTTGTTCGACAAACTTATGTTGATGGGGAAAGATTTGTTACGCTTAAAGATGCCCACAAGAAATGTGAGCATTTACGAAGGGATCAGGAAGATATCCAACAAAAAGACAAGTACCCGCCAGGCACCACTGTCCTTGTCAGATCAGCAGAAATACCACAGAAATCCAAACATGCAGTAGAGCCCTATGAAATCATCGACTACGTCCAGGATGGGCCGCAGAGCTTTGCAGTTATGCGTAGGCTTTTACGGAGAGCGGAAATGGATAGTCAAGAAATCTTTGCACCAAACGAACTTGTCTATACCGATAGGTTAGATAAGGTTCCTGTAAGCGCTATTAAGCACAACTGTTTGATCAGGTTCTACAGTAGGGCGGAAGTCAGATCTGGGGCTGTACCAGCACCATATTGCAGAGATGGAACAGGAAATGCTTTCTACATTACTACGCGTCTTTATGAGAAGAATGGCGTCCAAACACTTACGCCGATAGATGTCCCCTCGGGTTTTACCCAAGGGTTTGATCCGACAGCCCGAGGAGCACACGACCTCCTGCGTGGGATGGATCTATACTGCGGTGGGGGCAATTTTGGAAGGGGTCTAGAGGAGGGAGGAGCAGTGCATCATAAATGGGCTGTCGACCTCGCAGAGAATGCTGTTCACACCTATTACGCTAATCTAGAGAATCCTGCAGACACCAGATTATTCTATGGATCTGTAGACGATCTTCTTACGCAGGCGCTTAAGGGAAACCCAAGGAACTCCCCGTTGGTTGCTATGCCAGGTCAGGTCGACTTCATTTCTGCAGGTAGTCCTTGTCAAGGATTCAGCTTGTTGAATGGGAACAAAAACAGCGAAAGAGCGTTGAAGAATCAATCTCTTGTTGCCTCAGTCGCTGCTTACGTAGACTTTTATCGGCCAAAGTATGGGATTCTAGAGAACGTTATGAACATGGCTCAAAAAGGAAAAGGCAGAGATGAAGACGTTCTTTCTCAACTCCTCTGCGCTCTTGTTGGAATGGGCTATCAGGTCCAAGTCTTCGTCTTAGACGCTTGGAGTTGCGGTAGCCCCCAGTCACGAAGTCGACTATTTGTTTGCTTTGCTGCTCCTGGCTGCGAACCTCTTGAGCATCCATACTTGTCACATTCTCACCCGTCTAATATCAGGGAGACCGGCGTTGGCTTGTTGTCTAACGGGGAGGCTATTGCACATCGTAGGTTTGTACCAACCGCTTTCGAATATGTAACTGCCGGCCAAGCTACATCAGACCTACCAAGGATAGGAGACGGCCGAACATTCCACTGCACGCCACACCCAGATCACGTAGTCACAGCACCTCTAAAAGAGAAATCCCAGGCACAGATCGCTTGTATTCCTACACATCCCAGAGGAATGAATTTCGCTAAGGCGTGGAATAACGGGAAAGGCACCATGACAAAAGCCGAGAGGGGCTTGTTCCCCCATACTGCGAAGAATGGCGAATTTCGCCAGAGCATAATGCCGACTTCTCGAGCGTGGGGCCGAATTAATCCAACTAAATTGATCAGCACAATCGTTGTCCGTCTCTCGGCTGAAGACGCAAGGATGGGAACATGTCTCCATTGGGATCAACAACGACTCCTGTCTATTATGGAAGGGCGGCGCGCTCAAAGCTTTCCGGACCACGAAGTGCTTGTTGGGAGTACTAACGAGCAGTGGAAAATCATAGGGAATAGCGTGGCTCGAACCGTCGCTCTTGCACTAGGCCTGTCGCTAAGGGAAGCCTGGTTGAGGCACCCACTAGGTGAAGAGGGGTTAGCCGCTGTGAAGTCATCGTCTAAGTGCGCCGTCGTTTTACCACCAGCTGTCTCGTCGTGGCCCCAGGTTATTATTCCGCGCCAATTGACTCGGTCTAGTGCTTCCTCCGAGACCCTTTCAGACCAGAGAGATCGGATACCAGTAAGTCGAGACGAGCAGGTGCCTTCTTCTCGAAGCAGCGCTACATCCGACAGCTCTGGAAAGTCTAGCTCCAAGAGAGGGCTGGAATCACGCGTATCACGACCGAGAAAGAAGGCCAAGCTTTCCGTCCCGAACGCATAATCGCAACGCCGGATGACCCAACCAATGGTGATCTTGTCTGAGGCAACAAGACAAGCTGCAGATGAGTCAGATGCTAGTGCAGACGAGGAGGTTTCTGAACATAAGGAGTCTAAGGACGCAGGGCAAAAGTCTGCATCGAGAATTGAAGTGATCAATCTAGTATCGGACGACGAAGATGAGCTGGCGGCCGACGAGCCAGCGCGGGAAGAGAAGAAAGCGAAGAAGTATGTTGCTGCTAACAATAGTATTTTCGCAGCCTATACACAGACGCACAAGGTTATGAAGAGTCGGCGGCGCTAATACATACGCGCTGTCGATTATGTAGACAGGTTATTCATAGCGAGATGGAGTTTTGCATGGCATGTTGTGTTCTGTTCAGCGAGAGCACTCGAAGACGAGCACTTTGCGTCTGGAGGTATGGGTGTTCACCGACAGAGACATAGAAGGCCGGCCATTAAGAGATAAGGTCGTAAGAAATACTTCTAGTATTATCTATTACTTGACATGTAAATGTTGTGTACATACATACCTGGTACCTTTCGTACTTCCGTACTTACGTGCGTAAGTACCTAAGAAATGCCAATATCCCCGCATCTCAACCGAGACGTATCCCCCACAAAGCTTGACTGGCCTTGGCAGGGGTGCTGGCCATAGCGATAAGTCATCGATAAGCCCTGCCCTTTCTATTTGATTGATAGGTACGAGTGATACCTTATCTAAACTTACAAGTGCGTCATATGTCTCTCAACACTTAACGGAGCATACCCAAGGCTTACCGTACATACTTAAGTTAGGGTAAGTATCATGACTCTACCACTCTATTCTGTGCTAACGACAGTATATCTCTCCTACTTCACTCCCATCTTTCCTTCCCAGCATCTAGAGACAAGAAGAGCACTGCCACTACCTAGGTGTAAAGGAGGTCATCTCTCCACGGACACTAGCTAGATGTCAACCACGGGATGCAAGAAGAGTCTTACACGACATCCGTCATGCGAGAACCTCGTTCCTAAGAACGCACACAGGCGACGAGAGATACAACTCCAGAAGGCGAGGATGTCATCGAATCAGCTGTCTACCGCAGGCATTGTAATTGAGCGGAAGAAGAGCTTCGGTATTGGCGGGGCGGGCAACATTCGTTTGTTTACCCTCTTCTTCACAGATGCCTGGTGCCCCTGTTAGATGACTTGGTTGTGTTCAGCCGAGGTGCCATGAGTCTTTAAAGATAGTTGAGTGTGGCAATGCCGAGCATACCCATTCAATAGATGACTTGGTGGTCTATCGTGATATCTTTTTCGGTTGGTCTTGCTTGCTTGATGCAGAAACTGATAAGTGAGGATATAGGGAGACCAAGCGATGTTATTTATCCTATTCGGCGTCGTTCTAGCCCTGGTAACTCCTCTTGTTCAACCGACACAAGTCCGACAGGTAGACGAGGCAGTATCTTAAACTTGTTTCGCAGGAGTGCTGTTCACACAACCGATGAGTCCCAGGTTAATGCGGCGGAGGGTGGTCATGCCGGAGTAAAATTCAACGAGTTCGTTTTGGGCAGGAAGCAGAGGGATGGTGAATAGCGAGGAGAAAGAAGGATGATATTAGTATTGAATGGAAAATTGATACCACGGGTTTGGCTTTTTTTTTAAAAACAAAGGGATACAAGGGAAATTTGATATGATACCACGGAAAATGGGAGAGGAAGCGATGTGGTTGGGTATCTATGGTACAAAATGGGTTTCCAAAATATGAATACAAGCTTATCAGCATCTTTTTACTGTACATGGTTGTTGACTACCTCGTTATAAATCTTCTACCGACCGAAATCCCTTCCACCCTCCGCTACAGAACGCTGTATCTTCTCTTGCCAAATAGTGAACTCATCTGGAGCATACTCAGGCAAGGTCCATAACTTCTTTAATGTGGCTCCTCTTTGACCGCGTTGGATCCTGGATTGCAAATTGGAAATATCATTAACAATCTCCAAGGTCTCTGCATCGTGATCCAAACCAGCTTCCTCCATCTCGTTCAATAGCTCAATAACGCCAGTAAAATTGTCATGTTGGAACCAGTAGATGCGGAGGAGTTCGTTGTAGAGTGCTGTGGACGCACCGAGTACGTGGGATATAAGGCCTAGAGATTTGATTTTTGGGAGGAGAGTGAGGGTGAGTGGCGAGGGCTTTGCAAATGAGCGGTCAAGCAGTCGCATCCCTAAAAGCAAAAAGGAAGGGTAGAGGGGGCCTAGTACTGCCAACTGGTGTCTCTGTTCCTCTTTCTCCTTCTTGGCCTCCTCTGTGGCAACACTAGACGCAAGGTCTAGTTCACCATCAAGATTCTCCGCAGCTTCATCTGTTGTGGCTTTCTTCTTCGATGTCCTCTTTCCTTTCTTTGTAGGCTTCTTCGACTCAGTTTCCGGTGGCACCTCCTCCGTTTCCTGCAGTCCCATTTTATCTACCAATGGAAATACCTCCTTCTCCATCACCTCCCAGAGCTCAAAATCCGTCTCCGCTGCACGCATCAAAGCCTCTACGCGTTCACGTTCAGGCTCTCGCAGATGCTCCAAGGGATCAGGCTGCATATATTGTTCTTCTTCAACTTCAGGGGTTTCAACAGATAGCCCTAATGAACTAGCGGCAGCGGCTCGGAGAGCTGGTGGGAACTGATGGACTGCTCGCTCCTTTTCCTCTCTGCTTAGAGTTGACTGATTTGAACCAAGAAGGACTTGATTTAATTTCGACCTGGCACTCTCACGTTGATCCACTGGAACAGCAATATCCGATGGGCTTTTGCCTACAGTTCCGTCCGAATCCGCCCGCTGTGACCGCGCGAAAATATCCGCGAAGATGCGTTGGAAAGTATGTCTCTCTGCTACAGTAATTGTTGTTTCACGAGCTTTGCTCGGTTCTGACGTAGTTTTGGTCAAGTCATCGATCTCTTTGGGCTGCATATGTCCTAGTGATGCACCCCATGCTTCCATCTCAGAGGATTCAAAGGGTATGCCATCAAGATGCTGGGGCTTCTCGTCGTCATGCCCTGATCTGTTTTGACGAATCACAAAGCTACCATGGCCCCTATCTGCGAAGATATCCCTCCTTGGATTATATCTAGTTTGCTGAGGAAAAAACCTGACGCCTTGGAATGCTCTTCCTTCACTGCTGCCATCTCGAGATTGATTCTGGCCTCGCTCGGTTTCAGCACTTCTGGAAGGACGTTGTGACTCGTCTGGACGTCGGCTGGAATGATGAAAATTCCTTCGATACTTGGGAGTTACTCGAACGCAGGCGGCAGAGCTTGTCGACCATCGTAAGCCAGACAGTGTCCTAGTCTGGTATAGGAAAGGCATCATTGTCGTCGACATTGTAGAAAGAGCGGTTGGGAGAGCTTCCACGGCGACATTGGAAGCCATTATGGCGATCGTATTTATAGATTGACACGAGTGGCGAACGACGGGGGTTGATTTAAGACTGGCATTTCAGTGGTTGTCAGTTTGTGCCAGGTGTGAAAACGAGTTGTGTAGGAGCTAAGTTGACACCAGACGGATTGCTCCTAGAAAAGTTTTGGTGCACAGGTCACTTTGCCAAGGCAATAGTACTTTACGCGTCGTCGCGCGTCAGAGACGCGACTGAATTTCTATATACCTAGCAGGTACTCGTTCAACTTAGAATCAACTTCGAAAATTCCAACGCACGAAAGTCTACGCTGCAGTTACCATGGCTCCACCAAAGAAAGAGAAGGTAGAAATGAGCGCTTTCGAGCGCAGGAGATTGGAAAATATTGCCGCCAATCAGGCCATGTTGAAAGACCTCAGTACTACGGCAGAGAAGATCACCCCAAAACCTGCACCAAAGCCAAAAAGTGCTGTACCTAGGAAACGTACAGCTCCAGTAAAGAGGGCGGAACCTCGACCGACGCGAACGAGTTCAAGAATTGCTGGAATCGAGGCAGATAGTGAGACCGCAAAGCGGAAAGCGGAGGTGGAATATGACTTCGCGCAGGCCATCAACCAAGCCAAGAGGCAACGCATTTCCGGGGATCTCAACTTGAATGATGTTGGTGTTGAAGGGAAGAAATGGGCCAAGGGGGACGACTTCTTGTCTGGTGTCATGAGAGGTGCGCAGCCGTATATGAGGACCTTTACTGAGGAGGACATAAAGGAAACCACGGACGAAGGATTGAAAGCACTGCGGGTGAAGATGAGTGGTATGGAGTTATATGAGGGATACAAACCGAATGGTAAGGGTGTTGAAGCCTTCATTGCAGTTCTAAAGCTAAAGGTCGTCGCTAGATATCAAAATTACCCCAGAGCGGATATACGCGCTTGGGTTTCACCCAACGCAAGACAAACCGCTCATTTTTGCTGGTGACAAGATAGGAAACCTCGGGCTTTTTGATGCATCTCAGACAGTTCTGGGAGTTAAGGTCGAAGAGAACGATGAGGACGAGGAAGAAGCCGATGAAACGGGGCCTGCGGTAACTGCCTTTAAGGTTCACTCAAGGTCAATATCATCATTTGTTTTCCCGGCGGATGGAAACACACTCTACTCAGGCTCGTACGATTCCTCAGTTAGAAAGCTGGATTTGCGGAAAGGAGTAGCAGTTGAAGTATTTGCGCCTAAAGATCTAGACACCGATTTACCCATCTCAAGCATTGCTATCCCTTCCTCAGACACCAATCTGCTGTACTTTTCCACACTTGAAGGGTCATTTGGCCGACATGACATACGCACACCATCCGACAATGAGATTTGGCAACTTACCGACAAGAAAATAGGTGGTTTCTCACTTCATCCTTTACAACCTCATCTTGTAGCGACAGCGTCGCTGGATCGGACGCTCAAGATCTGGGACTTACGGAAAGTCACTGGCAAAGGAGAGGATAGACATCCTGTCTTATTGGGAGAACATGAGTCCCGCCTGTCCGTATCACACGCCTCATGGTCCGCTGCAGGGCACGTTGCCACCGCTTCGTACGATGACACGATCAAAATCCATTCTTTCCTCGATGCTGGAAGCTTTAAAGTTGGGCATGATATCGATGCCGAAGCGATGGCTCCCACAGCTACCATCAAGCATAACAACCAGACTGGAAGATGGGTGACGATACTCAAGCCTCAGTGGCAAGAACAGCCTCAAGACGGTATTCAGAAATTCGTCATCGGAAATATGAATAGATTCGTGGATGTCTATACAAGCGATGGCGAGCAGCTGGCTCAGTTGGGTGGCGAAGGCATAACGGCTGTGCCAGCTGTTGCTCATTTCCATCCCACGAAAGACTGGGTTGCTGGTGGCACGGCCAGTGGAAAGTTGTGCTTGTGGATGTAATTATCTATGCCCGCAAAAGCTGTAAGTTTAGGTGTGCGGGGGCACCAGGGTCTATCCACAGGCTGTAGGATAATGTACACATCAAGACATCTACGCCCAGTTTGAGAGTGGCCCTTGTGCACATTGAGTGACAACCTGCGAGCATTTCTGGTGTGGCATTAGATGACATGTCTGTACCTGGAGTACTTCCTCGCCGCTGCCAGGTAGAACTTCTACTACCTAGGTACGGTGCTGTGTGGACGAGTAGGTCGCACATTATCGTCTGACTAAGAGAGATGGGCGTGGCGGCGTGGGAGGGAGGCAGAGGCTAACCTAACCGACGACGGAGCGAGCGTTAGAGACTGGCTCAATTGGGCTAAACCTTAAATCTGCCTTACTCCCAGCGCAAAGCTCCACATTAGGTAGCTCCCAGCGCACTCCTGCCTACCACCTACCACCTACCTAGCTGCCTACCACCAGCCCAACTCGGTCCATCTGCCCATCCCTCCATCCATGAAATGACTCCAGGTCCTTTTTTCCTGTTTTAAGACAGAACCGCTTTGCACGCAGACAATGTCTTCCGACTCCGCCGCATCTTCTTTCAACTCATGACCTGAACTGATCCCGCTGGTGCCCGGTCCAAAACACCGTCCCATGTGACAGTTCTGCAGACGGTGTGGTGAGCGTGGTGAGCTAGACGACCAATCTAGTAGTCCCTTATCGATAAGCAACCACAACGACGGTGACAAGTCTACCTGCACTGTGCGGCAAGCTCAACGTGTTTCTGTGGCACGAACAGCTCATCCTTTCAACAAACGCGCGCGATGGCTCCAGACGATGATATCAAGAAGCGTGTTGCGCGGAAGCTGACCAAGAGAAGAAAGGAGGGCCATCAAGTTACCATGGAGATCCCAGAGCGATTTCGAGACGGCGACGATGCCGAAGACGACTGTACTGCTACCCATGGTACCAACGCCTATATGAACCAGTCTGTCTTTGGCATGATAGCAGCAGCTGGCTCGCAGGTGGATTTCAATGCCAGGTTCGATCAGCAGTCGTCCAGCGATGAGGATGAATCAGAACCTCCTTCGAGTGTTGCTTCGGAATTGCAGGTCAACAAAAGCCGTCAAGACAAGACGTCGACCGCAAAGCCAGACAAAAACCGGCGGAAGTTGTCAGAGAATAAGCTTCTGCGGTCGTTACCACGTCTGGGAACAAAGACAAAGTCGAACTTTTCGAGAAGCTCGTCGAAACGCAGTGGTTCTCCTACTCCGGAGTCACCTTCTGAACCTGCACTGCCAGATTCACCTTCGATACAGCATAAAAGAACCTCATCTCGACATGCACCGGTTATGAGCCAGATGCTAGAGGCAAAAGCCGAGCTTTCCATGCGACCAAGCTTTGATATTCCACGAAATTCCTCTGATGATACTGGTACAAATGCTCTCGGCGAAGGTGGTTCAAGCAGTTTGGCCAAGAGACTGAAGGATATCTTCCATTTTGACCAAGCGGAGGAAGTAATAGAAGGCAAGATAACTTGCTCTGTCCCTGCTGGTATATGTCTGACAGAAAACAGAGTACCCATGCTGGCTGCTGAAAAGTGTCCTCCTTCAAGGCTACATGTACATCACAACAAAACACATTTGTTTCTACGCATACCTACCCAAGAAATCTGTAAGCAAGTTGGCCTTGTCTTCTGGCGGTCGCTAACCTCACACAGAATGAAGTTGTGAAGTCTGGATATCTCTCAAAGTCCGGCAAACGAAATCCCAAATACAATCGATATTGGTTCCGCCTTAAGGGAGACGTATTGTCGTACTACTCTGATCCTTCTGACCTGTACTTCCCGGGTGGAAATATTGACTTGCGTTATGGCATATCTGCAAGTGTGGCGGATAAAGAGAAGGGCAAGGATGCTACTCACTTCGCCGTCGTCACACATCAACGGAAATTCAACTTCAAGGCGGATAGTGCTCCTAGTGCGAAGGAATGGGTGAAGGCATTGCAGAAAATCATCTTCCGATCACACAATGATGGTGACAGTGTCAAAATCTCTCTGCCTATCGAGAACATCATGGATATCGAGGATAGCCAGATTGTAGATTTTGCGGATACATGCAAAATTCGGGTGATCGACAACGATGAAACTTACGCAATTGACGAGGTTTGTACATTCCATCGTTCCTGCTTTGTTCATTCAGCTGATTAGGTGCCAGTACTTCTTCTCTTTCTTCAGTTTTGGCAAAGAGGCATTAAATGTGCTAAGGATCCTCGTGGAAGACACCACAGCGCAAAGAATACCAGAAGACCTCTTGAGCATGCCGCCCCTTACAAACGAGGGCAGCCACAGTCCTAAAGGAGTTTTATCAATGCGAAACTCGACGTATATAGCCAGGGAAAAACCGCCAATGCCCACACCCATACGCACGACATCGACAACTCCTGCATTAGAAGAGAGCGTACGTGCGACATTATCGCCACTAGTTTCTCCAGCAGGCAACCAAAGCGCACGTGGCAGCACGGATATATCTAGAGCAAGCTCGGATTTGTTTAGAAGAAGCGTAGATCTGAACAAATTTGGACGCCGAAGTATGGATCTAGGCAGAATGAGTATGGAGCCATCGATGCGCAGCTTGAGTGCTAGCAGACGCAGCATTAGCAGGAATCGACTTGGCGAAAGACGTGTTTCGGAAAAACAAGGCTCCTCTGACTCATACGTGCACTCAATGGAGGAGCCTGGAGAATCATCTGGTGCGTTTCCATCAGCAAGCGACGACACGCAGGCTTCTGCGAGCCAGATCCTGCGAGGCAGTGATGTTTTCCTCTCACCGACTATTCAGAGATCAGCTTCTGCAACACGCCGTGGCGAACAGGGCCTCAATGCCGCTGAATATCGTTCCCACAATGGTGATGAACAGTCTACACAAAAAGCAGCCGACACTGCAAACAGAACACAGGGCCCTCGCCATGTCTCAACTACAGGTTCGATAGATGGCTCTAATGCTGGCTCAGTTGGGCCCTCAGGAAGTGTACCAACCCTCCAGAGCCTAGTCAAAGCCGGCACGTATCCATTGCAGCGTGCCGCAGGTTTTGCCGGTTATCTCAATAAACACTCGAAACGCATGAGTAGCCTGCTTGCAACGGAGTCAATGGGCTATGCAGAGAAGGTAGCTGGAATGTGGAAGGGCGGAAAGAGACATTACGACGAGCCCCAAGGCCTTGCAACGGATGACGAAGATGGCGATGATGAGCAAACAATCGTCTCAGGAGATAGATTCCGAGATCATTTTGCCCTTCCAACATCGGAAAAGCTACAAGCATCATACTTTGGATATCTTCACCGTGTATTACCGCTTTACGGCAAAATCTATATTAGCGAGAGATCATTCTGCTTCCGAAGTTTACTTCCAGGCACTCGGACTAAGCTAATTCTTCCATTGAAGGACGTTCTAAATGTCGATAAAGAGAAAGGGTTTAGATTTGGTTATTCTGGGCTGGTAGTTGTCATCAAAGGTCATGAAGAGCTCTTCTTTGAATTCAATAAGCCGGACACTCGAGACGACTGTGCAGTGACACTGCTTCAAAATCTGGAGACGATACGCTTTCTGGAAGAATCCGGATTGCTGACCATGGAGGAGCAGGAAAGTGCTAATAGTGCAAGTGCTGAACACAAAGCTCTGCAGCAAGCTAGGAGCGATGGCTACGCTGAGCATGATATGAAAATGCCCAAAAGTGCAGAAACCATTGGCAAGGAAGCGCCGCCGATTTTGTTCGACGATCCTCGGGCTTCGATATTAAACTTCAAACCGACTGAATCTCTTCGCGTCACATGCCTGACCATAGGCTCTCGAGGCGACGTCCAGCCTTATATTGCATTATGCAAAGGACTCATTGCCGAAGGGCATAAACCAAGGATAGCGACACATGTTGAGTTCAAGGATTGGGTAGAAAGTCACGGCATTGACTTTGCACCTGTTGATGGAGATCCGACCGAGCTCATGCGAATCTGCATCGAGAATGGTATGTTCACATACTCATTTCTGAAGGAGGCCTCATCAAAGTTCCGCGGTTGGATAGACGGATTACTATCTTCTGCATGGAAAGCCTGTGAAGGCAGCGATATTCTGATTGAAAGCCCGAGTGCTATGGGAGGCATCCACATCGCTGAGGCTCTGGGAGTACCGTATTTCAGAGCTTTCTCAATGCCTTGGACGCGCACCCGAGCGTACCCGCATGCCTTCGCAGTTCCAGAGCACAAGATGGGCGGTGCATACAACTATCTGACTTATGTTATGTTTGACAATGTCTTCTGGAAGGCAATATCGGGCCAAGTCAATCGATGGAGAAAAAAGGAGCTTGGTTTGCAAGCCACAAGTCTTGAAAAAATGCAGCCCAACAAGGTGCCGTTCCTCTACAATTTCAGTCCTTCAGTCGTTATACCACCTTTGGACTACAGCGACTGGATCCGGGTTACGGGGTACTGGTTTCTGGACGAAGGGGGCGATTGGACCCCACCACCGGAGTTGACCTCATTCATCGCCAAAGCTCGTGAAGACAACAAGAAGATTGTGTATATCGGATTTGGATCTATAGTCGTTTCGGATTCAGCTGCCTTAACAAATACTATCATCAAATCTGTTATCAAGGCAGATGTTCGTTGCATCTTGTCCAAAGGTTGGTCAGACCGACTTGACAAGAAGGACGCTAGCGAAGTGGAAGCGCCTCTCCCACCTGAAATACTTCAGATCAGATCAGCACCACATGATTGGCTATTTACCCAGATCGACGCAGCAGTTCATCACGGCGGTGCTGGTACTACAGGTGCTAGTTTACGGGCTGGTCTTCCGACAATAATCAAGCCCTTTTTTGGAGACCAGTTTTTCTTCGGCAACAGGGTTGAAGACCTGGGCGTAGGCATTTATTTGCGGAAACTCAATGTCAGTGTGTTCTCCCGGGCGTTGTGGGAAGCATCTCATAGTGAGAGAATGATCGTCAAAGCCAGGGTTCTCGGGGAGCAGATAAGAAAGGTAAGTTCCCTCTACATAAATGATCTACTGTTACGCCAATTTAACGACTGCGCAGGAGAACGGTGTTGACACAGCTATCCAATCTATCTACCGTGACCTAGAATATGCTCGTACTCTCATCAAGAATAGAGATGGCAAGACAGTCTCGGACGATGCTCTTGAGGCCGGTGATGAAGAGAGCTGGACGTTTATTGGAGATGATAATGACCCAGAGTTGGTGAAGCGGATTCATGAGTGGGAAAGTATGGCAGGAACTAAATCATCAACTTCTGCCGCTATTGGGAGGAGGGGTATGGGGTTACGTCCTACAGGGGCCAACTAATAATTTATTCATAGTGCGTGATAATGGCGCAAGGATGGCGCAAGGATAATAGGATACCAAGATGAAGGGACGATAATATGAAGATTTGTATCTGGATATTGGCGCCAGGGCGAAATGGATATGAGGCTGGTCAGCGCTGTAGAAACTGCATCGATAGATATCACTATTCTGTAATGGATACCGCAATCTCTGATTAATTGCAAATTTGCTTCTCTTTCACTCTCCATTTCTAGTACAAGGTGCCTTTTGCTGTTCGCCCAGAAGAATTGAAACGCTGCATTCCAGTTCTAGTAGTAATTCCACGTGATCTAGCGGCCAACGTGCCCGGCATTAAGCGAGACAGCTCAGCCAATCATATCAACCATCAACCATGTCAGGCATCCCTTTAGATGGCGTGAACGGATGAGTATAAAGACTGCTCGAAGGTCGCCCGTTTGGAAGAACTCGCGGACCTTGCCGAACAAAAACGATATTCACACCAAGTCAATAACACCTGAGGCATCCAAAGGCATCAACATTTTCCACAACCAACACAACGAAGAGTAACTGAGCGTCTTCTGAAATTCCATTTGCCATTGCGAAGTACGGACCCGTCGCATCAGCATTAGCGTTTATGAGGGGTAGCTGAGAACGAAAACAAAGGTGAATATTGGAAGGAACCTGATGAAGTGGCTTGTCATGCACAGGATAGAGGAGGAACCCCACACGACTGTGAGAGCTTCATGAAGCTCGAAACAAGATCGTAGGTTCTTCATAAGTTTTGTAGATGCCACTTGGAGTACCCATGAACCTTGCGCAAGCTCTTCTCGAAGCCCTAGCTGCAGCCTTTGGCTTTGGCAAGTTGCAACTTGCTAATGTCGAAAAGTCACATCTAGACGCGCTTACCTCCCCGTCCTCACCCATTCGCAAGCATTGCATTTACTGATATATATGTTTCGCAGACTTCGTATATCCAGAATACCGCATGAACACACATAACGCGACGCCGCGAAGGAGGACATCAAGATGGGGAAGCCACTAAGCCTGGGAACGCGTCTCAAATACCCCATTACCATCAACAAATTACTCAAGCGACCTGGCGATGAGGTTAAGAAGCAAGAAGCGATCCTGCAATACAAGTTCACATGGACGGAAACGGTGGGCGACCCATTGACATTTGGAGAACAATGGGAGAAGACACGAACTACGATTGCCGACTGGGATAGCCCAGCAGACGGCAAGATCGCGCAATGGAAGATCAAGGAGGGTATGAGTATCGACAAAGACATGGTATTTGTGGAAATCGAAGAGACCTGTCCGCACTCCGTCCAGTTTGCTGGTCTCTGTGGCATGTGTGGGAAGGATATGACGGAGATGTCATGGGCGTCCCGAGAGGCAGATACGGATCGAGCGAAAATCAACATGATACATGACCAAACATTCCTTACAGTCAGTGAAAGCGAAGCTTCTAAAGCCGAAGAAGAACTTCAACGACGATTACTCAAGCATAAGAAACTTTCCCTGGTGGTCGATCTGGATCAGACTATTATACATGCTTGTATAGAGCCAACAGTGGGAGAATGGCAGCGCGATGTTAACTCTCCTAACTACGAAGCTGTCAAAGATGTCAGATCATTTCAGCTCAACGATGATGGTGGTCCGAGAGGCCTGGCCTCTGGATGCTGGTACTATATCAAGATGCGACCTGGCTTGAAAGAGTTTCTGGCACATATCTCAGAACTGTACGAGCTTCACGTATACACTATGGGAACCCGCGCCTACGCAGTAGAAATCGCCAAGATTGTTGATCCGGATAAAAAATTATTTGGTGAGCGGATCATCAGTCGTGACGAGAACGGCAACGTGACGGCGAAGAGTTTGGCAAGATTATTCCCTGTGGATACGAAGATGGTGGTTATCATCGATGATCGCGCAGACGTCTGGCCAAAGAACCGACCTAATCTCATCAAGGTTGTCCCTTACGATTTCTTCCTCGGTATCGGTGACATCAACTCAAGCTTTTTGCCGAAAAGAGAGGAAATTCCCAAAGCCAGCGTTGCAGACAAGAAGCGTATTATACAAAGAATTGAGGCCAAGGAGCCAGAAAGCACACAATCCTCAACCCTACCGGCTATCGAGACGTCTGCCAGTACCGAAGTTAACGATTCGGATGTAGGGAAAGAACCTGCGGTGAAAAATGCCGGAACAAAAGCAGAGACTAAAGTGAGCGCATTAGAAGAACTAGTTAGTATGGGAGGTGGCAATGATCAAGCTTTACGTCTTGAGCAAGCTGCAGAGCAAGAAAAGTTTCTCGAGAAGCAACTCACTGAGCGACCGCTACTACACTTGCAAGAAGAACTTGACAAGAAAGATAACGAAGGAGGCGAAGATGCTGCTGAGGAGGCCAGTAATGGCGATACTCCGCATGAGCAGGCACACCACAGACACAATCTGCTTAGAGACGACGACGTTGAGCTCGAATACCTGGAGAAGCACCTGACTCAGTTGCATAAGGCTTTTTATGAGGAATATGACGGTGCTCTAAAAAGTGCTCAAGGAGGACGGGTTGCACAGCTAAAGCCTGGTCATAATAAGAAGGTTCCGATAAAAGAGAATGCTGCCGATCTCAAGATCGTGCCGGACATTGGGCAGGTCATGCCAAGGTTGAAGTATGGATACTCATGAACGCACGAAAAGGACCAAGCTTGCTAACCTTATCGCAGGGCAAAAACTTTGGCGGGCACTACTATTGTCCTTTCTGGACTAGTACCATTGGGTGTAGACATTAAAAGGTGTGTTTTGTTACATTTCTCATGGTAGATTTAAGGTAATATTATGTGGAGCAGAGTGATGGGTCGAGATTTTTTAAGGATGTCGGAGAAGCAGTTAGAGCTGAAGCTTACATACCTAAATGATAGATCCGAGATAGGCCTTCAAGCAATGAGCTTCGGAGCAAACATCCAGACGAAGGTGACAAAGAAAGTCACACATGTTGTAGCCTCTACAAACAGAACGCGTACAGCAAAGGTTCGACAGGCGGCAAAGTTCCCCCACATTAAGATTGTCGATCAGCGATGGCTACTCAATTCCATGAGCAAGTGGGAGAAGGAAGACGAAGAGCCATATCTTGTAAGTAGCTCTAGGTATGTGCGCTATGCCGGGTCACTAATTGCCGACTTCCAACAGGTACAAATACATCAAGAGGATAGAAGGAAAAGCGATGCACCAGATGCACCATCCTCCATAGAGGATGACACCGACGATGACCATGATGAGTCCGGATCATCTTCAGAGGACGCAGACAATGAAGATAACACAGTTCCGGCCAGCCAAGAAGAGAGTGATGATGAGGGTGTTATGCCCGCTGACATGGAAGGTGGTGTATCACCCATCGATAACCTTCAGGGTTTCGACTGGGGCGATGTAGATGACGAATTAGCGGAATTCTTGGGATCAGACACCGAGAACGAAAGTGATACTGGAAGCGTTGCTAGCGATACAAGCCGTGGCAGCAACAAAAGCACACCCGGTCGCAAGCGCAAGCATGAAGACGCGACAGATGATGATGACAGTGATACGGGCACTGCAGTCATCAGGAAACGAAAGAAGGCGAACGATAGAGGTACAGGCTTAAAGACCGTCAAGACGCCGAATAGTGGTGGTTCAGAGTCCAGCCTGCCTACACCAGGTGTAACGGGCGATGAGAACGATGAGGATGCGGGGGATCAGCTGCGTGACGATGGAGATGAGTTAGACGAAGATGATCTGGAGGCAGACCTAGAAGCGGCATTCGAGGCGGAGGCTGCTCTAAACTCACCTGTAGATGGTGATGATGGTGGCGGTTAAGTCTGGGGCCCTCATTCTGGAGTGTAGCATTTGGTAAGGCGTCTTGGAGGTGGGTTAGCATAGCAGGTTAGGCGTTTGATAGTCACACGGTGGCTTGTGTTTATTACCAAGTCAGGTTTACCTCACAAACCTTCCAATTTTGAAATGATTAACTTCTTCCATGATGGAAAAAGAAACGAGGTGCGATATATGCCGCCTTGTTCTTGAACTACCTTTGCTGTGGTGGTTGAGAATAAGAATGTCGTGGGATGGATATTCTGCCAGGTGGTGAGCTGTAAAGGGCTTAGCTAGCATTGTAGCCAATTAGCGCGAACCCGATTCCAACCTGAATACAAGCACGACGTCGCAACCCCCCGCGCAATTGAGCCATCACCAGACACACAATGCCTCAAGATCTACCTCCAACCGGCGGCTACGCGCCAGTTCAATACAAGGTGTGTCTTTTGTGTCGCCCCCGAATCAATCTGATCCAGATACGCCCTACTGAGATTGAGGAGGAGCTTTAGAGGGAGCTGTAGAGGTCGAGGTGGAGAGACAAGGAACGTTGCTGATACGCCGCTTCACAGAGAAACTTGCCTGCCCGAGGCTTCCGTCCTGCGGTTATGCTTCTTGCTATGGGTGGTGTTATGACCTTTGGCTTCTGGAAGGTTGGAAAAGGAATTCGGGAACAGAAGTATGTTAAGACCTACACACTTACCTACGAGACGAACATACGATATCCAGTGCAATAAATGGTTTAGGGTGGTATATTCGTAGCAGAAGGTACATTGGCTGATCTGTTGGGTGTTTAGTGAGTATGCACGTGAGAAAATGTGGTCTAGAATCCATCTCATTCCTATGCTGGAGGCTGAGGAGGATCGTGATTTGGTGCGGAGGCATCTTGCGGACCAGGCGAGGGAGAAGGAGTTGCTGGGTAGCTCGACTAGTCCGTATAACTCAGATAGGTATGTTTTGGGGTGGTGTTGTGGGAAGGGCTTTGACTGATTTTGAGCACAGATTCGTACGACCGACATTCGCTGTGACACCATCCGGTGTTCAGAAGTAGGGATTGATTTGGGCAAAGGAGGAATTGTAAATATTGTGGAGTAAATCAATGGCATGGGATTTCAATTAAGGTTGATCTATGACCTGTGGAACCTACAGTAAATGTGACCACAACTGTTCCCTTCTTTCCTTGCCAGAAGGCAGAAGGGAACTTGAGGAGGCACCCGTCATGGCAGTTCTTCTCATATTTCCATTTCATTGACCAAAGGATTAATCGTGAAATCAGGAGTACATGACTAGAAGTCAAAGAGGATGTTATGTTTATTTGCCCTCGTCAATCAAATTTACGAGCATAGATCATAATCAACGCCGACTACTTGGTGACCAGGGCACGGAGTTACCTAGCCAGTCTCTCTTTCTGATTCATCCAAAGAGCTCTGGTAAAATCAAGGAGGATCAAATACTTCTAAATCCTCCAGCGGACCCGGCCCTGCTCTGTCCACTTGTGTTGTGTCATTTAACTTTGATTACACAGAGCCAAACGAGGAATTTTCAGTCAGCGAAAGCGTCCATGGGTACTTGTTTAGAAATCGCTCTATTGCTCGATGTTGCACCCATAGCCCGAGCTAGTGGAACTAAATAACGATTGAGATATCAAGGCACTACTCCTTGAGCACTGAGCTTCAATCAGTGTGAGTATCAATTCCCAAAGCGTTGAGGAAGATATTGTGCCGCTAGAGCACCAAGTTAGTCTGAGTAAATATAAGGTAGGTGGTGAGCAACGGCACAGCTTTATTTCTCGTCATACATTTCCACCACCCAGTCTCTCTCTTCTTGGTTTACTTCACAGTTAGCCTCGCTTAGCTTACAGTGCTGAGCATCAACAACACTTTGAGCGGCCTCTACTTTTCTCCACACCACAAAACCCTCTTCACTGCAACCACCAATCTGCGAGTAGCATTGCGATTTAATCCAGACCATTGATTTACGCAATATGCATTCCAGTCCTTCCCGAGGACGGAAGACAGCTGTTCGGAGACTAACGTCAATACTAGCGCTAGAGCGCTATGGTGCAGTGCGCACACTTGACAGCTCCAGACCGAAGTCATCCATACTTAACAGAGTACCGCCAGAGATACGAAAAATGATCTTCCGGCTTTCACTCGATTCACACGGCGAGGTTCCGGCCCTTGTCAAAGCTTTGAGACAAGACCTCAGACTGTACGAGGAAGCAATCGCTACTTTTTTCGAGATCGGATGCTTCTTCTCAAAGCATGAGCAACTATGGTCCTTCAGAGGTCTTAATTTGACTACAAGACGGGAGATCAGAAAGTTAGAACTAAGCTTGCGGTAAGCCGATCCGAATCATCGAGTTGGTTTGAGTAACTCAGATATGCTGACGCCGTTGCAGACTCAGCGCCCCTCTAGACTCCGACCAGCTTAAACCTGAACTGCATCGAATCTGCGCACTGATTTCATGTGTTCCACAACTTCGAGAACTGCGCATCAACTGCAGTGCCCATGAGTCCAGCTATTTAGATGAGCGGTTTCTTTGTTGCATATTCTGCGTGTTATTTGGTTTTCCTAAGCAGATATTCGGCGTCGAGCTCAACCCCCCCAAGAATTTTTGTCAACCTAAGAACTTGCGCAAAATCGAACTCGCTCTCCCAGTGTTCGGAAGTAGACATCTGTCAACCAAGTTTGACTACAAAATCTCGCTGTTCATCTTGCTGCAGCGGACGAACAAGCTCTTGGGCCGGACTGCGAAGCTAACTGGTGTGTATGAAGAGATAGAGGATCGTTGCATGGATGAATTTCATTGTGATGACGGAACATGGCTACTTAGGAACTATGTTTGGATCCGCCAGGCCCAAACTTGGTTTTGGGAGGGTGGACAAGGGGAGTGTTTACGCGGGGTAATGGAGCTGCATCAGGGCCATTCACAGGATCAATTGCCACTTGAAGGGTTCAATGTCCAGGACCCAAGCTCAGACGAATTTTCCTCAACGGAAGAAGAGAGCTCAGAAGAGGGAGACTTGGATGACGACAGTCAATCGTTTCTCTGAGTCCACGAAGTGTTAGCATCAGCAGTTAGGTTGCTAGGTTACTTTGGTTATTTGCTGAAGCACAGCTTTCCAACTGTAAGAATAAAGTAAGGCCATGACAGTCAACAGTTTATTTTCATATTACAGCCGCAATGCTTATGACTGGTGTTCCTTGAAATTGCTCACTTGGTCTGACTTCCTGGATTGAGATTGTTGGTGAAATGGCCGGAAAAGGAAGGACATGGTTGGTGGCATGTAGGCGACCAACAAAATGGTGAACAAAGAAATGGCGCAAAGAACAAACTCAGGCGGGTTGTGAAGAACCGAGATATAAAGACTAGAAAATTAGAGCCAAAACCAACCACAGACATAGAAAATAGATCATACGAGAAAATACCAGTGGTTGTTTTAACAGAAATTTGAATCAGATGCTCTTAAGTGTTACTGCCTTCCTCGCTTAATTTCCCTAAAGTTTATGGTTCACCTATTGCCATCTTATGCGTCTGTATCATCAATTTACAAGAGCCATCTAAACTCCTTCGTATAATACTATCCAGCTACATACCTAGATCTAATTGGAACCTCAACTCCGGTTTACATTTACTGGGTTTTGCGCATGCAAAAGCTTGTATCGCTAAAAGTTGAAATATGTATGATACAAATGTGTAAAGAGCTGCCCAATTTTGTCTTGCAGCGATAGATAGGGTACTTAAGTTATTTATTCAATACTTTAGGTTGTTATTGATAGCACGTACCTGTCATTGCCGACTGTCATTACCACCATACAAAGCACATGGTCTTGTGTATTGCTGGTTAGAGACTTGAGTTGCTAGCGTTAATTCGCCTCTACCGAAAAAGTTAATCGAAGAACTTGAAATACCTCGTACCACTCTTCCTTTATGCAACATCTTAGAAGCATGCCATTCTTAAGACGCTTGTCGTTCCGAGTACCAGGAGGAGGCAAAGGCCCACAGTCGTAATGACGTATGGTCACATGATCCTGTAAATACAGAACGTGTCTGGCGCGTTGAAACACACTTCATGTAGGAGCACATAGGAGGACAACCGTTTCTCTCACCAATATAACCATCCATCTTTCATCCATTTACCACAAAAAGTTAACAAAGCTGAAACTCCCAAAAATGCCAAAAGCACCTGCAAAACGCACAACTAAGAACCGCCCAGGACCATTGGCGCCAAAGGATGCCAGAAGCACCAACACGTCGAAAAAATCAAATTCGAACTCCAAAAGGGCTCAAAGTCCAACCAACTATTCAAAACAGGATGTCGAACAGTCAAAAGTATGCATAGTATCAACATCAGCAGGCCATTGCAAACAGTAACACCTTCTGTAGCCAGTGACAGTTGAAAACTACCTCTTCCTCTGCAGCCTAAACAGTGATAATCCAAAATAACGAGGTTGCTTTCTGTAGCGTCAAATTTCGCCTTTGCAAAGTCCCATAACGTGCTGCAAGTCGCGTTCGGATGGACCAACTCTCACATGCACTCATTCACCGTTTCCAAGTTTCTGGAGGATGGAGAGATCAGTGTGCTTTGAATCTTCCACATCAATTGAGAGCGACCATGTTTACTTTCTGACACAGGATTATTATAACTTAGGAACCAAATTGGATGACAGGTCGCGGCCAGGAGGTACTCGAAATTGTGATGGATGCTTCTTCGACTGACCCCTCAGAAAGGAAAACTGTGAAAACTGAAGAGGTCACACTTGCAGACATTTATAATAGCAAGGAATACGGTGGCAAAGTCCAGCTCTCGTACGAGTATGCCTTTGGGGATAGCTGGAACCACTCGATTAGTTTCCTTGGGCGTGCTGACCCAGCGATGCGCAAGGAAATGGGAATTCCTGATCGTTATCAGGCTGTGTGCCTCGCAGGCGAGGTAAGAAGTATTATGAAACCCTTTTAAACATGCTAGCTGATGGAATATATGTTCAAGGGACACCACTGCGCAAGGATTGTGGTGGTTCTTTTGGCTGGGAACAGCTGAAGGCAACGTTCAAGAAAAGAGGTGATCCAGACGGAATCAAGGACTGGTACAAAACGACCTGCCTTAATGGTGACCCCGAAGGCCTTGATCCTTGGAAATGGGATATACTTGATGTCAATGATGGATTAGCAGATATCAAGGCCTGAAGAAACATGCAGAAGCTATCCGTATACGTAAAGCAATAGGCCGTAATCAAGAAATTAAACAGTTTAGTTCTCCATAAATTTCCTGATACCTTCTTCAACTCCCTCCGGACTTGGCTTTTCAGCACAAACATCCGGATCATATCCAAAGTTTTCCCGCAGGTAGTCTCTCGTGGTTGGCCCGATGGTCGCAACATAAGTCTTTGTTCTGTTTCGTCCCCCGTTCCTCTCCTCCAAAGTAACTTTCCCGGTGGCTGGGTCCAGCATATCCAATGCACGAAGCATGGCCTCGCACCCAGTGGGCGAAAATACAACTACCCACCTGACACCTTTGGTCTCAGTCTCTTTCAGCCTACGCATGAAGTCCTCCTCGAAAGACTCCATTACGCCGGTGCCATAAACAACCAATTCATCAACCTGGATCCGCCTGTCATCGGAAAGCGTAGGGCCCATCAACGTGTTCGGTATGATATCACGCCTCTGCTCCCCTACCAGAAACAATAGTGGAGGCTTGGGTTTGCGGTCCTGGTACCATTTTCCATAATGGTCAAGCATGTAATATGCTAGAGCCTCTCCATTGCCGGTCTCTGCACCAAAGATAGTGAGAGGAGGGGACTGGGGAATTGATCGTAAGGCGCGCGAAGTAGCAGGGCCTACTGTGTATATTGGGACATCTTGCAGATAAGGCCATCCAACATCCGCATCTACACGTAAAATCTGTATGAGTAGAGTCCGAAAGCTGCTTAGTACGACTTGGAATGCCTACCCGTTCCATCACCAACCAGCTTGGCAAACGCTTCCACAGCCCGCTGGGACGTGAATATCATCCCTCCATACTTCTTCTCTGCCTCATTTCCAATGGCCTTGTTCTGCAATAGCTGTTGCACAACCGTCATTCCATCCGCTGTGAACTTGTGTTCCAACACAGGCACAAAAACAGGCTCGAAACGTCCGTCCGCTTTCACCGCAGAAAAGAGTTCCTCGTACCCATCACTTGGAGTAGATTTGGTCTTCAGCAACAAGACAGGAATCATCTTAGTCGCCTCAGAGTCGTTTGCACTCATGGTACCAACATGTTTGGGTGAGGGGTTGGGAGGAAATGAAGACAAGCTTTCCACAGTATGACGGAGCTTGCGCAGAGCTTATCTGCATGGAGAAACAGTTGATCCGGCGCATTGTCACGATTACCAAGCTTGAACGATTTTTATTATTGACAGTTCCTCTCCCTCCATTGTTTCGTCGAGGCTCGTTGTATAAGCCTGAAAATGATAGACGATGCTCGAGAAGATATGGCAAGTAATTCTGCCGCAACATCGCAAGGCATAACCGCAGCGATACCACCCAGAACCAAGCTTCCAAAGGGCATGATAATGGGGAAAGATGGCAAGCCGTAAGCTATTCTGCCTACGAGCAGCTGAGAAAGACCATGAATCTAACCATTCTCGCAGATGTCGGTCTTGTAACTCCTTCGCAGATTTCACCTCCCAAACTAAGTTCATATCAAAATCAGCCGCGAATAGCACTCTTGCACCACCAAATGATTGTCCCCCAGATGTCGAAACCCTCGGCCGCTCCTCTTGGACGCTCCTCCATTCCTTATCAGCTACGTACCCTGTTACGCCAACGCCTCAAGAACAAAGCGATGTGAAAAGTTTCTTGGGTCTGTTCGGAAAATTATATCCATGCTGGGTTTGCGCTGAGGACTTCCAGGCTTATATGGAGAGGGAGAAGATTCGGGCGAGTAGTCGGGATGAGTTTGGGAAATGGCTATGTGAGGCGCATAATGAAGTCAATCGGAAGCTTGGGAAGAAGGAGTTTGATTGTGGAAAGTGGGAGGAGAGGTGGAGGACAGGGTGGAAAGATGGCAGGTGTGACTAGGGTGACGACGTGTATGATGGTGTTTGAGTATTGTGTGAGTAAGGACTCCCCTTCAATTTGGTTCTTGTATAACGTGGCATAAGCATAAGTGGGCATGGCGTTTGGGAAACTACTTGTGGCATAGATGAGCAAACTCAACTTAGACGTTGTATTAATGAGAACAAGACCACTGTATTCTGCTCTAAAAAAATAAAAGGCTATAATATCTAGAATGCTCGTAAAATTGCGATATGGCCGTTCAGGATTAGTATTCCACCCAGGATATGCTTTCCAAGGACAAGGACAAAGAGTATCACAGGTACATAAATATATTTTCAAATCACATCCACAAACACGGGCGTTGACTTAAGATCACTAGCCTTTCAAATTATTGATTTAGCGACTGCGCTACTAGATTCTCAGAGGTATTAAGCCAACAAGTTTCGACTTTAAGGATCTACTTATATCCGTCGCAAGTTCCTGGGGCTGGTTGCTGCACTTGACATCTGTCAAGGATCGCTGAGATGACGAGGCAGCCGCCTAGAGCTGAAGTTGACAAAAGGTTTGAATCTCACGACATCTAGGTCTGCATAAAACGCCCATGGTTAAGTTTTTGTAAGATGAATCTTATCACAGAATCACTGAGTCCTTACTACAATGACTCTCTGAATTACTCTCTCCGAACATTCAGCAAAGTCAAAGTCCGCAATGTAGCCTTAAAAAGGTTCAACTACTTCAACGTTCTCAAAGAACCTCTTGAAACCATTCTCTTCAGCATCTTCACTCCTGCTCTTTGAGTGGTGCATATCACTACGGTCCCTTTTTTTTAAAAAGGGACAAGCTTTGGACTGGCTCGTGGTATTGCTTTAGACATGATGGAGATGTTTCTTGCAAATTAGATTGCCATCCTTACATTTGTCGCTAGATTCGTAACGTTCCTTCTATCCGCGGAAAGTCCCAAGAGAAAACTGACATTTGCACTTGCAGGAGATGACAAGATTGACAATAAGGCCCAGCAGTCAATAGAAAGTGTATTCCTTAAGTGGCGTCCTCGGATTAATCAAGCTCACAGTTATGATACTCACAGTTATGATACCAAAGACGCTGACGTTGAAATGATTCTTAGCTTTCTTTCGCCAGAAACCTTCCTGTCTGTAGCTCTCTGGGTTGCGGGTATTTTGCTGTATATCGTGACGAGCTCCCAGCTCTCTTTCCGGATCCTGGATATCAACAAACACTGAGACAAAGTTCTGCCTACCCGTCTAACTCACCCTATTACTTCTAGTTGAAGACTCAAATTGGAGCTACCTAGAACCTGATTGTTATGGCATTCTAGAGAACAGTTTTTGTAAACGACAAATGACCCCGAACCCCCCCTGAAGGTCTTTTTAATACTATAGTGCCCTATATCTTGGGGGCATAGCGTATGTACAGCTAGCATTCACTAATTAGGCTGCTTAGTTATCTAGACTCAACATAAATTTGTGTATAGTATAGATAGTCTCTGAGCTTTTCATTAAGCATTATATGTATAACACTTTACATTCTAGTTTAAATAGACGAAGCTGGAAATAGCCTTACTCCTTGCTATTGCCCTTAGCCTCGGCGTTCTTCTCTGTCTTAATTACCTGCTTGATAATAGCGATATATATATATATAAACTTTTAAATTATTAGGCTTAGCACTAAATCCTTTACGTAGCTGTTTATAAGAGAGGTCCTTGTTCTTTATATTTTATATCTATATAGTGAGATCTATAGGACGAGCAACAGATGCTACCTAGGTAGGAGACGCTAGCTATACCTATATAATGTCCCTGAGATAGGGGATATCATAGTATTAAAGAGACCTCTAGGGGCCTTCGGAGCCATTTATAGTTTTATAAATTAGCAGCATCTCTCGCGCTTAAACCACCCGAGCCCCTTTTCTTTTCATGCTTGCTTTCGCTGAAATTGAGTATGAATGGATATAAGAGTTCATCCCTTCATGGGTTCTAGATTGATCAGTCAGTTCGAATGGACATCCAACTCTTGGCCATGTAGGTGATGGCCCGGGACCACATTATTAGAATGTAGGTGGTGTTAAAGAAGTCTGTGTTGCCCGTATCAATATTGCTAAGCTATATTTACGAGCAATTCTCGTCGATATCATCACTCACCGCGTGAGCAAGCTCAATGACATTCCAACCACCCCGCTAATTCCTGGTGTTACCACCTTCAAAAATTCACCTACCTAGACCGGCAAGCCTAGAACCTTGTGAAGCATTCGGAGGTACACACTAACAACCCGTGATAAAATCCGTATGCTAGCAAACTTCGATATCTCGAGAGCACAACATCTGATTGAGATATTTGATATTATGATTGTTGCTGGTACTTCTTCAAAACGTGCATCTCAAGGCGACTTCCTGGGACCTATCAACTTCATAAAAGAATTTACGGGGCAAGATAGCCGGTCAAAGACTTATCTACCTCGAGTTCTATTCGCCGCTCGTCCAGGACTGGTTTGGCTCGTTGCTGTCATTATCAAGGGTCTAAATACTACAATATATCACCTGAGTTCGGAGACTCCGAGATCCGCTTTAGGACTTGAGATAGAAAATTGTTGGTAAGCAGCATGTACATAGCGGAAATACGGATCACAGCTTGAAAGTTATTACTTTCAGGGCTAGGAAGTCGGGGTTGGATGCTATTGCATATTAGATGTAGGCTTTGCTTAAGAGGGAGATGGCGGATAAAACAGTGGAGGTGAGGTGAAAGAGATATTGAAGATCTTGTGAAGTTATGTCCTTAATAAAAAGCGTTTGATAATGTTCTAAGAAGACCTTGTGAAGCTATTGATGTCTAGTATTCAGATGGGTAGGGAGAAATTTGTAATCAGGTTTCATCCTTGGAAGTGTTAATTAGGTTGGAGTTCTCATTCGGATTTCGTCTTTGGATTGTCTCATTGTTGCAGAAAGATAGCTCGCTTAAAGAAGCGAGGTGGCAGAGGAAGCTCAGCCTCTCCTATAATACCTCTCAGTGAAATTGTATCAACCCATTCTTCCTCGCTGTTCTTGGTCTTGTTCTAGGCCTTGTTCTACCAGTGCTTCGCGCGTCTGCTCATCACCTTTGACGCAGAATTCTGGCCACAAAATGGATTGACAGGCCAAACCGCCGCAATCAGATATCTTGTTCTTTTGGTACAAAGCTACAATTTGAGATAAATGAATTACGAATTCCGACATATTGAGCAAGAACGTTGGCATTTCGGGTGTCCACTTGCCTTTGCTATGCAATCCCTCCAATAAAAACAACTCGCCTTGTGAATTTGTATGAGAAATATGAAAGCGTACCACAGCGAGGCCGAAGTAGAACGCTATAGGTGACACTCGGCAGACCCTAACCTGATTCTCTTACGTGTTACATTAATTGATCAGTAACATAGGTAGCTAGTTCAACAGAAACCGTACGATGAACATGTCCTTTCACCTGGTCGCTACATACAAGAATGCTTTATAGGCACTGATTGTGGATCTATTTCATTATGTTTTGTGGGTTGGAGTAAAGAATGCCGATCCAGCATTACTTTGAATCATTCGGGCTCTCCATCTTGGGCGCTGACACCGGGTTGTGCTAGTGAAGACCGCCCAGTTCGTCGCCTCTTCTCTCCACCGCGTTGTTCCGACTCACGTGGTTTTCGTAGGCGTTTGGCCGGGCTTGAAACGGGTGTAGAAACATTATTTGAAGTGAGAACGGGAGCAGCCACTGGAGCCGCAAGACGAGCAGTTGAAGGACCACTCTTACTTTGTAGCCATGCGATATTTAAAGGGCCCCGTGGGGGTAAAATACGGAAAGCCTTGCTAGGTTTGCGTAAATGCAATTGTAGCCTGCCAAGTCCTTGGTTTCGTAGCACACCAAGAGCATTTTGAAAATGCCACTCATCATTGATGACAGTGAACCCGCGATCTGCTGAGATCCATCCAAGCTCATCTTCTAAATCGTTGAAAAAGATCGGTGGCTCAGCAATTGCAGATTTGAAGATGACAAAGCTCAAATGGTCATTTCGATACTGAGCCGAGGTCAACTCCCAATGCTCAGGCTTGATCAACATCTCAGCTGCAAAAGACGTTGTCTCGATGGGAGGCTCAAGCAGACTCTGAGCGCGAACTCTGACCTCGAGTTCAATCTCAAACCCCCTGATACCCACCACTGTGAGTGCAGATGCGTTCGCTGCACTCGGGGCTAGAATTCCTGACGCTATTGAAGAGGCCACACGTGGTCCTGGAGATGAAGATGAAGGTTGCTGAGTCTGTGCTATTGGTGTACACAAGGCTCGTATTGGAGAATCAACAGCTTCGTGGAGGTCAGCATTTTATGGCACCTTAGGTCGGAAGATAACTTACGTTCTGCTGAGGAAGATGGAACTGGCTGCGCGGCTTTCCGACCTCTACGAGCCCGGGTTGGCAACGCACCAGGGGGTGGCGTTCCTGGCAAGGACGAAGGGGAAGAACAATCCGGCTCTGCGTAAGCTTCAGATTCTGAGCGTGCGTCAGCGGAATTCCTCGACAGGCAAGGCCAACGACTTACGTGCAGCTCCAGGTTCTGCTGAAGAATCTTGTGTCTTTTCGAGTTTCAAAGATTGTCGAATTCTACGGACGCGACCTCTCTTCTTGATTAGGTAGATATCTCTTGGGAGATAATGCTTGACTCCCTTCTGGAGCCATGACTGAAATTTGGCTGGACGGTCGCGACTATCTTTCCGACGAAGTTCTTGGATGAGCTGGTTGGTGATTTGAGCAGCCAATTCTTCCTTCTTGGGATTTGGGACACGCTTCATGCCACCATACTCCTCGTATACATCACGCTTCTGCATCCACTGCCGAACAAAATCCTCAAAGCTCTTGACATGATCCATTCCACTTACTTCGACAATGATTGTTTTGAGATCAAGCCAATGCTCGTCTTTCTCTCTGCTTGCCTTTTTCCACACGAGAAAGTCCGAGTTTTTCTCATCGTCGAACCAGGCACCTTCCTCTGCCGACCCAATACCGGGGAAATCTGAAGGGGACATGATGGTAACTCGAGAGCTCAAAGAAGAATGCAGGTGAGCGCGACGTTGGGGTATTCACAGTTATTTTCTGGCAAAGCAGGAATGCCGACAAGAATAATCAAGTTAGTTATGATAGGAACAAGAGAGTGTGTAGCGCATCGTGTCGAAATGTTGTGATTGTGTCGATATCTCGTAAGCGGTGTCACATTGGGCGCTAATCTGACCTGGCTAGCTACTCGAGTACCCGGGGACCTCGGATCGTGATACAGGCTCCCCGGCGTAGGGCTTTAGGTCCCCCCCTCCCCTCCGTGCTCCCCCAATATAAATACTAGAAAAAGTTTCTACTTAATACCTAATGCTGTAGTATCCCTCTTACAACTTTCCATTCTTCTTTCCAATCCTTTTCTCTCTCTGCGATAGATTTTGTAAGCAGCTATAAGCTAAAGGGTCTCTGAAGTTAGGATACTTTCAAGCAACTTAAGCATACATTAACTTGAACATCTACCTATCCTCGAGCTGTAGACTGACTACCTTAGATCGGGATCGGTAACTACTTAAACACTAACAGGGGGTGCGTGAAGTCCTAGGTGGACGGCGTGTATCACGAGCCGCTACCTCACCAACAGCCCGAGTGAAACCTGCGTAGCTTCATAGCCTTGCCATGGCCCCAAGACCTCATTGGTTCCATTGTAGATGCTGTGGCCAAGTCGAAGCAGGCTGAAGTCCTCAGAATTAATGCAGCATTCCAAGTTGACAACAACCAACTTGCTTTGCGATCACCCCATTATCATCTATTCGTCCAACATTGACTGCCCACATCGTCGCGGACCGCCTTGCTCACGATATACATGTAGAGGAGTCGTTCAGGATGCCGAACAGAGGCTTCCACGACAGCACGCCGACGTCATCCGCCTCAGGAGATTCAACACCCGCCCTTTCCTCCTCGGCCTCCTTCTACATCCCCTCCGCTATATCTCACTCTGTGTCCGGGTTATTACGAAGATTCTCAACGGATCCTTATGCCTCGAAAACCCAGCACCCCATTTCCCCAGTCCACTCGCCAACTTCCCCAATGAATGGAAATGGATTTTATACCCCTCATCGAACAGCGTCCCCTTTTCAACCTCCACCTCTATATCCCGTCACACTGAAAGGGTTTCAAACTGGCACATCGGAATCAGCACATCTACTTACTAGAGCCTTGGCCGAAGAAATCCGTTTGCTGGTCCCGCCCCGGCTACAACTTTGCGAGGACTGGAACCTGGTGTACAGTTTGGATCAGGACGGTGTAAGCCTGGGTACCTTATACAAGAAATGTGATGACCTTCGGGGTCTGAGAAACGGTTTCGTCCTAGTCGTCAAGGACGCTGAAGGAGGTGTATGTGCTTCAAAGTCCTGCTGCTGCCGGTCACTAATCAATAGTGAAGTTATTCGGCGCATACTTAACAGAGGCGCCGCACGTCTCGTCACATTATTTTGGCACAGGTGAATGCTTCCTGTGGAGGGCCTCAATCCTTTCCCCATCCTTCATCATGCGAAATCTACCGCCGCCCCCATCAACAGACACAACGAGCTTGCAACGCACTACCACAATCGGCGAGACTAAGCCGTTATCTCCAACCACCAATTCCCATTCCACCAATCCCTCACTCTTATCTCCGGTCACCCCTGGCTTCTCTCAAAATTCAGGAGCTTCGACTCCCGATCGCATACGCTTCAAAGCCTTTCCATATTCGGGTGTCAATGATTATTTAATGCTATGCGAGGCAGGTTTCCTAAGCATAGGCGGTGGGGATGGCAGATACGGGCTGTGGCTAGATGATAACTTTGAAAAAGGCATCAGTAGTCACTGCCTTACCTTTGGTAATGAGCCTCTTAGTGAAGAGGGTGAGAAGTTCGGCGTCATTGGTGTGGAGCTTTGGAGTATTGGGAATTCAGGGAACGAAACAACAGTATGACTGACCGGGTCGACAAACTTGGGAGGCTCCATGATTGCATCGATGGGGCGTAATGTATGATACCAATTTTCTTTTATCTCCGTCTGGGGAGACAGTTTTGCAGCAATATTCTGGGGGAATTTGCTCAAAGGTAACTTGTCAGGCTACAAAAGATCAATAATAGATGTGCCTTGGAGTGTTCTCCATTAATGTTATGGTTCTAGGAATTAAGCAGCGTGGAATTTCTTAGCCACCAAATTCTTGCGATATTTCCCCTCCTGTCATATCTGCCACTCTTTTCAGATGCAAGACCAATCTGTATGCCTCGCTGCCACTCAAATAGTACTTCCACAACTTCTTACTCCTCGCAAATCCCAATCTCTCATATAGCTTCATCGCAGCATCGTTGCCCACCTCGGTTTCCAGCACCACCTCATCCGCGCCCTGCATCTTCATCTTATCAATACTGCGGCGCACCAGTTCTGTTGCTATCCCCTTGCCACGATGTGAAGAGGAGACCGCGAGCATGGCGATGTAGCCGCGGAGCGTGGGTGGGGAGTGCGATTGGTGGAGCTCCATCTTGGAGATTACCACGCCGATCAAGGATGAGTCTTTGGGATCGAGTGCCTGGCGAACTATTAGACAGACTCTTGATTGTGGGTTGTTGAGAGGAGATACCATGAAGCAGAGGTCAGACCACTGGTAGAGGAAGTAGCGGTAGACATAGATACTGTATGGCTCGCTCAGGTCTTTCGAAATGAGGGCTCTGATGGCGGGCAGATATTGCTTCTCGAGGGAATGCTCATACTGGATGTACCTGAGCTCTGCAGGCAGGGCCGAAGCGCTCTGGGGTGTTTCCTTAGACATCAGACATGGGTGGTTAAGAATAGGTACGATGCAGAGTATGAATTACGGTACGGTACAGCCTGTAATAGAGTAGAATTACTGTACAGTACTGCAATGGAGGGGAAAGCTGTGGGCGGAGGTTTTTCTCGGAGGGCTTGGAAGTCCAGATTGCCGGGTCGGGGGACAATGGCAGAGGGCTCCGGCGGTTTACACAACGTTCACATGATGTGAGCAAGGATGTGCCTGGTCATAGAACTATGTAGGGCCAGGGGTATGTATGATTACTTACGTAGGTACTCGTCGGATCGCGCATCTCGTCGTAAAAAAAGCACATGCACCATAGTACGGGAAATTTAGCAGTCGCAGCTCCGTCCTGCTCTTCCTACCAGCCTCCCACGCTACCTCACCTGCCTGACCCTACCTTACTCATGGTAGCCAGGTGAAAAGGACCCATTTCCTGCTTTTCCCTTCCCTTCTTTCTTTCTTTTGCCCACGTCACTTACTTTCCATCCTCTCTCGCGCTCTGTATGTTCCTTTGCCCATCATGGCTGCCAATCTACGCCGTCGCATCCTGGGCGACAGCACCCCTTCAGATACGATGATGACGACGATGACGACGGCAGAAGACGCTCCGGAGAAGGCGGAGGACAGGCGCACGGCTCCTATCTCGAGGATCATGATGGACACCTCTGCGAAGAAGCAGAGGGGCCGCAAGAGACGAAATGGATTGGTGTTCTTCTTGGGCGGCTTGTTTGGGATCATGGCCGCAGGCTTCTTTGCGCAGAGGAATGATCTGATCGAGTTTCCCGAGCTTGCAGATCTGAGTGTGGCAAATCTACTGGATGTACTACCTGCAGGAATGGTGAAGGATGCTAGGGATCTGGCTGTGCGTTGTTCTTGGCTTATAGTTTGTGGTATGTGAACTGATGAACTGGTCGCAGAGAGGAGAGCGCGAAGCTACAAATTACGATTCCTTCCAAGTAGGACTTAGCCTCCTTTCGCAAGGCATAAAAGCAGATCACCCGGTGATCATGATACCTGGTGTTATATCTACGGGTCTAGAGTCATGGGGCACAACGAATAAGAGCAGGCCATATTTCAGGAAAAGGTTATGGGGAAGTTGGAGCATGATGCGCGCGTTGGTGCTCGACAAGGAGGGTTGGAAGAAGCATATCATGTTGGATAAATGGACAGGATTGGACCCTCCAGGTGGAATCAAGCTACGAGCCGCACAAGGATTTGATGCAGCAGATTTCTTCATTACGGGATACTGGATATGGTGAGTCATGTTGATCTGGAGAGTGTTTTCACTCTACCTGATTAAAGAAGTGCGCTGCGCTTTGAAAATACTTTATTCTGCATGGCTGACCGTATCTCTAGGAACAAAATCTTGGAGAATCTTGCTACTATTGGCTACGACCCCTCCAACAGCTTCACAGCAGCTTACGACTGGCGCCTCTCGTACGCCAATCTCGAAGTCCGTGATCAATACTTCACACGCCTAAAGAGCTATATTGAGATAGCCTACAAGGTTTCAAACAAGAAGGTAGTTCTGGTCTCGCACAGTATGGGGAGCCAAGTTCTGTTCTATTTCTTCCACTGGGTTGCTGCAGCAGACGGAGGCGGTGGTGGTGATACTTGGGTTGACGATTATATTGATTCTTGGATCAACGTCAGTGGCTGCATGCTTGGCGCTCTTAAGGGATTACCAGCTGTCTTAAGTGGCGAAATGAAGGATACAGCTCAACTGAACGCTTTCGCTGTTTATGGACTCGAGAAGTTTCTCAGTCGCGAAGAACGGGCGGAGTTGTTTAGAGCCATGCCTGGAATATCATCCATGCTTCCCATAGGAGGGAATGCTGTGTGGGGAAACTCAACATGGGCTCCTGATGACTTGCCAGGTCAAAATGCTACCTATGGCAACTTCCTGAATTTCAAGACAGTCAACGGAACATTGTACAACAACATGACTGTTGAAGACAGCTTGCAATATCTCTATAATACCACGGAAAATTGGTATGTAGATCAAGTCAAGGGAAGCTACTCCCATGGCGTTGCACATACGAGTGCCGAAGTGGAAGCCAACGAGAAGATCCCCCGGAAATGGATTAACCCGCTCGAAACCCGACTACCGTTGGCACCAAACCTGAAGATCTACTGTTTCTACGGTAAGTTCGGAACCTAATCCCTAATTTAGAACGAGCTGACCCAGTAACAGGAATCGGGAAACCCGCCGAAAGATCCTACTTCTACCGACCCGACAACTCTCCCCTCACCTCCTTAAACATCACCATAGACACTGGTTTCACTCAAGGCCCAACCAACGCTCCACCCTCAGACGGTGGCGCAATAGTCGATCGCGGTGTGATTCTTGGAGAAGGTGATGGCACTGTCAACCTTCTCTCCCTCGGCTACATGTGCAACAAGGGGTGGAACATGCACCGCTACAATCCCGCCGGCGCAAAAATAAAAGTCTACGAGATGCCTCATGAACCTGAACGTTTCAGTCCGCGAGGTGGCCCCAATACAGGGGATCATGTGGATATTCTCGGACGGCAAAGCTTGAATGATATGATTTTAAGGATTGCGGCGGGCAAGGGGGATGATTTGGGGGAGAATGTTCAGAGCAAAATTAAGAAGTATGCGGAGAGGGTTAAGATTTATGAGGAAGATGAGTATATGTGAATAATGGATGGATGACGGGATGATAGGGTGTGTGGTTTGGGTAGGAGGTGGAGGTTGTGGCCGTGGTGTTCTGGGTTCTTCATAGGGCGGTGTTCAAGGGGTGATAGGCTGGTTCGCTGTTTATGATACCCACGCTGTATCTCAACTGGTGTGTACTTAATGCACATAAATAGATCTTGTTCCATTCTTTCCCGCGCTACGTGTGGAAACCAGAGCAGTTCAGCTCGCTGAATGGCGTCCTGCTTAGTCCAAGATACCTCTGGCATGAGCAGACAGTCAGTTGAATGAGTCTCCTCATTGTAGCTCGGAATGTCCAACCTTCCAAGTCCGGATTGTGGAGAGGGGACAATGAAATTGTTCATGAAAGAGAGAGCGCGTCAAGAATCCGTCACGAAAAGACTCATCTAGACAAGGATATGCAAATGACCAGCAATGCCAAGCAAAAAATTCATTGAGGGAAATGGGTATCTAAATATATGTCGTCAAAACTGCTAGGTACTTCCCCTCCCCGGTCTTATTCCCTGCCCCCCCTGGTGCCCCTCGAAGCGAATGTCCCAACCTTGGAGCAAAATCAATGTCCTGTATCATAAGTCCGGCTTTATCTATCTTTGAGCTTTGCAAAAGTCGAATACTCTCAGCAAGTTGTTCCATACCATGAACACCACCATTCTTTATTCTAGCATATCATTAAGCTTCCGCTTGAAATGATTATTTGGCGGTAGAAACTCGTTGGAACTGTAAATGGATGGTTTGATGCCGTATTTATTCTCGCGTTCTAGATGCAGGTGTGTGTAGGCATCTGGCTCTTAGAGTTAGTCTCCATCATTCGTTTGTATGGGTGTAAGATATGACAGTAGGGCTAGAACTTAGCACTTCTGGTAACGTACCTGGCTTATACCAGATTGGCCTCCCCTTCTGCACGAGGTCGAGGTCCTTTAACTTCTTCACAACCCTTCCAAGATCTTCTGTGTCTGTGAAGTCCTTGGTGTAGACACATATCACTCTCGGCATCCTCGTTTTCGTTGCATCGTGAGGTGCAACCTTGGCAGCTGTACCGAGTTCGTTGGCAGCTGTAGCACGGGCTACACGAGACCAGTAGGCATTGACGTTTTCCGTCTCAGGGAACAGTAACCACTGTGGACGTTCAGTGCGTGCTGTACCGAAAGAAGGTATCAAGAAGTTTGTTCTCTCCTCACCTTGCCGCCAGTGACATGCGTATCAACGGCAGTCTGCTGGATCTTCTTGACTATCTCAACCCTCTTCTCATTGACAGCCTTGTCAATACTTGTCTTAGACTTCCCTTTCATCTCCTCCTCAATAGCAAACTTCATCTCCACAAATTCTTGCAAGAGGTTATCTCCAACGGCACGAAACTGGGCAAGGTCCATTTTCTCGTCAGGTGGCCCTTCGCTTCTGAGCTCCTCGTGTCTCACTTCGTCGCTTGACTTTCTTGGAATGTATGGATTTGCAACATGTATCCAAGAGATGCTGTCGGTCTTCTCGGTAGTTGCTGGAGGAAGTCGCTGTAGAAAAGCGTCCACTGACTCTGACAGCTGTCGACCGAAAGGGCAGTTTTCGTAGACATTGTACAGCTTTACGGGCTTCATTTCTTCCCTGGTGGCCAGATTGGCGTCGGCTAATTCAATGAGGGATGGCATCCTGTTCTTCCACCAGGATATTACATCGAACTCATCTGCACGCTCTTTAAAGTAATCCTTCGTTGCAGTGTCGCCTGGGCTGTGGATTAACAGCACATCGATGGAAGACAAGGGGCTTTATTTTGGTACTCACCATAGAAATCCGACTCATCTGAGAGATATCCTGGATCCTCTTCGTGTTCCAATTTCAACGCTTTCTGAGTCCTAATTAGTCCCTTCTACGAAAGGCTGACTCTGGAGGTGGGTGGGAGTCATATTTGAACCCCGCGCTTGGATTACTGATATCAGACTCTGAGACATGGGTAATTTCCATACCTTCTTGCTTTTGCTGTTCGCCATACCCCGAGAATCGGGCAGAAGACTCATGGAACGATGGGACGTGGCATAAGTTGATTGACACGAGTCTCCAGTACACCTCTTGTAATGGCGTGGACTTTGTGCAGTTGAGGGTGTGTACGAGGTGTGGATATGTATGACGTAGGGAGAAATCGAGGTCGGAAGAAGGTTTGGAAGAAAGTTGTTGACCCACGGACACAAGTCCCAAGTCTTAAGTCTTAAGTCTTAAGTCTTAAGTCTTAAGTCTTCAGTGCTCAGACGAACCAGCAACAGGGGGTTGAAGGCTCGGCTGCAGAAGGAAAAAAGCAAAAAGCAGCTCGGAGAAAATTTCCCGAAATCACCCCCTTCAGGGACCTTGGTCGTCGAGCCAATCTCTAGATACTTACCTTCCTAAGGTACAGTGCCCTATATATGTAAACTACTACCTATAGCGGATACTGGGCGGTAGTGCTGGCTAGCTCTTGGCTATACCTAGGTTCTGAATACCTTCACACTGGTCTCTAGGTGCGCTGCATAGAGTGGATCTGGGCCTTGGCATCCTGGCCTCTACAACGGAGGGTGCCTAATCAGGGAAGGTGTGAGGTTCTTCGCGATGCCCCTAGAAGAGTGGCATAATAATTGGAAAAAAAAAGTTTAAGGTGGTGACAGTAGCAGGTACTTGCCGTCAAGGCATATTACAGCTCAGTCCCTAGGTAAGGCAAGTAAGGTATATAAAAAGTTCTACAACAGAATAAGTAGTGGAGCGAAGAACAACAATAACAGTAACAATCGGGTCCCGCTCGCTCTCTTCGCAGAGGCAAAAGGGGCAAAAGGCGCGCCAAAACTCAAAAGCGGTCCGGCCCGCGTCGCTTGCTCCCTGAAATTTCTCGCGAGGTCTTCAATTCCACACCACATACAGCAGTCAGTCCGTCGACAGTCAACATACCACCATCTGAATCACAAAGCTGCTTTGACTATTATAATCTTGTTTCATACAGAACACGCTATCCATGAATACAGCCGCCATGGAGAATGGTCACCATGCGAGTGGAACTATCACCAAGATATGTTCTACCATCTTAGTACTCCCTCCAAGTTGTATTGAGTTCTCGCCGCTAGAGCCTCAGTACTTTGTTGTTGGAACGTACAACTTGCAGAAGGAGGACAACGAAGAGGTCAAGAAAGACGATAGCGATGAGGATGATGGGAATGGTGCGACACAGAGTCCGAAAAGGCAACAGTCAAGAAACGGAAGCTTGGTACTGTTCAAGATTGCGAATGACAAGCTGTAAGGATTTCTCTTTGTTAACACATGTTTTCTGCGTGGTTCAATTTGTGCGCTAGAAGACTCAAGTGCTGGTACACATTTGAACAGGACTTTCATGGCATGGCTCATCCCCTCTTTCTCTAGAAAGGGGTTGGTTATGGACTGTCTTGAGAACTAAGAATGACTTGAACCAAGTCAGTACTTTTGACCTGGTACCAGCCTCCAAATATCAAAATCCAGCATATTGCCAGGCTATACTGTTTTTGAGCCCACGCTGAAACCTATTTCTATAGAAACCTTGTTCAAACTCTCCAATATCCTTCCGCGATATTAGATCTTCATTTCTGTCCTCACGCACCATCAACTCTCTCTCTAGTCTCCAGCACGGGCACTTTCTCTAGTTTCTCACTGTCAAAAGAAGGACCTAGTAGCCTCAATATAGTGGAGCAAGCAACACACCAACTATTCCCCAAAGAAATTGCGATTACTTTTTTTGCCTTCCACCCGTACAACAGTAATCTGTTCGCTGTTACGCTCGACACGGGGGCAGTGCACATTGTCAAGAAGAACACGACTCTCGATGTATCAGAGCCACTTATCACTCATACCTTCCACGCATGGTACGTTACCTTTTCGCTGGAAATCTCCAATCAATTCAACGCACTCGACAAGGGAAAGGAAGCTTCGGGAAGTACAGTCTATTCTGGCGGCGATGACAACCGATTACGAGTTGCAAGTCTGGAAGCTAGACCTGTATGTCGCATGTCTTTCTCGATAGCCTTTATGATGTTCTTGGCGATAGCGCTGATCACAGTTGCTGACAACTGGTTGATTGATACGGACTAACTATCTGAAAGGTGACAAAATTGTCCGAAACAGAGCCGGCAGCGACATCTGGCAATTCAGATGATGATCTGTCACCAAAAACCATAGACCTATCACCAAGAGGACATCCCATTCATGAAGCGGGCGTAACGGCGATTTTGCCATTGCAGTTCGGAAGTACCGACAAAGATCTGGGATTTCTGCTTACAGGTAGTTACGATGACCACGTTCGCGTCATTGATACACGAGGTCAATATCCAAAAGTTCCAGCGAAGCTATACATCGGTGGAGGCGTCTGGCGTTTGAAAATAATTTCCCAAAGTCATGAAGTATCGGAGACTGGCAACGAAGGAACATTCTCTCTCCACGTACTAGCTAGCTGTATGCACGCCGGGGCACGGATCCTGGAGGTGAAATGCTCCGTAAAAAGCAAATCAGGGTTTATGCGAGGAAGGGAAGTTTCTGGATGGAGGTTTAGTGAAAGTGTTGTGGAGTGGAGTGATTGGAGTATTCAGGTGTTGGGAGAAGTGACGGATCATAAGAGTATGAATTACAGCAGTGATGTGCAGCACATTGGAAAGAATACTGTAAGCGACGAGAAGGGGAGCCTTTGTGTATCAACGAGCTTTTATGATCGGCTTCTTTGTGTTTGGAGGTTTAAGGCGCCGATGATGACGGGTATGGGAATTAGAGAGTAAAGAGCCTTGAAGATAGAGAATCAGTAAGGAGATGGACTGTGAATCAGCAAGAGCTGCTTGTTAAATACACCTTTTTTGGGCACTTACAATGACAAATCCAGCAGAGTTGAGTATTATGATAATGCGATTCAAGAGCAAGCCATTGCCTTAAAACTCCTCCTGTATTGAATAATATGACACACGATACCTATGAAATATATAAATAATGCAACTGTCTCCATCCAATACCTCTATTCAATCACTACGATCTTCAGTACCCTCCCTCCTTCCTTCATCTCTAAGCCCAAGCCCAAATCGAAACCAGGAAATACACAAAACGGGCACCCTCCTCCCGAGATAATAGTGCCAGATAACAGTCCCTTATTCAACAAAACAAAGCAAACAAAGTCGGATTGGCCTAGTGGTTATGGCATCTGTTGTTCACACTCACAGGAGGTCATCAGTTCGAACCTGATATTCGACATTCATCAACTTTCCTTTTTTCTCACTTTTTTTCTCCACCACTTCTACTTTCGGGTTCTTATACCGTACCACGGTCAGCAATGATTACCTCATTCTTACTGGCATGGTTCTCTTAATGGTGTTTTGTAGGCTTGGCTTGTCTTTTTGTTTTTGTTTCCTCGCTTCGGCTCTGCTTTCCCCTTTCTTCTTCTCTTGGCTGTTTGAGTACTTACGAGTATAGGCGAGATCTGAACCCCAATCGTCGAGAATACTGCCTGACCCATGTAGCTTACAGCAGTGCCAAAACGTTGTAACGGACAAACTGTTATGCTAGAATTTCAGAGTAAGAATGAGGAAAGTGAAAAGGCCAAGTAGATTCATTACGGCATCAGTAAACCAAACACGAAAACGCCTCATACCCATATCCATATTCACATCCAAGTCATACAAGGCACCAGTCCCAGCCCGTGAACTCCACATCAGCATATCCACATTAACAAAGACCACGCTCAGTCCTTTGATTATCCATCATGCATTCGCTTGAACGACCCTAAAGCCACCGGTGACCAGCTTCGTAATCTCTTCGTTCTTATGTTGCAGCAGACTCAAAGCATAAGCAACATCATTCCACTGCCTTTCACTCTCACATCTCGCCAATCTAGCAGCTAACTTCTCTGCAAGTTGCTTGGCGTGTTTATCCTGTTGTTTGGTCAGCTCACTGTTATCATTCTCGCGATCTGCTATGAAGCAAACATACCTTCTCAATAAAGCTCGCTAAGAACTTAATGATTCTCTTCAGTGAATCCTCTTCCAAGTCCTTCTCTGCGGACAACAAACTAAACATGTCGACGAAGTGATTGTACACTGCGTTGTCCTTGGTGCTCAACTCAGTGAAGAACATGCGACTCAGGTCTGCAATGCGCTTGTCGTCATCCTCGAGACACTTCGCCATCTCTCCCAGCTGACCCTTGACCTTGACTTGACCAGCAAGAATGAGGAAAGTCAGTGTCATCAAACATGTACGCTTCACGCTTGCATCCTTGTCATTGAGACGACGGTAGAGGAAGTCGGTGTTTTCGTCAATCAGATGATTGAAGCATACTGCCATGTCTCCAAGAGCGATAACGACATTGGAGCGGGTGATAGGGTCTTTCGATCGTTCGAGAATTGTAATAAGGAGAGGTAGGTTAGTCTCGCAGTATTCGGAGCTAATGCACATGAGCTTTGCTAGACAAAGAGTTGCTGCAGCCTGGAGGTTGCGATCCTTGTAGGTCGTGTTATTTGAGCAAATCTCAGAGACAAGAGGACCGAAATTAGCAAGCAACGAATTTTCGCCATAAAGGAGCTCCCGCTCACGAATGTGCGTCATGGCTTCGGTGAAGTCATCTTCGGTAGTACCACCGATCATATCGAGGTCATCTGCTGCTTCTTTCGCTGCCTTGTCTTTTGCGGTTTCTTCTGCTGGCTTGCTCTTCTCACTGTCGGCCTTGCGGCGTTTGAAGTCAAGTTCGCATAACTCCAAGTGAACAATTTGCTTGATAGCCACATGGCCCACGATGAACAGAAGTTGGGACAAGGCGATAGATCCCTTCTGTTTGACTTCTGGCGTTGCAGCTTCTTCTACAGGAGGAGTTGGTGATGCTTCAGCTTCATCATCCTCGGCCTCCTGCTCTGCACCTGCCTCTGCCATTTCCACGTCTTCTGTTGGAGAGATCGGGGCGGTTGAGACGGTTCTTTGTGTAAAAACATGCTTTGTCTTTCGACGGAGAATTTCTGAACAGAGGGTGTCAGGGTGCTTGGACAGTGTGTAGATAGCACTAATGGCTTGCTCAGCAACACCGTACCATTCTTTGCTATCCGACTCGACTTCAGTTATCGCAGCTAGCTTGATAAGAACAGCGTGGTCGTTGGGGAGTTTCGAATTCTGTACAGGAGTTCCTTTTGCCTGTCGACCAGTAGGGTTGATACGTCGGAGGGCTATGCAAGTGTATTTGGCCAATTGCAGATCGGATCGGCCGAGACCTCCTAAACCTATGCGTAGCATAGTCTCCATTTCTCCGACTACAATTTCTGGTTTGGCTGTGGCTAGCATGCCTAAGACGATGATGGACCCTCGACGTTGGCTTTTTGAGATTTGCCTCTTTTGAACACCATATACCTGCCATAGCTTTGCAACGACAAGATCTGAGACGTGGCCAGCATTCATCATCGTGCTGAGCAGCTGCTCGAGAGAGGTCAATTCTGCCGGCGTCGCTCCAAAAGTCAGACTGATCATATTTCTTGCGATGTAGTTTGCGGCATCATTTCCAGTGTAAGAATCTGGAGCCTCGAAAAACAAGCGCTTGTAACATTCAATGAGATGAGTCTGGACTCCCTTGCCTTCATCGCTGTTGCCCTTGGTCCAAATAAGTCTCAGCATGCGACGAATGCCAAGCTTGTTCTGTTCGATGTTGTACGCATCACCGATTTCAAAGTACTCCATGGCCTCGATGACTTCGCTCTTATTCTTAGAACCGAGAAGCTGGCAGATGGTGGTTGTGGCCCCGTGGAGTACCTCGATAAATTTAAGAGCCTCGACATAATACCTTCTTGTCAAGGTCAATTTGCTAATGGCCTCAGAGGTTGCAGCATCTTCCTGTGCCTTCTTAACTATGGCAATTTTCTGCTCATCAGTCAATGGCTTCTCAGGGGATCCGGATTCCATGATGGTAGCATCGTCTAGTAGTGCGGCATCGACAGTCTTTTCTTCAGTAAGTCCAGGTGTGCCAGCTGGTGGCTTCAATGCATTCAGTTCGGCGTCTACTGCATCAAGTCGGGCATTCCACTCTTTGTAGTTAAGCTGAGATCCGTGCATGAGCCCGAAAGGATGTGTCTTGATAAGAGCCCCAAGTAGCTTGATAGCGTTACGGCGGACATTGCTGCTCTTGTCTTCCAGGCTGCGTGCTGCCAACTCTGCAGCCCTTTGTCTCCGCTTTGGAAACTTCTGGTCGAGATCGCAGAGTTTGATGTAAACCTGGATTGTTCGACATCTACAATATGGATTTACGTCCAAGAAACGTTCTTCCAATACATCAAAGAAAGCATTCAGCTGCGATTTGTAATTATCACTTCGCTCTTCCTGCTTGCTGAGATCTGCAAGTAGATTACCGCAGACTTCGATGATAGCACATCGTAATGCATAAGACTAAAAGGTCAGCTACTATTACAGCGTAATGTTAAGTCTACTAACCTCGCTGTCCAGCTGCTTTGCGAGCATGGTCATCTGCTTGATGACTAGCCGTGGGGCAAGCTCGGAAATTTTGATCACGAATGCAGAGACAGACTTCGGTCCTCTGCTGTCATTGCTGTTGAATTCCTTGTTACTCAATTCACGAATGACTTCATCAGCAAGCTGGGGGTAATCGTATTGTTCCGAAAGAATGTGTAAGAATTCAGCCATTGGTTCTGCCAGGTGTTCGAAGTATGTCAAGTTCTGGACAATTGAAATCTGGGCAGCTGAGAAGACCATTAGCTTGACACTCCAAACAAACCAAATATTGCGTACCATAACCATGTCCATGATGCTTCACAGCTATACAAAGCACTTTGAATGCATGCATCCGAATCGAAGTGTTCTTGACTCTCTGCTCGCTCTCTAATACCATGTACACGGGCCTTGTAAATAGGCTGATGAATGTATCTCTCTCTGACGTAGTCAAGAATATTTTTGAGAGCTTCAACTTCAGCACCTTGCACATGATATCTAGAGCCGTTTGTAGTTGCGCTGATGAGTCCCAGGTGCCGTCTTTTGCTGCTGTCTTAGCTTTGCTTGCTTTGCCTCTGCCACGAGCCGCGGGAACCGAACTCGATTTCTCGGCTGCCTTTGTTTCGACTGCGGCGATTGTCCATTGTAATAGGAAGCCGAAGACCTCCAAAAGCTGTTTGTGGTGCGCAATCAGTTCTTGCTCGTCTGACTCGAGATCATTGTGGATAACATCGGCTTCCGTAGACAGTCCTGAAACGATGAGATCTAGAATTTTACTCAGAGCATGAGTTGGCAGGGCAGATGTGGATCTGGATATTTTGAACAGCTTAGCAACGGCTGGACTAGTGCAGTTCGGGGGGTTCTGGGGAGGAGTATATATAAGTGAAGTAGGTGCACACTTTAGGAGAAATTGTAGAGAGTCAAATGTAGCGCTTCTTGTGATTGCATCCGGGTTCTCCGCGACCGAGTCGACAATCGGGTTGAGCACAGTATTGATTAAGGAATTTGTTAGCGACTCGGGGTCGTTTTCGCAGTCTACGAGATTGGAATCGGCTTCTGGTGTTGGTACTGTTGCTGGGTCGCTCATGTAATACTTAAGCGCGTCATTGATGTCGAAATTAATGGTGTCCATGGCGGCGGTATCGTGGTTGTCGTCGTCGCCGCGGAGGACATGAATACTGGACTGTGTTTTTCTCTGATGTTGTCGGCAGAGGTTGTTGTGGAAAGTTGTGTCCACGTCTGCTATTGGTTGTCGCGTCGGTGTTTGTCAACAAAACTCCGTGACCGTGACAACACCCCGCCGAAATTTTGCACACTTGGAAGCTCTTGAAGCCTGCTGCAAGGTACGAGGATGCTAAGGTGAGCCTCATACAGAGCCTCGTCGCGTTGAATTCTTGCGATTGTGTGATCAATTCCCCCAACTACAATGGCAACAACTCGGCCGCGCAACGCCAGAATACTATTCGAAATCCACCACGACCACGCCCAAGACCAAGACGACCAGGGAACCGAATCAGAGGAGGACGAGGGATACAGGACTGCGCAAGCTGTCATGGAAGAAAGCGAAGGCATAGATGAAGAGTCGATACAGAACGATGGGTACTCGGAATCCGACGAAAGCGATTTTTATGTCGAACCTGCCGTGCAAGAAGATATGGAGAAGTTCCAAGAGACGTTCAAGGGCATAAAAGAGCGCTTTCGCCTCATAAACAGGATTGGAGAAGGTCAGTGAAGTATTCGCTACGACATGGACTCTGTTAACCTGGTACAGGTACTTTTTCTACGGTATATAAAGCAGAGGATCTAATGTATGAACACTACGACAATGACTGGGATCTCGAAGAGAAGGAGAACCCGTCGCATTACATGTCGCCGCCAGTAAAAAGAGAAAGAACTGGCATTCCAGCTATAGACCAGTACCGGCAGCAACGAAGGAAGCCAAAATATGTTGCGATCAAGAAAATTTACGTGACAAGTAGTCCGGCGCGAATTCTGAACGAAATCGAACTTCTTAACGACCTACGCCGATGCGATGCAGTGTGTCCACTTATAACAGCATTTCGACACACTGATCAAGTAGTTGCTGTACTTCCTTACTTCCGTCATACAGACTTCAGGGAATACTTTCGAAAAATGACCGTCCCAGACATGCAGATATACTTCAGGTCACTGTTTACTGCCTTAGAGGCTGTGCACGAGGCTGGGATCCTGCATAGAGATATCAAACCTACCAACTTCCTTTACGAACCCGACAAGAAGCGAGGGGTGCTTGTAGACTTTGGATTAGCGGAACGCATGGGCACCGAGAGCAAGCCGTGTATTTGCTCTCTCGATTCTAGCGAGCGTCGACGTCGAGTCCATGGAAGTGTAGCCGCGCAGCAAGGACCAGCAGCCGGTTATCCCAAGAACGACTCCCGACCTTCTCGACGAGCAAATCGTGCTGGGACTCGAGGTTTTCGTGCGCCAGAAGTCCTCTTCAAGTGCACTGATCAGCAGACCAAGATCGATATCTGGTCAGCAGGTGTCATCCTCTTGACCATTCTGTCGAAGCGGTTTCCATTCTTTAATTCAGCTGATGATATTGAGGCAATGATAGAAATTGCTACCATCTTTGGCCAGAAGAGGATGAAGTCATGTGCCCTGTTGCATGGAACGGTGTTTGAGACGAATATACCTACCATTGGAAATGCCGGCTTCACTTTAGAGAAGATTATATTATGGTCAACGTGTCGCAATGACGGAGGAGATGGAGAGATACCTTTGACCAGCGAAGAGAAGCTGGCAGTGCGGTTCTTGGAACGATGTTTTGAGCTCGATCCCAACAAACGTACCAGTGCCTCCGAGGCCTTGGAACATCCGTTCCTTAAGGTCGTGGAGCAATCAGAGGACGAAACCAAGGAAGAGGATGAAATGGATATGCTGTAAGGTCTCTAGAGGTCTAGATGGTGTATGGCGTTTAGTAGAGAGCATTGAAGGCGTTTGTTCGTTCCGTTATACATATATCCAAGGCGTCCGGGTTTGCTGTGAGTTTGCATCTGTTTAATCAGCTCTCGAATGGAAGATACCACCATAGCACTCACTTCATAATGTAATAATTACTCTAGTAATTACGAATACTCATGACCCCACGGATATTATCATCACGACAGGCATTCCGCCAAGAAGATGCTAAGTGTGATTCTGAAGCCTTTTCATTCGTTTGTGAACTCCGTTAAGTCACTCATGGTGAAGTTGTAAAAAGCCCTAACGCACAAAACCCATCCATGACTGTCCTTGCCCGTAAAGTCATTTATGCAACCAACTCGACAACACCACCAGCCTCAGTAATCTTTCGCTCTGCCTCCTTGCTGAACCATCTTGCGCGCACAACCAAAGGAACCTCTGGTAATCTACCCTTTCCGAGAACTTTTGAGTAGCCGAGGGGGAGGAGATCGAGGACGGGGACGGTGTCTTTCTTGGAGCCAGCGAGGTATTCGTCACGCTTCTCGGCTGGGACAAGGGACCAAAGCTGTTTTGACATGTTCATCAGCAAATATCCTTCAAACCCCAAAAAGCTGTGATCCAAAGCCTAGAATCTTTCCTCTCTGTCCAATAATCCTCCCAAACCCGTTCCTCCCTGCCTTCATACTGCTTCCTCTTGCGTCTTTCGATCTGGAGGGGTAAAACAAACCTTGTCGAGATTGATAACTGGCTTCCAGAAGTGGTTGGGCTGCTTGTGGAAGTATCTCATTCCGACCTTTCCAAAGTAACCAGGATGGTACTTGTCCATGTTGGTTCTGTGGTGGTGCTGTCCTCCTGCAAGACCACGTCCACCGGGATGCTTGCGGTGCTTTCCTACACGACCGTGACCGGCAGAAACGTGACCGCGGCTACATTCACAGTCAGTATATCTTCCTTCTTTGCTCTCCTCATATATTCATTCCCATCAACAGAACAGCGCTCCGCTCCTGTGTTCGCCGTTGAATGCGCGCTGGCTCGTAGGGATTGCTGAGAGAAGATTTGTAACGTACTGCTTGCGGGTTTTGCTCAAGTGGGTAGGCATCTTGTCGTTTGGCGTTGATGTGATTGCCTTGTTGTCGTGAAGTCGTCAAAATATCGAAAATTTAGGAAATGCGACTTCGTGGGCGCCTAAGCGAAGTCAATCGTGCGCTAAAGATTCTTGGTGTGGAGATCACATGATAAGTATTCGGATTATAGACGGGCCATCGTGAGCCAACTCCAACCTTGCAACTTCAACATGCTGCGGGTTTAATATTTTAATAGCAAGCCGCCTCCCATGTATGAAGACTAGGTACAGACTCAAATTTTCACGGGAGCACTTCGATAAAAGACCGAGGTCGGCAAGAACACTACACATACCCTATGCGTTCATTTCCAACCCCTTGGGTGACTTTGGTGCGCTAATACTAAAACGCGTTATCTGCATATATGTCTTTGGCCGTAATCTCGTGAGACTGAAATCGTGCGGTTGTCCTCGTGGTCCTGGAGGCCTTTGATTAGCGATGACTAACACTCTTCAGTCTGGAAGCCTCGCCGAAACCTGCATGTAAACGTGGAAGCTGACTATCGTGCAAGAATGGCTCTGCTCAGCCGTTCGAGTTTGTGTCATTGCTCTTGTGGCTACAAGTACTGCCATCGACTGTTGGATAGCAGAAGTTTGGAAAAAGGTGGTGCACAGTCAAGGGGCCGAAGAGGACGTACTGGTACGATCTACTTCTATTGCGAAAAGCTCACTACTGGAGCTCGATGTGTACTTTACAGCCACAGCCACAACATCACCCAACAAACCTTACAAGCCAGCCGCCTTCTTCCCCCGAAAAAAGCCGCCCAAAGCACTCATCAACGCCCCAAAGTTCTTCTCCCCAGCCCCTTCTACTAACCCTTCCCTAATCCATCCCGGCAACTTCCCTCTAATCCGCTCGCTAGCAAACCGTTTATCAACCATGACAATTCCCGCATAGTCCTCCCTATGTCTAATAGCCCTCCCAACACTCTGATTTACAGCCCTCATACAAGCATTTTCATAATATTCCCTGCCATTCTCCTTTGCCTTCTCTTTGGTTTCTCCTCTGGAGATGGAAGTGCTTTCGATGTGCTCGATTTTGGCTTTCCATTCCGCCGAGTGTAGATTGGGGAATGGGAGGCCGATGATTACGACGAGGCGACCGAGACGGTCAGAGAAGTTTATTCCTTCGCTCATTTTTCCGCCTACGACGGAGAAGAGAAGGCCTCCTCTACCGCTATCGATGGCGGTTGCGTATTCGGTTAGGACTGCGTCGACGCTCGCATCTTTGCCTTCACGAAAGAGGGATTTCTTTCCAGAAAGGCGTCCCCACAGGCTTATTTCATTTGAAGGACCTGGTAGGGACCAGCGCGTGATGATGGTTTCAAGATAATTGTAGCTAGGGAAGAACACGACTACGCCATCGGGGACTATAGAACACATGTTTAATAATGCTCTTCCTAGCTCATCGATCATTTGTGTATCACCACGACGCTTGAAGTTGAATTCGAAATCGGTACCTCCGGGTCCTTTACTGAGGTTCCAGGCTACAAGATTGCTTTTGGGAATTACATGACCGCAGCTAAGGGTTGTAATTTTGGAGGGGCTGAGGTATGGGAAAAGGTGCGTGGTGTAGTCGGCCATGGGAGACATAGTGCCGCCCGCTAAGATGACGGCTCTTGCGTCTGTGACGATTTCTTGGAATGAAGTTGAGGGGTCTAAGAGTTGGAATTTGAGGGTTATGTCTACGGGTGTTTTTGAGGTGTCTTTCGAGAAAAATAGACGGCCTTCGGAGGTAGGATGGGTGAGTGCTGAGAGGAGTGAAGAAACGTGGTGCAATACTGGGGTTGTAGACTCGGGCTTCTCGTTTGAAGAGGCTGTAGCTTGAGCAATGTGAATGGTGTAAGACTCGACTTTCCGGGCGAGCTTGCTTTCTTGGAGATATTTTATTAGCTTGAAGAGATTGATCTGATCAACGCCCTTGCCAGATAACAGATCCTTTTCCTTGACAATACCGTCTGATTTCTGCTAGATTTGGTTAGTCTGCTGAAGACAAAATGCATCTCCTAATTTACTTACCGAGTCCGCTAGCCTTGCTTCAAGATAGCCAGAAAGTGAATCTATAATTCGCACAACTTGCGCAACATAGACCCTATTCTTGCCCTTTAATCTGTTCCTGAATTTTTGTAGATAGCCACCCAGCTGAGCCCTAGCCTTCTTCAGCTGTCTCAGACTAACTTCGACGCCATGAATGCCAGCAATAGCATCCATCAGATTGTGCGCCTCGTCAATGATAACCACATGTCCTTTCAAACTCAAGCCCAGAGCTTCCCTGGCACTCTTTTGTAACAGCAAAGGGTATGGTAGGGTAACAATCTCAGCTGGTCTGATAGCTGATCTCGAAGCATAATAAGGGCAAATCCCAATTTGTTTTCCCAGAGAGCCCATGTCCTCAATATCGCGGATTGTCGCTAACGCATGATCACGGTAATCATTGGCTATTGGCTGATTATCCTTGTTAGGAAGGAATTTGCATCTGTGATCCTGAGCAGTACTTGGCTGCTGGAGTTCAAGACAACGCTCATTGATCGCCGAAACGGAATTGAGCTTTTGGACGGATGGGTTGATGCAGAGATTCTTGCGAGAGCCGAGCGTTACGTGCTTCAGGCCTTCAACTTGAATTTCTTCACTTGATTCTTCGGGAAGAATGGCTGGTGGAAACTTCGCCCGCCGGAGCTCATTGATGAACTGGGTCAGTTGGGAGTGTGTTCGTGAACAATAGAAGATCTATTATCTGTTAGAGACAACTTTGAATGAGGTTGTGAGCTCTGTTAACCTTTATCTCATCTTCCACTTCCGTATCCTCGTCCTTTCTTGAGCTAGCAATAACCCCGAGCTTTTCCATCAACTCGATTGTAGTAGATGAGAGGCCACTGGTCGATATGCCATTTACAGACCCAGATAGCTCGCGATCACTTTCATAATCGTCCAGGACGAACCGCTCTTCATCATCAAAGCCCTCAGATTTGCTTCCATCAATTTTCCTTTTTTTAGGCAGTTGGTCTCCTTTGAGGTACCTCTCGCGCTGAGCTTTCTCCTTTGCTCGAATTTTTGAGAGCCTATTTTCTATATCTTGACGCTGGCGGAGCATCTCCCTCCGCTGCCTAGCTCTGGATTGCTCAATGATCCAATCCGGCTCATCGCCGTCTGCAGAGCAAATTAGGAGATGCCTAAAATATTGATAAATTGAAGTAAGTGCCTTACCATCTTGAGTCCAGTTAAGTCCTTCTTCAAAAGCCCTGCCTTTATGATCGCGCAACCATGTGAGGGATCCACAGATCAGACTCAGTGATTTCCCCTAAACCAAATTTAGCCATCCTAACATATAGGTTTGATAGCTTGCAGTTGCAATTCTTTCAGTAGTACTGAGGGTGCCCTGATGGACAAGAGGTCAATTTCCTCGGAACACGTCATGGAGCTGACTCGGCATTTGAGGGTGTCTCGGTATTTGGGGTGCAAGTCCAGACACGCGAGATGTCCACCAAATGCTGTACCTGGTGGCTGAGATGCTCGGAGAAGTAGGACAGGGTAGGCATCTTCAGTGCCCTTCTTGTCCATCAGGAGTATACATGTTGAAAGGGAAACCTACAGTGCCAGTCGGACTCTCCAGGATACCAACCTTACCATCCTCCAGGACACGATAGACAGTTTGCATGAAGGTCTCTTGGATTGCGTAGGGTGTATATGGATGATGGAAGTTCTTGCCTTCCGTGTTGGTCACATGACTGTCATTGTGCAGCTCAGCCACTGAGCTCTTGGATGTTACTGAGGTGGATGTCATGTTCCGTTCGGCATGAGAGGATTGCAAGGCTTCTTCGAATTGGCAGCAGCCGTTGAATGCTTAGCCAGCTGTCACCACTGTTGTGGAGGCTCGGAGGAGGCTCAGAGGGGGTATTCACGGATCCGGAGATCCTGTGTCCGGCTTGCGGCCGCGTTGAAAGGGATCGGAAGGTTCGGTTCTGGATCTGTCACTCAGCTTAGGTAAGCAGCATGAGGTATGGTGTAAGCTTCGGTAGGAAAGCACAGCAGAATACCTGATGTCCTGATCTGAAGTGCCCCAAGGCGTGCCGTGCCCATGCCAACCGCGAACGCCAATATCACCAATACCACCAATACCCAAGGCGCTGACCAGATGGACGAATTCAATATGTCCCTACGACGTATGGAGAAGTAGTGCTGGGCGATCAAAGCTTGTGTCGTCTCGTGCGTCTCAACGTTCAAACGCTTCGCCCTCATTCGGACTTTTATTGATCAGTTGTGGCATAGATTGATTATCTACCTTGGTCATATACCTTCTGGACACGACCGCCAGACAAGCTTCTGAGCATGCGCATTGAGTTACTCAGTTACCCAAAACAAATCCCAAGATGCGAGCGTCACCCAAGGGGGCATCTGGAGGGCCAGAAGACGCGTGGAAAGAGAACATGTTTAGAAGATCTAATCTCGCCAATCCCATAAACTGGGGTTGGTGGTTGTGAGCTGCTGCAACGTCGGGACACTGCCTCGCTCTATTTGGGCTTGCGAACTTGGATCAGCTGCAAACAATGGGCGAATCTGTGGGTTCTTGGTCTGTGGCAAGAGCAAGGCAAGAATACAAGTGGGAGTGACGTCCCAATCACGAAAGGCGCCTTTTTCGCCGTCCTCCTTGCACTTCCAGACTCTCGTGTTCTTTGTTCGCTCTTTGTTCTCATCCTCCTCTCATCCTCTCGTTCTCATCTTATTGATCGCTTGCTTGTCTGAAGCCACCTCGCCCTCCCTACGAAGTGCTCTCTGTACAAGACTGGAGGTGCCCGGTCAGTTCTCGCTGCCACTATGGCTGCCTACTATCAAACACAACAACCCCCCTTCCCACACTGCCCCCAGTTCAGCCGCCCACCCGCTGCCCCTCAGCATCGCATACAGCCGCCGCCACCTCAGGACTACCAGGACTATTCTGGTTCCTACGAGCATTCACAGCCTGGTCAGTTATTAGCCCACTGTTGCCCAGCTTTTCCAATGCTTTGATCCCTTCAATGCGCTACGACCTAACTGTACAAAATCCTCAAAACTACGTTTCATCTTCCACATCTCTCCTTGCACAACAATCGCTCAAATTTTGAGACGACGTCTGCCAAAAGGCCCAAAACTCTCGTCCTTGCAAGACTCAAGACTTTGCGAGTTACAGCTTGCCCGCAACCCTGGCTGATTGTTGTAGATCATCGGCATTACCACCATCGCCCTGTTTATCACCCCTCCGACGTCAGCATTCCTCAGGGGTTGCGACTTGAATACAATATGAACAACCAAACAGGCCAAACTGGTGGACAAGGCTATGGACATGATCCCCCACGCCTTTCTTCAAATTATATCCCGGGAGGCCAGGACGACTACTACCAAATGCCAGGTACGGGAGCTGTTTGCGGTCAACTCGCAGAGTCAGTCTAGCTAACAAAGACTGCATGCAGAAGTGATATCACCATCGCCCCAGCGAATAATGCCAGAGGTGCCCTCGAACATGCAGGAAAATTTGGCAGCTCTCGAGCTCGAAGCCCGGAACCCTCAAAGAATGCCTTCACAGCCGACAGTGTCATCGCAGTATTCAGCTTCGCAGGCCCGAGGAGGCACGCCTGCAGGGCAACAGCCTGGGGAACCACATTATACAGCGAGCTACGATCATACAAATGTTTCGGCCTACCAGAATATGGAACCAGACTCTCTGCAGCCTGCGCCACTTCATAATCATCCTCCAGAGTCTCCCAACTTTTCACCGTTCCCAAGGCCCAGAAACGCTGGGCCAAATGTCCCTATGACAAATGACGACAAGGAGGATATGCTAGAAAGAGCTAGGCCTGGCGTTCTAAAATCAAACAATCCAGACATACAATTGGCATGGGCTCAAGATGCTCTCGGTTGGGTTGAAATAGCAAGCCAGAATAGTGCCCGCATTGCTGAGGGGGGCGGCGCTTCTAGATCTGTTACCCCGAGAATTGAACACCAACTGCGAGTTGACGCCCTAAGCATAGTCAACTTTCTGGCAGAGCAACAACATCCTAAGGCAGAGTTCATCAAAGCCATGTGGCTCGAGTTTGGCAAATTTGGATACAGGGTGGACAAGAAAGAGGCATTTCTTGGATATCGGAGAGCTGCAGACAGAGGTTATGCTCGAGCGGAATATCGGATAGGAATGCAATACGAAAGTACGAACGACTCTGTGAAAGCCATCAAACATTACAACATTGGAGTCTCATTGAAGGATTCGGCTTCTAATTATAGATTGGGGATGATGATTCTGCTAGGCCAACACAACCAACCTCAGAATTACAAGCGTGGATTGGAGCTCATTCGTTTCGCGGCTGACACAGCAGACGAGAACGCTCCACAGGGTGCCTACGTATATGGTATGCTTCTCGCCAGAGAGTTGCCAAATATAAATATACCGGATGTTTTCCTCTCACTTGATATGAATGATGCCAAATTATTTATCGAAAAGGCAGCATATCTTGGATTCTCAAAGGCGCAATTGAAAATGGCTCAGGCATACGAGCTTTGCCAGCTGGGTTGCGATTTCGATCCGGCTCTTTCGCTTCATTACAATGCTCTTGCAGCTCGTCAAGGCGAACCCGAAGCGGACATGGCCATCAGTAAATGGTTTCTATGCGGTTACGAAGGTATTTTTGAAAAGAACGAAGAATTGGCCTTTACGTACGCCAAGCGAGCTGCCCAAACTAAGATGGCTACTGCGGAATTTGCAATGGGCTACTTCTACGAAATTGGAATGTATGTTTCTAAGGATGTCCAGGAGGCTGCAGTGTGGTATCAGAAAGCTGCGGACCACGGCAATAAGGATGCTCTGGGGAGAATTGATAGCATCTCACACAACAAGACACTGTCAAAATCTGATCACGAGCAAGTGGCACTATCAAGGATCAAGTCGCAGTACGGCTCTATGCGTGGAAAGAGACCCGATCGGCTCAAGCAGCGCGGGGCTGCAATGCCCTCGATGTCAGAAGAGCAAATTAATATGCCATCAGATATCAGAGATTCCTATGTTCGACCCCAGAGCAATCCCCCGCCAGCCGTAAGACCTGTTTCTGTTGCTCCATATCCTGAGGATGATGTAGCAGCTGGTCGCGGTGGATCTCAACCTCCGCGTTCTCCTTATTACAAACCTGATGTGCGAGCTTCTGCTGGAATCGGACCACCAATTGCAGACCGACCATCTTCTGCCTTTGGCATTAGGCAGCCAACTCATTCGAACACGGCTCCTTACCCGGCTGGCTCCCTTCACCCTCATGGAGAACCAGTTCGACCGGCCACTAGTCAGGGTAATTTGCCCCTCTCAAGCGGAAACAATATTGCACCACCCAACCGCGCCCCCTCTCCATATTGGGAACCTCAAAAGCCAACTGCTTATCGTGACCCTGCGCGCGTTCCTATCCAGTCCCAACAAGCTCTTCCCATGCGACCAGGAAACTTCGATCAGGGATCTGGTAGGCTTTCAAAACAACCACCTACCAATTATAATAAACCGCAACCACCTATGCCATCTCAGCAGCAACAATACAGCGGAGATGTAGGTCGGAAACCAATTGCCAGCTCTGGTTACCCTGGTCACGTTCCAGCTCATATTATTACACCACCATATGATGGACGAGCCAGCATTGCTTCCAACCATCAACAGCGACCAACGCCCCCATTGACGCCTCAACATCAACAGCTTCAAAGTCCACCTCCCAGAGTTGATACTGCCCAAAGTCTGAGGCAGGATCCAAGTCGCACAAGCCAAAAACCTGCGCAACAGACAATGTCAAGCCAAGATCCAAGAGCGAGTGTGGCTACCACAAGTAGTGCAGCTAGCAGCAAAGCAAATAAAGGTCCTAGCACCTTTGAGGAAATGGGTATTCCTGCTTCTAAAACCGACGGTGATTGTGTAAGCTTCAACTATCCAAACGCAGAAAAGAATACAGGTACTGACGTGCATTAGATTGTTATGTAATAATGATGTGATGATTCTGAAATGACGTGGGCGACGAGGCATTGCAGGGTATGGAGAGTAGCGCTCTCCCATTTTTAAAATTTAGGAACATAGCGAGGAAGCATAGCATAGTTGGTTTGGCGTTTACATACACAGTTTGGCGTTTATGTTTTCAAAGATGCGCGGCAAAAACAGCAGCATCTGTTTATTTGATTACACTTCATAGTAGAAATGATACCCGATCCAGCTTCGCTTCCGAGTTGGTTAAGTGAAGACATGGACTTCGGTGCCTTTTTCGTGGACCTCTGAGTGGTGACTTCACACGTGATGGGTTCCGCAGTGAGACTGCAAGTGTGTAGATATCGAACCTGCAGCTTTCAAGTCAACAACCTTCAATTCCATCTTCATTGTCAACATGTGTAGACGAACAGCTTCATAGCTAGATTTTATACCCAGATTCCCAGGTCGTCTCCAGTGACGGTAACGTTTTGCGTTCCAACTATAAGAGGGCTATCACATTTTCATTTGCGACGGAGTTCTCTTTGACTACAGTACGGTTCATCACCTCATTATCCTCTGCCACCACAGTGAGTCTCTCCACGTCCTACTTCAAACACCTTAGCAGAGAAGTCATGCGCAATTGGTCTCATCTCTAGACAATTATCCAGTACTACACTTCGACATCGCGCAAACTTTGTTTCCATCTCAATACAGTATCTTCAGCGTAATCACAGAGTCTGTATATCACTTAACTGCCCTGAACCGGTATTTTGTCTTTCACACAGGAGAAACAACAACCATGACAGATCTTGAGCAATCTGCCACGGGCGCCACGGCTTCAACTCCCATCCTACCACCTGCAAAAGCCAGCAGAGCCCGCAAGCCAAAGCGCAAAGTTTCAGAGATGACTACTGCAAGTGTTGACAGCCTCGAAGAATCTGTCACTGCTAGACCCGTTGGAGTTACGCCAGTCAAGAAAGCCAAGGCCACGAAGACAAGCAAGGAGAGGGCAGTCAAAGGCAAGAAAGAAGCTGGCGCGAAGACCGGAAGAGAGAAAGATGGGGCGGAAGTTTTGGCGATACCAAAGAAGAGAATCCAGGTGAAGACGGAGAAGGCCACGATGCATGATAATAACGATTCTGCCGACGAGGCCGCACCAACCGATATCGACGACCCGATGCTTTTAGATGATACGGCTGTCATTGATGCAGAGGGGGAGTCTGATCCAGAGTTTGGAGATGCTATTGTCGTTGATGCCGTGGAAGATTCAGCGTTCGAAGCTACACCATTGAAGAAAGTCAAAGCAGAGCCCAAAGCTAAGGCAACGAAGGGAAGGATTGAGAAACCCCTTACGAAGGCTAAGGCAGACAAGCCCAATGTTGAGAGAGCTACCAAAGTCAAGACTGAGAAGGTTGAGAAGCCCAAGGCAGCGAAAGATACTGGTTTGAAAGCTGGGGCGAAGGATAAGAAGGAGAAAGTTGAGCCGGTCACAGGTGATGCTGCTATGAAGTTGTTGAAGGATTATTTGTCTGAACAGAATCGCCCTTACAATGGTACTGACATCAGCACTAATCTGCATGGCAAGGTATGTTTCTTTCGAGCAAATGCACTGCTCTCAAGGACGCCTTCCAGTGCTTGGGACTTTACCCTATGTCCATTTTCAATTTTCCATAATGATGCTGACAATACTCTGTGGTAAAGATTAAGAAGACACTAGCGGACAAGCTATTACAGGAAATGGCAGTTTCAGGTCAAATTATGGGAAAGGCTAGTGGAAAGTCATGGGTCTATTGGTGCATCCAGGTATGTTTGGTCTCAACGTTGTTTCCATCCTCTTGGTCCTGGGTCAAATACCAAGTAAAGACCCCCGAAATAGGATCCCAAAGATGCAGCAAGTCCCGAAGAACTCGCTATCCTCGACAAGACCATAAGTGACCTTCGCGAACAGCTCCCCACCCTCAAATCCCAATCCAAGAACCTCGCAACTCACTTCAACACCCTTAAATCTGCCGCAACAACCTCTGAGCTTCTCTCCCAAATTCAACAACTACAAGCCTCCAACGCCGCCAAGAAGGCTAAGCTAGAAAGCTTCACTTCTGGAAATGTGGCGAAGATTCCAAAGTATGAGATGGATAGGGTTGAGAGGGAATGGCTTTTTTGGGGAAATAAGAAAGTTGCGCGCAGGAAGGCATTTGAGAATATTGAGTATGAAATGCAGGCGGGCATGACACACAATGAGATTTGGGAGAAGTACACAAAGAACTTGTCCTGTGGTAGAGCTGTTCGGCTAATGATCGCCAGAGCTGGTATCGAGGGTGAGGATGATTGAAGTGACGGTTCTGAATGGGGTCGCTGGGAATGTGTTGATGTATTTGCTGGCTGATTTTTGCTTGGAGATCTAGCAATCGTAAGAGGAAGAAATATGGCATGATGCACTTGCCGCTTACTTTATTGCTAGATGGGGCTAGGGAAAATCAAAGATACAACAGGATGCTTACCAACTTTGCATTTTTACTCCTCAATAGCTGCAGAATAGAATCACAACCTTTCACACTCAAGTTGCTCACACAACACCGTCGTAATTACACAGAAAGTATAAGTAAGTCAAGCTAGATGTGCCATGTGAAGTAGCCACAGGTGTTTACACTCATGTGAGCCAGTGTTACCACAACTGTTTTATTTCCTACAATCACGGTCGGAGAATAACTAGCGGCATCGGAGGTTATTTACACATTGGTAAAGTGATTTGAAGATCACGGCAAGATTATGAATAATTCTGATTTGAATAACAGGTCACCACTACCAAAAAACCTAAGGGTCAGTAAGGGTTCCGGTGCGTAGCACAATAATGCCTCTGATTCTTCTATCCCACCCTGCTCTATATATCGATAACTACCTACTCAGCCAAAAGAAAGTGAAAATCCCACTCTACAAGCATATTTGAAATTCCCATGTGCTTGCGGTTGTGACTCCTCGTGTAAGAAAGTGAACCATACCCTAGACAGGGATAAGAGATAGGAAATATAGAGTTGTAGCAGCATCATAGCCTCATCTCTTGGAGCATTGCTTGCCAGACTCTTGCCAGACACTGGCGAACTCGCTCGCATATTGACTGCAATTACTATGATGATTTGACAATCCGATTTGGCACGCGGCCAAGTACAATATGTCATAATTGAGATAACGAGTGTGCTAATATATTAATGCGGTTTCTCTGAATTGTTACAACACTATCGTAGTAGCGCTGGCAGATTGAACAAGTGGAATTGCTAAGTACAGTAGCAATGTCTGTGAATTAATACTCGAGTACTACAGTGGCACTGGCACTGGACAACCATGTATGCTACTTTTCTCCGAATTTTCCGGACGCATCTTGTGCTGGGTTAGTAAGAAACTACTCGTGATCCGATGTGTGATTTAAACAACCCAGGAGGACAGTACAGTAAGGTAAGCAAGCAAAAGCGAGGAAGTGGCGCCGCAAATAGAACAGACAGACGAGGTGTGGATGTACCCCCACGTTCGTATATGTGACCAGGATGAGACAATATGCCTTTAGCAACGGATCGAGATACACGCTCCTCTTCCTTGCATTCTATCTTATAGGTAGGTTACAGCTAGAAAAGATGTATTTAAGTTATTAGCTTCTTTTTGTAACTCAAATATGGACAGTACCTGCCTAACTCGAAATATATCCTCTAGTAGTTAATCACCTACATTAATACTAGAAGAAGGAAGAGTTAAACCTTACCTTAACTAGAAGAGTGAGAAGTAAGGTGGTTTTTTTACTCTTCTCTCTTCTCTTTCCTCTACTGTAGGTAGTAAGCTACTATCTTTTTAGTTGCATTATTAGGTTGTTAAAGGAATGGATATACGTATAGTAACTTACTACGTTTTCTCTGGCTGTAGACTAAGGTACCAATATAAACACTTGGAGCCGGGAGCGTCAAGTCTTAGGCGGGGGAGCGTGTATCACGAGCCTCAGCAAACGAAACAGAAGAAGAATGGGATGTGCGGCTGGTCTTGTGACTTGGGGTGACCTCAAGTCAGGTTTATTAATTTACGCTTTGAGGCTCCCCCAAAAGACATGGCATGGCCTGGAGATGTGATTGCTCGGAAACTGTCGGAAGAATGACTATCTGATCAGCTGAAGTATATCTACAGCATGCAACGTGCCGACACTGACTCCAAGGGAGACGAAGGCTGGCAGGTACCTATCCGTACCATAACCACCAAGTCAGTCCCTGAACTAACAAGAATCGAGGGTCCTTACCCAAAACCATCATTCATCGTTCCCATGCCATGATGCGGAATGGGGGATGCGTGACCACACTCGATCCAGGCTGGTGAGACTTTTGGCAATGTCTTGAGAGGGAGAATGAAAGCAGGATCTCTCTCTCGGGGTCTTGGGTTGCCCAAATGGAAAGCAAGTGTGAAACAGAACACCCCTCGAGACTGGAATTGTCCAGATGGCCTCAAGCTGAGCTAGCTTGAAGCAGTGGAGGAGCGCATGATTCAAGCAAACTTGGTAAGGAACAGCGCCGCCTCAAAGCTTGCCTCGAAGCATTTTAGGAGGGGGATGGACACGATGGACCACGGCTGGTGCTTGCTGACTATTGACATCATCACTATTAAAGAGATACCCGCCGTTGTTGCTGTACTTCTCCATGTTCAGGATGTAGGCATGCAAGGTGGAGGTGTCTGACGGTGCATCCCGTACGTCGTCGTGTACCAGGAAATCGTCTCGTGATCTTCTTATACAAGTCCTGCACCAGCTCGACACCACCTGTCTCGCGCTTTGCTGCTGCATCATTGCGAAAAGCTCCCTCTCTTTCCTGCTTGCACATGGAGTCTAGCACCAGAGAACACAATTGATCTGTTCGCGACCGTCGACAATATCAAACACCAACACCAGCTCTTGCGCAATCTTCCCTTCCCTAGCCGCGACTTGCGCAACAAAGCCTGTCGAGCCTGTGCTTCTCGAGGCCTAGCGGGAAGCTCTGACTTTCACCGCCTCAATTTATTTCTCCACCGATCCTTGACCTCTCCGCCAATCTCGACGCAGAATCAGATCAACACACAGAGCGAGAGAGAGCGAGAGAGAGAGAGAGAGCGCCTGGTTTCGATATCCACCCACCGGCAAGGCAATCAGAGCAGCAGGATCACATTCTGCCTTGCAACACACAACAACCGCATCCATCATCTCCGCAACCAGCAAACCTCATCTTTTGCTGTCCACTGCACCCGTCCCAAAAGAGAGCAAAGACCTCACCGCGCACCGCCAGACGAACCCTGAAGAAAAAGCCCCCACTACCCCGCCAGCTCGAAAGAGTCCATTGTAGACCGACGAGATGCTGGGAAACGGTCCGCAGACGCTACATCGAAACGGCAGCATTTCCAATGACAGAATGTCCGACTTTATGAGCCCGCAGAGACGAAGCCTTAGTATCCCGAGCGGAATCGGTCCCCAGAACGGTGGAGGCATAGGCAACGGCACCGGCAATGGTGTCGGTCAGCCGCAGGTGAATGGTCTTCCCGGACAACAACGCTTCGACGGTCCTAGAAGTCCGCCAAATACCAAACAGAGTGAGTCCCAGGTGCTACTGGCTGGTCTTTGTTTGTGGTGTCGCGGGAGGTGCTGATCTCGATATCGTGAATAGATACATCACATGTACCTTGCAAGTTCTTCCGGCAAGGCGCTTGCCAGGCTGGAAAGGCTTGCCCTTTCAGTCATGACCTGAATGCGACAACGGAGAATGTGTGCAAGTACTTCGCGAAGGTAGGTTCATCATGTTGTGGCCGAGACGCAGATACTAATTGGCCATCAGGGCAATTGCAAGTTCGGCGGAAAATGCGCTAACGTACACGTACTTCCGAATGGACAAAGGGTCAACTATTCAAGAGGCGTACCAGTGGGAGTCAATCAAGCCGGAGGAGCAGGTTCCTTGAATCTTGGGGGAAGAGTCAACCCCGATCCATATCAAGGCCAGAGCGGCTTGACGAATGGTTTTATGCGACCTAATGGAATCCCTCCTTCACCATACGGCCAATACCCTTACCAATCCCAAGACGAAAGCTACCGAGGCCGCCAACAGAGTATAGACATTGCTCAGGTACCTACAATTGACACAAGTTACGCATCACATGCCGGTTCGAATTATGGCTCGCCACGAGATGAGGATCGCTTTGGCCTTGGACTCTCTCCCGTTGCTACGAAAGGACTACATGTGTTGGATGCTCCATTGCCGGCTTCATTCGACAGTAACGGTGTCTCTTGGTATGCAAGACATGGTGCAATCGCCTCTTCAGTTCCCTCTAAATTCGGCCTCGAGTCACCTCCACAATCTCTAGGCGAAGTTAGAGAAGGCAGAACATCAGAAGCACTGAAGACGTTGCACAGCTCGGCATTTGGGGATGACACCAGAGACCGCTTCAACGGCATCTCATCATCACCTCCAGCACCTGCTGATGAGTACTTCGGAAAGCGAATCATGCATTCACAGAGATATCCCAAGCCGAAGCTCATGTCGGCTAGTTTGCCAAAGGCTGTAGACCAGGATTGGAATCCGGACTTCACATATGAAGAGGATTTCATTCCAGAAACCCTTAGGGATTTGCTGACTCCCCAGGAGAAAGCTCGCCGCGGATCCCGCACAAATGCAGACGAAGACGGCCGGCCCATCCACAGCGGCACAGGCACCCCTTCAAATGAAGCAGTCTCAAAGTTTGGATCGCCTTCTAATGCTAGCCCTTCAAGATGGGGGCCTCTTTTCCAACGCCATCAGCAACAAAGAGAGGAAGAGGAAAAGAACCGTGTTTCAGCTTTTGGCCACGTGGGCTCTCCCTTGCGAAATTCGACTCTCACCCAAAGCAATCTTTCTTCCAGTAGCCAACGACCTATCTCTCGACCCCCAACTTCCGCTTCTGGTGACTCGTCGCCATATATTGCCTCCCCACCACGACAGAGCTCGATGTCCATTATTTCACAACAACTGCAAAAGACTCGCCTCTCGCGCGCCGAATCGTCAAGTAGCGAATCTGGTCTTCACCCTGTCTCCGCAGCTAGAACGACAAGTAACCCTGCTTCGAGAGCCGTTGGCGAGAGACAACTTAGTTCAAGCAGCATCGGTACAAGATTCACGACCCCTATCGACGAGGAGCGGGATGACTTTGTTTTCAGTATGGAGGAGGATGAAGTGAAGAGCAAGAGAAACAGTGGCGGCTGGACTTATGCTGGTAGTACACGGAGCCCGAACCTTGGTCCTATCGGTGGCACCAAAAATGGAACGAACGGAGCAGCGACAAGTGGAGGAGGTATCGATGGTATGTTTGGAGGCCGATAGAGCGACGAGTGTAACTTTAAGTACCTGCATGGTTTCTGGTACTGGTCCACGGCACAGCAGGCACGCAATACGGTCCCTCATCCACGGAAAAGCAAACACAAGGAAAATACATGGCGCAGGTGGTGGACCACTGAAATATTGCCAATCGATCATCAGGGCAAAGCTCAACAACACAAAATATGTCAAAGTCATACTGTATGTACAATAGGCGACTAACAAAGCACTTTTCTGGCGGCATTTAGCATTCTTTTTGAGCACCGCATGGGAAAGGGAATTTGGATTACGAAGACAAATGTTTGATTGATGTTTTTTTGGAGAATGGGCATGGTCTTTTTTCTATTTACTAATAGGAGTCTCATAGCGGTTCGTTTTCACACATAGAAATGGTACATATGAGAGCAAATTGTCATGTTTTCAAGGTGAAAGTACGAAATGTATCCCTCTGTTGTTCTTGAAGACGGGCTTGGGTTATTGTGTTGGTTTGGGTGACTGAAATCAGCGCAGGGCAAGGAGTATAGAGAGGAAGTGGATAATGGCCCCACCGATGTTGCCAAGTTAGTTTGGATACTTAGTTGCAGCTCTGTAGGTATGTTAGCGTCATAAATAATATTGTAATGTTCTATCAGGTTGGTATTGCAATGATGAAATGTAATTTTGTAATTTTCTATACAAATAACTTGATCCCCCAGCACTATGTCGAACTCCATCCCATACCTATCGCATACATACGCACGTGACATGGATCCGGAATATTATTCTTGCGAAGGTCCCGTACAGCGCGGTGACGACTAGTTGACTGGGTACCTACAGAATCTCAAAGTAACCAACCTGAACGACCTCAGTCTCATCTCCCCATTTGCAGATCATTAGAAAACGTCAAAATGGCTTCCGAATTACAGCAGACCGTTCGCTCGCTCAAGAACGCCAGCAATGCGAGCTACCCAGAGATCAATTTGCAGCTCTCGAAGGCTAAGATACAACTGTTGAAGCTGAAGGCTCTCGTTCCTTCACCCAGCACACCAAAGGAGGTCTTGGTTGCGGCCAGAGAAGTCTTCGAAATCGGTGCGCTGGCCAGCATTCGGGCTACAGATCCAGCTGCCTTCACACGCTACGTTCACCAACTGACGCCTTTCTACGACCTGCCCTCCGACCGCCTTTCCGCAGATGGCTCTGAGCGCAGGAAGATCACTGGGCTCTACCTTCTACTGCTATTGACGCAGGGCGATTACTCCGGTTTCCATACCGAGTTGGAGGGCTTGGAGATGCTGGCTAATGGTGATGGCGAGCTTGAGGAAGATCGGTATTTAGGATATCCGATTAAGCTAGAGAGATGGTTGATGGAGGGATCTTACGATCGTGTTTGGAAGGCTATGGCATCAAGGGAGGTTCCTTCCGAGGAGTACTCTGTTTTCTCTGGGGTCCGTACAACTCTCCCTATTTCGATCCCCATTACAAAGCAAGTTAACATGACATCCACCAGATCCTCACAGGGCAAATCCGCAGAGAAATCGCCTCTTGTTCCGAAAAAGCATACCCCTCCCTCCCAGTATCCTCAACCAAGAATCTATTATTCCTCGACAGTGAAGGCGCCGTCGTCGATTTCGCACAGAGCAGAGGTTGGATCGTCAAAGATAGCCGGATCTACTTCCCTGCAGATGGTAGTGATGAGGGTGCTGAGGGTGAGCAGGAGGGTAGGAGCCTGGGTACGATTGAGAATACGTTGGGGTATGCGAGGGAGTTGGAGACTATCGTCTAGGTGTCCTTATGGTCCTTACTCAAAGTGAGATGGGGGAACAGGACTGGGGTTTGTATGCATGGTATCACGGAAAACCAAACAGTTCCTGTTTATTACATTTTGGGGCTGCTGCATGGTACTGGGAAGATGAGATGATGCCCGGCACTTAATAACATGGTGCTCATGACATGGCTTTCATTAGCATGTATGTACTTCTATACCTAGGCGTCTCTGGCGTTCTCAATTAGAGAAGGAAACATACCTTGCTTACTTCACACAAACCCCGATTTGATCCGGTTCCAGGAGTACCGCTTGCTCTCAAAGGCAGGATCAGACCTCATGAAAGCCAAAGACTTAAAAGGTGGATAAACTAATTCTTCTGTTCTACAGTGACTTGTGAAATCAGTGCTGCTTTCCTAATGTAACTCCGAATGAGGCACTACTATCACGGCAAGACGAATAAATCCTCACCCACGTCTCTACAACCTTGCGCATCCACTTCATCTTTTCACTTCGACTCAGTTCCTGAAGAGTTTTCCTGAAACTTATCTATACTCCAAGACATCTGTGACAAACAAGAGCTCTTGTCATTACTTCTAGACCACTCTCTTAGCGTGAGTTACTCAAACTCCGCACCCACCAGCACCAAGAAATTTGACATCCTAATTCTGGAATCCAATCGTTCAAGGTCCTCAACGCCAAGGCTAGTGTCCGAAAGGAGCATGTCTGCATGTCTTAATTATCAAGTACTTGGACTGAATGTATATTGTACTAGTAGTAAGAAAGCCTTGCTTTCAATTGCTTACCTAGCTAACTGGGTCAAACCAGTCTTGCTCTACAAGCCACCTCTGGAAACCCCCCTGTTGCATGGAACGAGTTTCTTCCTTGTCATCACTTTCCCTCCCTTCGAGGAAACAAAGTCGACTTTGCTTGCTTGGGCTTGGTGATGTGGCTACGAAGGCTTCAGGTTGGCTACCTAGAGAGGTGGTTGGGTGGATTCGCTAAGATCAACTGGTGGTTTGTTATGGGAGAGAGAGAGAGAAAGAGAGAGAGAGTGTGTGTGTTGTACAGCAATATTTGCAAAGTGGCAAATGCAAGAAGATCATGCAAAGCCCATCCGTGAGAAAATGCTAGTGAGCAAAGGAGAAACATGATTCACTTATGTGGCTGCTCCAAATGCCCCAAACAGTCCAAATTGAGACAAACCATTTGATTCGAATGCTACGTACTCATAACATACTTTCTACCTACTGTCAATTGAAGTAACATCAATAGCAGAAAGACTAATCAATCCCCTCAGGTCAGTTCTGAGATTTGAAGATTGAGTTGCTTGCTTCCCGGAGATATGATCTACTTTTGCCTAAACTCCTTCCGCATTTGTTGTGCATTGCTCCTTCTCCCTTCGTCATCTGCCGAGCGCTCTCGTGACCCATCCTTCATAACATGACTGACTACGATTCTTTATTTAGCATTCAACCCACTGGAGTTGATAATCTATGCAACGAGCTTCAAGCCGCTGCCGTTCTTTCCTACTTCACAAACGCCGCATATAGTGCAGACTGTGCCCTTGTACTTGGCCTGATACTTGCTGCCATCGAATGAACACGTCTCGTAAGCACTACCGCCGTAGATGGGAGTGTGAGATGCGGCGCAGACATCAAATTCGGCAAACTGGTCGAATTCGATCTCGTGTGTATCGTTAGGATTACGCTCACATTGGGCCTTAATCTTGCGTGCCTGCATTCTTTGTCAGTAATTTGCAATCAAATGATGAGTGTCATAAGTAAACTAACGTTATCAAGGATTTTAGCAGTACCGCCGTTGGCCAACATACGGTTAGCGAAGCTGAGGGCAGAGTTGTAGTTTTTGTTGGTGAATGCCTGCTTCAATGCGGTTTGCAAAGCCAGTTGCCGATGTGCGACCTCTAGCTTGGGAATGGTGAAGTAGGCAGCGAGTTCAAGACTTCGCTTGAGCTTCTCGGGAGATTTCGAGACCTCTTCGTTGGAGCCCAATTTCCGTCGGCTGAGTTCGATAGCCATAGCCACAGTGTATTCCGATGCAATGGTAATGAGCCTCTTTGCTTCCTCGACTTCTGCTGCGGTAGAAACGGTGTTCACAAGGAGAGCGTGAAGAATGCCTTTGAAGATTCGGGCAGCGTCCTCTAGCTTATTGCCTTTGACAGCACTATAAGCTTCTTGAAGATCTCCAGTGGCTAATGATTCAATGTCGCGAGGAATGACTGGAAGGACCTTGCGCGGATCGGTCTCATCTACGGTTCGGCGTACGTAGTTGACCAAAGGAGGGAGACCAGATGATGCTGGAAGATAAGTTCTGGAGGCTTGATAAATCTCCAAGAAGCGTGGTTTCAAAGGCTCGAAATTGACAGCCCCGAGTTGTCGGTTTAGTAATTGCATAGCTGTATCGAAAGAACCACCAGCGACGTGATCTGCAGCGAGTGGTGAATTGCGTGCCCAGAGATCTGCCTCACTGCTCCCAGCACCAGCTTGCGCACTGTCCACATTAACGAAATCATCACTCTGGTCTTCCACAACAATATCGTCTCCCATATCCCAGCCAGCAGCATCCTCATCATCATCTGGTTCGATGAGGTTTCCATTTTGCTTGGCACCATCTTCAGCTCCATCGTCGAAACCAAAGCCGTTTGAAGCAGCCGCTGGCTCGTCCTCCAATGATAAACCTTCAACTTGGCCGAGCAGAGCCTTTTCAAAAAAGGATTGAGATGTGGCCTTTGTAGGCCAGTTAGCCTTGAAAGTAGAGACAACTGGCTTTGGTGGAGCGAGGGGAGAGCCGAGGGCTGGGAGTGTGATCTCCTCTTCTGTGAGACCGGTAGCCTCCAGAATAGACTCGCACTCCTCCGTCAGGCCATGAGACTTGGCGGTCATGTAGGCAAGTGGGTCTGAAAATAATTAGCCGTATGTATTTAGATGCCAGGGGCGATGGGAACTTACAGAGATCGATCTCCTTGAACATCTGGATTCTATCCTCGACATCTCCGAGATACAATGCGTTCTGAAATCGAGCAGTAAAGTCACCACGGTGCTCAGCAATCTTGGCCATTCGGGTGAGTTTGACCTCATCACCAGTCGTCAAGTACAAGAACGACAGCTTGTCGAATTGTCTCAACTTCTGGTAAGTCATCTCGACAATCTGATGATTACCATGGGCGAGGGCCTCAGAAGTCAATCTGGACCACAGCTTGGGTCTATCCAGCTGTTTAGCCATTTCCACTGCAACATCCAAGTTGCCACACTCGATCGCCAGCTCAAAACGTGTTTGTGGGTCCTGAACAAATTGCAAAGCGATCTCAGGGTAACCTTTCTTTTGTAAATATGAGATAATGCTTTGACCAACAAGACTTGAGTTCTTGATGATCTGTAGCATCTCCTCGTAATTACGCTTGACAAGGGCGAGCTTGAAGCGATACTCGGTGGGGTCGATATTCAAGATCTTAGGCTTTGCACTTCGGTCGAGACAGTACACAGTTCGAGCCTTAACACGTACAAGATACACTGTCTGATCCAAGGTCCTGACAATACCGTTGTCTCCATTCAATAGAGTGTACTTGATGTGGTTCAAGGTGGAGTACAAAAGAACACCAGCATCATCCCAGGTGGCGCTCTTTATTCGGATAGTCTCGTGGAGTGTGCTGACCTGTTCCATGGTCTTCGTAACAATTGTAACATTGTGTTTGCTGAGCAAAGCACAGTAAAGCCCATCATTTGACCATACAACGTACTTTACGCCAGCGACAGTCAGTTCATTGGTGGTCTTTTTCTGCTGAATATCATACAGATGGACAGCAGTAGGCGTGATTAGGAGTAGGTTGCCAGTTCCTCCAAAGTAGATATCTGTGGTGCCAGTCGGTGGTTTGATAGTCTTGGTAGTAGAGTTTGTGAGGTCCTTGATGTCAATTTGTTGAGCAGCTGCATTGAAAACAGCAAAACGATTACGTGCAACAAATACAGCAGAGTTACCCTGACCACGTTTAGTATCGGTGCCATCGATTGAGCCAGAACCATCTCTGGGAAGGTTGATGAGCTCATAAGAACCACCATCGGCTGGCGACGTGACGAGAATAGCACGTTCGGCAGGATTGTAAGAAAGAGATCGAGGAGGAACCCAAGGGCTGCCAAGTTTCTTTAGGGTGAGAAGAGTTGGGCTTTCGAGATTCTTTTGGAAATCATATGATCGGACTTGCTTGTCCTTGGTGATAAAAAAGAGGTTGTTTTGGTAGAAAGCAGATGCGGGGCGTTCCCGCTCAAGCTTGAAAACCATGACACCATTGTCGTGTCCAGCGGCAAACAAGTTGATTTCCGGATGTGCCGCAATAACCCAGAATCGATCATTCTCCCTCTTGAATGATTGGACCGAAGTACGCTTATTCAAATCCCAGACACGGATAGTCTTGTCCTCTCCAACAGATAATATTAAGTCCTGGTGGGGGTGGAACAAACATCCTGACGCATTTTGGAAGTGCCCTCGGCATGTATCAACCTCCCATGCCTTCGTTTCGCTCATTCTCCACAGCTTTACCAGGCGATCATCACCCGCAGACACAATAAGTGGTAGTGTTGGATGGAAAGCTACCCAGTTTACACCTCTGTCGTGTCCCTCCAGCACAAACTTGACTACAGCATCGGTATTGCCAAACATATCTGCTTGATTGGCATTTCCACGGGCCATCTGATCCTCAAATGTCATTGATGTCGGAGCCGAGTGCTTCTTCCGCAGACCAGAGATATCCCAGACACGAACTGACTGATCCAAAGAGGCTGACACTACCAAATCGTCTTTCGGATGGAATTGGGCGCACATTGTATAATGGTTATGGCCAGTCATGGTGCAAACTGATTGATTATCAGCATATTAGATCAATTGAATTTAAGCTTGCCAAACTCACTCAGAGATCTATTCTGCCAGTTCCAAATTCGGATTGTCTGATCATCCGAACTCGAAATAATCCATGGCAGTTCGTGGTGGAAGAAAACAGTGCGAACGTAATCTAAATGACCATTCAATGTGAATAGACATCTGCGAGTCTGATATGACCAGACTTTGATTTTGTAATCGTCACCTCCGGAAACGAAGAGGGGTTGTGTCTTGTGAAAGTCAACGCCTCGTACAGGCCCATCGTGCTCTTCGAAACGGTCAATCAGTGTTCCCATGCGGTAATCCCATAGCTGGATAGTGGAAGAGTGTAAAGATACAAGAATCCAAGGTCTATGAGTCGCGGTCAGTTGATGTTGCAATTGCGCGCGAAGGGGCTTTTGTGCGAACGCACCTCTTGGGATGGAAGGCGATCCCCTTTGCCCTCGAGGACTTAGACTCAAACTGCGCATGCATTAATTTATGAGCTCTGGGACTGAAAAAGTGCTCTTCAAGCAAACATACCTTCGTCAGCATGTTTGGGGAGGATGAGGATGCCATATTGACGGGCGCTACTGCGAGAAACGGGGCGCCTTAAACGTCGCGCATGCAGGACAATGGTGAGTTTATATGCTGATTCCCTAGCTCTGGTAACTGTGGCAGATCGAAGATATCACGGAAAAGGACAGTTGTGAATAGGCAGAAGCTTAGGTGTTCAATGTTAAGACTATGGGCATTTGTGGATGCAATCGCATCGTGTCGTCTACATGTCATGGCACTTTAGTCACGAGGCAACGCTGCTTTAGCAGGGCTTTCTTTTGGAAATGTGGCCCTTGTGAAGAAGGCTGACAGCTTTGGATCACCCAAATCTGTCATTATAATTTGTCGCAAGTTATTGTACAATACTATATTATGTTACTCTCTTCATTGCTGCCTAACTGAACTTGAGAAGTGTTCATCCGCTGGCGGACAAGAAGGTCCATTACCCACCCACCTCACTAGGTCCCTCGGCCGAGGACGTATACGGTTCTCCAGCAGATAGAAAACCAACAGAAAATCACCAACAACTAAGATGGGGATTTTTAGACTGCCATGGGGCTTGACAGCAGCACTGCTGGCATCAACATACCTCCATTCAATATGCGCCTCAGCGAGTCCGGCAATTAATGTCAAGCTGAAGGCATCATTCTCTTCTGGACCCTATCTTCTGGAATTATTGTATGCTGTCTTTCCCACCACACTTTTATACGCCATTACTGATCCAAGTGCAGGGAGACAGCAGCAGACGAGAATACCACCTCCTATTTTCCCCTCCTCGATCGAATTGCGGACGGTTATTTCTCCAAGGCCTCCACAGACGAGGAACTATACAATCAGTTCATACAAGTGCTTAAAGACGATGGACTCATGGATTTGGAGACACTCTCTTCATACCAGTTTGCATTATCAATGCGATCCTCGGCACCGCGAATTGAAGCTCATTACCAGTATTATGACACAGCTGTCGAGCCATCATTGAAGGCAGAGCAAGATACCTCTTGTCCTGTATGGGTTTTCTTCAATAGCAAGCAATATTGCTCTCCATCGTTAGATTCGGCCCATGGGGATGTCAACGGAGAATCGTAAGTCTAACCCTGTCTTCAACCACTCAACAGCTGACGTTCCACTGTAGACAAATAGACGAATTACCTTTTGATCGACTGCTTGGAAATCCTTCGGGCCCTGCCTCGATCTTGTATGCTGATATAACCTCACCAGCCTTTGCTTTGTTCCATAAAACACTCGCCCGAACAGCTCGAAAAGGGAAAACATCTTATCGAGTCCGTCATAGAAAGGGCCAAGATTCAACATCCAAGCCTCTGGTTATCCCTGGCTACGGTGTAGAACTTGCTTTGAAACGGACCGATTATATTGTCATCGATGACCGTGAAGCAGCAACAAACGAACCACAAAAAGCTATCTCCAAAACTGAACTGAAGTTTGAGGATGGAGACGTTGCAGACCTGAAGCCCTTATCTACGTCAGAGCTACTCTCCCTGAGCTTGAAAGCCTCAAGTTATATCATGCAAAGCGATAAGCCTTTTGACACTCTTGTGAAGCTTTCCCAAGACTTCCCGAAATATTCCACCGCAGTGGCTGCCCATAATGCTTCTGAGGATTTTATCAAGGAACATGAGTATAATAGAGCTCAGTTGGTCCCGGCCGGCTACAATGTTTGGTGGATGAACGGTATTCAGATGGTTGAGCGGGAAATTGAAGCACTGAATTTGCTTGGCTTGCTGCGACGTGAAAGAAAACTTATCAATGGTGTTCGCGACCTTGGCTTGACTGGAGCAGAAGCTGTTCAATTGTTGGGACATAATGAGATTTCTGGTGTCAAGGCAGAGAATGAACCACAGAGATTTGATTGGCGAGACGACCTTGAGGGAGGCAATGTCATCATATGGATGAATGACATTGAAAAGGACAAGAGATATGAAGACTGGCCGACCAGCTTACAGTCTGTAGGTAATTCTACCATTTTCAAAATATTGGTTGCTAATACTCCACAGATGCTTCAGCGAACATATCCCGGTCAACTTCCTGCAGTTCGAAAGGATGTGTTCAATATGGTTGTACCACTGGACTTTTCCCATCCGGGGGATATTCAGACTGTCACAGATATACTTCAAAGTTTTGTGCAGCGCAAGATATCTGTTCGGTTTGGCCTTGTACCACTTACTGAAACTGGTGCCGCGGCCGACCACGCCAAGGTCGTCTACTATTTGCTTGAAACATACGGGTTGTCGTCCGTAATTGCTTACCTCACAGCTACGCTGGAAGCCAAGAAGTTTTCAGCTCCGAGCAACACCATTTTTAAGAAAGTCGTGGAAGATCGAAAGGTGCGAATGGACAAGGTTGCACTATCATTGGAAGGTGTACTTGGGGCTGAGACTTACACCGATCGGCTCGAAGCTTCGCAGAAGTGGGTATCTAGATTGGCTGCGAATAGCGAGATACCACCATTTTTTGTTGACGGAGTTGCGCTTCCTCGTAATGAGAACTGGCTACAAGCCATGAGTACAAGAGTCAGCACAGATCTACAGGCTGTCCAAAACGGAGTCTTTTCAGACATTCTGAAGCAGGAGCAGTGGATTCCGACGTACTTTCTATTTGAGGCAGCAACTCGTCGAAATCCCCTCGTGGTACCAGAAGATGAGAAAACCCTAAAGATCATCGATGTCAACAAACTAGTCAGACAAAATGAGGGAACTTATATGATGTTGCCCCGGCTTGCGGCCGAATCTTCTACACAGAGGGCCGAATGGGCTCATATGATCTTCGTTGCTGATTTGGCTACCGAGGAAGGCTGGAAATTGCTCTTAACTATGATGCAGTTCCGTGAGACACACCCATCTGTTGAAGTTACCATTTTACACAACCCAGCATCAGCAGGAGATGGGTTCAGCGTTACCGATAATCTCTTTACTGCAATGCAAGACCGACAAGGAAAGCCATTTGAGGACATTGAAGATCTCAAGGCCCTCTTGAAATGGGATGGTGTCGTAGGAGATTCTGACATCAGGGATATAGCAGGCCAATATTGGCAAGCTGCAGAACCTCTTGTGAGATCTACGACACTGGCACCCGGTGAAAATGGTATTCTACTCAATGGACGTCTCGTTGGCCCCATTCCTGACTCTGCGGCTCTCATACTGGAGGATTTCGTGCAACTGCTGACGTATGAGCGTGCCCATCGTATTTCGCCTCCTTACGCTGCAATGGAAGCTATGGGTATCGCCGACAAAATGGACAGCCCGTTAGCAAGTGCCAAGGTATCCTCTATGGCTGCGCTCTCATCCATGTCGGACGTCCCGGAAGGCATGTTTGAAAAATCCTCAAATATCAGAATGAATCAATTCGACATGTGGAACAGCACACATACCGCAATCGAGCTTGGCGACGAATCGACTGCCTCGATTCATATTAATGCACTTGTTGATCCTGCAAGCGAACAAGGCCAAAGATGGATTCCAATTCTCAAGGTTATTTCTGAACTTGATGGAGTCTATTTGAGATTATTCTTGAATCCAAAAGAGCGACTCCAAGAGCTTCCAGTAAAAAGATTCTTCAGATACGTTCTGGACTCAAAGCCAACTTTCGATAATACCGGCGCCTTACGTACATTAGGTGCCTCTTTCAAGGGCGTTCCACAAGAGGCCCTGCTCACGGTCGGTCTAGATATACCACCGGCGTGGTTGGTCGCTCCTAAGGCATCAGCTCACGACCTCGATAATATTAAACTCAGCTCGATTAAAAGCGATGTGGATGCGCTTTACGAACTGGAGCATATATTAATTGAGGGCCACTCACGTGAGATTCCAAGCGGGGCGGCACCTCGTGGTGCCCAGCTTGTCCTGGCCACTGCAATAGATCCGCACTTTGCAGATACCATTATTATGGCTAACTTGGGATACTTTCAGTTCAAGGCAAACCCTGGTCTCTACAAGATTAATCTTCAGGAAGGCCGGAGCGCCGATATCTTCCATATCGATAGTCTTGGCTCTAAAGGATGGAGTCAAACACCTGGTGACAACATCACTACTGAAGTTGTCTTGATGAGTTTCCAGGGTACGACCTTATACCCAAGACTATCTCGCAAAGCTGGCATGGAGACTGAAGATGTTCTTGAAGCCAAGGTTGATTCTAAGATGGATTTCGTTTCCCGTGGTCTCAACTTTGCACAGGGCATTCTTTCTGGCAAAGGAAAAGGACTCGCAGCGAAAGAAGAGCAGGCCGACATCAATATCTTCTCTGTTGCTAGTGGTCATCTCTACGAGCGCATGTTGAACATCATGATGGTTAGTGTGATGAAGAATACCAAACATACCGTGAAGTTCTGGTTTATCGAGCAATTTCTCTCGCCCTCATTCAAGGACTTTATTCCTTACCTCGCCGCGGAGTATGGCTTCAAATACGAGATGGTCACCTACAAATGGCCTCATTGGCTTCGAGCACAGACGGAGAAACAACGTGAGATCTGGGGCTACAAGATCCTTTTCCTCGACGTTCTTTTCCCGCTCTCACTTGATAAAGTTATCTTTGTCGACGCGGACCAAATCGTACGCACCGACATGATCAACCTCGTCAATCACGATCTGCAAGGTGCTCCTTATGGTTTCACTCCTATGTGTGACAGCCGAACCGAGATGGAAGGTTTCCGCTTCTGGAAACAGGGCTACTGGAAAAACTTCCTCCGTGGCCTCCCCTACCACATCAGTGCTCTCTACGTTGTTGATCTTCACCGCTTCCGCCAGATCGCGGCCGGTGACCGTCTACGCCAGCAGTATCACCAACTATCCGCAGACCCCAACTCCCTCTCCAATCTCGATCAAGATCTGCCTAATCATATGCAATCCGTTCTCCCGATCCATAGTCTGCCCCAAGAATGGCTCTGGTGCGAGACGTGGTGTAGTGACGAAAGTCAGGCCGAGGCCAAGACAATTGATCTCTGCAACAACCCATTGACCAAGGAGCCCAAGCTGGATCGCGCTCGCAGACAGGTGCCGGAGTGGACGGTGTACGATGATGAGATTGCGGCGGTGGATCGCAAGAGAAAGGGGGAGGCAGTTGAGGAGGTGAATACGAAGAGTCGCAATCACGAGGAAGCAGCACCTTCAAAGAAAGATGAGTTGTAGAGAGTGTAATACTATTGTTCTCTTAGATCATACATAGAATTGGTTTCTTAGACATTCAAGAAGAAAGTCTTTTTTTGACATGACGCCGCCTTTATGTGCTTTCCATGCTGTTTTAGACCCCTTTCTTTGGTAAGCGAAGAGTCAAAAAATCCCCTCGGCCAAAGTAGTCTGTCTGGGCCAGGATCAAAATGGTAATAATAGCCCACAAGAGCCTGTTAACGAGATTCTCGAGCTTGCTTTCATTATTTCATACGGGACATGAAAATGAACAAAGCAATACATCAAAACAACCAAAGTGTTAAAAACTCTTCTTTGTAGGTCGTTTATTGTAGCCTTAAGCTTGCTGCTTATATCGTGGCCTCATTACAGTTAGCAAAGTTTACAGCTTGACTGCTGTGATTGCTTTGGACTCAATTGCTGTTGTATTGACTATTGAGGGTATAGTATATTCCCTACTTGATCCATTTATTCAATATGTCTTTCCTAATTTTCTGCGGCTTATACTTGCAGGAGCTAATTGATTGCTGTTATTAGTTATCTAACAACTTTAGTGTTGGCGTAGGCAGATTACAGTTTGCTATCTCTATTAAAAGGAATTGCGCACCCCTCTGATGAGATTCTAAAGAACTTGTTAAGATCATTCATTATACAATTATAAATACATACTATCACTAGAAGTATAGAAGTTATGTAAACTTCTAGAATGCTCACTAATTTCTTATTGCCACAATTAAGATAAGTTTAAACAAGCTATTGGAAAACGTTGTTAAGAATACAATGTCTTACGTTTTAGAGGCAAAGCACTGGCGAACAGCGTTGCTACGAATCTTAACCACGTGTACACATTTCCAATTCACTGTGTTACTGCTTTACTTTAGAACACAGAGTTTTATTGGTCTAGGGCTGGCCTCCTTCAACCAAGAATTATCTTGTTGTACAACATAAAACCTCCTTCGAACTTACAACCCTATTTAAGTACCGACACCGCACTGCTATGTGTTAAGTAAAGAATTTCAACCTCGATACTACTTAGTCTCTCCCTCTAGATAAGTCTCTAGGTAACGCTGTAATATCTATTGCCTAAAGAAGTGTTACACTATAGCGCTTCTACTTCTAGTGGTAAGTTACTCTTTGTGTTAATAGGACCGTAGTTAAGCCCTCCTACAATGTCTATTCTCTTCCCTACACTAATAGCCTTCAAGAGCTCCTATAAATCTCTTCTTCTTTATAATTATAACAAGAGCACTTAATGTTAGTAATCTCTCTCTAACTCACTCACTAGGACATAATATTTAATCTAAGGTAGAATACACACACCATATATATTGTTACATTCCTAACTTATAGTAAACTAAACATATAAACTACTTTAAAACTTAGCTGTTATAGTATCTACGTAGATAAGAACAAGTTAGACTATATATAAGACACTCTTAAAGAGGGAGAAGAAGCGTCCTAAGAGACAACATAAAGAGGCAGAGAAAGCTACCCTAGAGGCCGCTATGTAAGTGCCGTACTATAAGCCTTAGCTAATGCTCCTGTCAACTCCTCACTAATAGTCTATTTAGTGAAAGATACCTAAGAGACAGCTAGGTCTGTACTAAAGGAAAGGACCATGAGAGAATTCTCCCTAGACTACTAAAAGGCACGATTATTCGTAGACTTATTCGTAGAATTCTACCGTCTTAGAGATAAGTCTTGATTCTTAAAAGGAGATCTTAAGATTAAACTTAAGAACTATGTCTCCTATAAACTTCAAGATACTCTCACTATATAGAACATTATAACTAAGAGTTCTTTAAATAAACTTGATAGGAAACTGTTAGGAAGCTAGGAAAGCTAACGTAAAGTAGGAAGATCCTTATACGAACTTAAACTACCTTAAGGTATAAAAATTCTCTATGTGTTCTACACCTCCCTATTATACCTTGATCCGTAGAGCCCCTTAAGCTAGGACAACAAATACAAGAACAAGAACAAGGACTAGTGATAGTGGATAATGGAAATAAGGACAACAATAAATAGGAAGTTAAAGAGATACAAGACTTAAGATAGAACAGGAAATACAAAGTGAAATAGATTAGATAGCTAATAGAAGACCCTAAATTCTACCCATAGAACCTTTTCAAAGACACACTAGACAAGATTAAAGAATTTCACACGAAATATCCTAAAAGGCCTAACCTAAACTAGAAGCCACTCACTGTGAGAAAATAGAAAGTATAAAGGAAACAACAAGTATAAGACTTTAGCTTAAGAGACTTCGCCTTCTTTAAAGTGAGGAGGGTTTAATGTCACGAAGTCACCTTGTGTCATGTAATATTCACTTGCTACTTCAACCGTCACCGTTATCTTCTTCACACTTGTTAATGATTTCTAAGGCAACGAGAGAAATAGAACCTAGCATTGAAACAGACGAAGACGCTTCAAGAATAGAAGACTTAACAAGCCTATAAACAGTCCTATACTACAGCACTTAAGGCCCCTAGTGATTTGTTGAAGGGAGCCATCTCTCTTAGGCTAAAGTAGGAGTCTCGGATGCTATAAAGTTGATTATAATCCACGAAACGCTAAGGACATTAACCAACTTGACTTTCGTCGCTTCAAGTGTATTACTAACTTTGACTAGTATAACAAGACCCAAGCTTAACAACTCATTCACTATCATAGACAAGTTATTTCACGAATGAATGGGCTACTCACCGAATCACGGATCCCATATTCCCAGCGATATTCTCGACTTAAAGCGATTAGTACAACAAGCCCTCAATTGAGGTGAAACTCGTCGAAGTATTGACTGGGACAACATTACAACCGGCTTCAATCCGCCTTTTCTGGTATTGCACAATGGGGAGCCACCTAAAAGGATATATAGCAAGGAAAAGTTCGCCAAGCTCTTAAAGGATAGGACTGAGGTCTTTCTCAATGGTTCTGGCCTGAAACTACAAGTTAAAATTCGTGGCGACATAATAGCACTTTTGAATAGAGCAGAGCGACAGGCAAAAAGACTAAAACGTCTAGAAAAGAATGTAAGAACAGCTATTATTTCTGGAAAAGACTGCAGGACATGCAAATAGTTTTATAGCACCTGTCATGAATTTACAGTCTCGGAAGCTTAGGATTAGGATAGTATTGGCACCATTGATAGAGTTCTCAATATCGAAAATACATCGCACTTCATCAATTGTCACCAGGCGTCTTTCGGAGACTGTGTGGGCTGGTTTCGATGAATCTATAGTGATGACCACGGTGGTTGCTGTGTGACCCCGCGGTGTGATTCACACATGGCACACAGGCTAATGTCTCCGGCAAATGGCAAGTTCGCAGTCTGCCTTGAGCATGGGTACAACATACGAGCTATTTCCAAGTATCTTATTCCGAATGTTCACGAGAAGTCTGCGAATACCTAGTTAGCGGATGATTTGGTCATTTCTTCATGGACGAGTCAAGCTGGAATACCCAGGGAAATGGTTCCATTCTTACGTTTATTAGTTCTCGGAATAATAGTAGTGTCATAAAAATAGAGGTAATGCATTCGTCATACAACACCTAAACCGAAACGGAATCATGATATTATAAATCATGTATCGAGCCATTCCCTAAAGACATACTTAGAGACTTTAGTATGTTTCCACTTGCCAGCATCCTTCATTTGACTTAAACTATAGACTGTTTGCCATAGTAATTGTGTAACTACTAATACAAGGGGAAGCTCAAGTGCTAGCGTTGCATATTCTTCAACAGAGCATTGACCCTTTTTGCCCATACACGAATTTGTTCCGCATAATGAAACTAAAATCAACTTGAGAAATCAAAGAAAATCGTTCAAGGCTCTGTTTATCAAGGAGAAACTAGCGATATGAGCATAAGTGGCCTCCATATTCGAGGGTACAGCTACAAGTACAGCCGATACCCTTTTCGATCGCGTGAGTTGTAAGAAGATAACAGTCTCTGCAGATTCTTATTATTCTGGAATAATCGATGAATATGGCATCGCCACTAAGAAACCTCACAATACCACTGCGTAGATAAACTCAGGCTGGCCCCTTTTTTGACGACTGGCTTGGTTTCGAGTAACTGAAATGAAGTCCTGAGGGTCACTAAAACTACACAGAGAGTTGAAAAACTCGACCTCTTATTACGGAAGTGAAATAAAACATTTCTGCAAGTTCACAGTCAACCGCAAGCGGATTTTCAAAACGAAGTCGCTGTGCTTTAACCCCCTTAAACAAAGTGAAGCGAGACAAACAAGCGAGGTGCGAGTCGTTCCGTTCCCTTGAAAAGTTCGAGAACCTGTACCCTTTCCTAGTCAATTAGAAGAGAAGAGCTCGAGGACTTTCGAAAAAGCTACGCCTTTGGAACTGAATATCGAAATTGCACAGATCCAAAAAGGAGTCCAAGACGAGCAATGCCCTGGAAGCTTGCGTAATCACTAGCGAGCTGAGTCAGCGCCATTCGATTATGATCATCGAGAAACTCAAACTTGACATCAACACAAGACGCTCGAATCACATAAACGGCATCGTTCAGTATTTTGACGGTGCTGACCGTGCTACGTATTTCTGCGACACTTCACGAGCTCTCTTCCCGACCCACTGGCGGCTTACGCGAGGCGGTAAAAGGGAATGCTGGGAGCTGGGATTCTGTGCGATTCCCAAGTGAGTGAGATATTAGGTAGAAAGGTAGGTAGGTAGCTTGGGTATGAAAAGCACCGAAGCATTTTCTTCGACAACTTCCTTGCCTAGTAAACCACTCAAAACTGCATTATCCTGCAGGCGAACCTATCCTTTCCATCGATGTTATGTTTTGGCTGCACGATATAGAAGAAGGGATACTGTACGTATTTACGGTGCAGCTCCCAGACAGGTAGGTAATATATTCATGCCGATTAAACCCTGGAGGTTTTCAATATTCCTGCAGAGACAGAAACACGAAACTCGCCTTGATTTCTAGGTCGATAAGCACTACCGGGGAAGTTGATTCTGATCCCACCACCGGCATGTGCATTCCGAGAAGTGCTGGTTCAAGTTACTTTTCCACAACTTCACGACAGTAGCGTCGCGTTTTGAGTGCTTATGCTTATTTGCCAGCTACTACGTGCAGTATAAATTAAATCATTAAGAGCCATCTTTTCATTGCTTGATACTACACGACTTCTTCTCGCTTTCTTTTCAAAGTGTACATACAAATAAGCCTCTGCACTTCATCCCCTCTCCTTTCTTCAAAGTAAACCATCACCTCGCAGATCTGAGTTTCAGTCCTGGATTCTCTGCACTCACCATGAACACAAATGGAGAAGCCATCAACGGCACCACGCCCTGGACCTACACACCCCCAGAACCCGTAGGGATGCAAAAATACCGCGCTCCATCGCTTCTTCAACCGCACCGAGCACGCGAAGCTCTCCGAGACGCACACGATGGCAAGATCGCACCACTCGTCGGGTTCTTCTGTGGACTTTCTTGTCCACCGGTAGCGAAGATGGTTTCGCAGTTGGGGTATGATATTGTCTGGATTGATTGGGAGCATGCTTCTACTAATGTTGAGACTATGACACAAGTATGTATCTCATGACCTTTTACCTCCGGAATATATACTGATGAGAGTTTTGAAAGATGGTACACGATGTCCAGCATATCAGCGAAGGAAAGTCCATGGCTTTCGTTCGGTAAAGATGCCCCTTTCTTTTACATGCAATTAGTTTCTAACTCAACGTAGAGTCCCAGGCCACGACCACGCCTCAATAGGCTTTGCCCTGGATGCAGGCGCAAGCATTGTGGTACCCCAAGTAGATACAGTAGAGCAAGCACAGCACATTGTCTCAGCTGCCAAATTTGGCGCCGCAATCAAGGGACAACGCTCGGCGCCTCCATGCCGCTGGGTCCCAGGCTTTTCAGACATGCCCATTGTTGCCGGAGAAACGCTCCAACAGAACTTGAATCGACAAGCCGCCATAATAATCCAGATTGAGTCCGTTGAAGGCATTCGCAACCTTGATGCAATTCTCAGCGCCGTAGGCGAGCACATTGATTCCGTTTGGCTCGGTACCTTCGACTGTAGAGTCTCGATGGGATTAGGAGGTCTTCTAGGTCAGGAGCCAGAATGGCTTGAGATGAAGACATTGTATGAGAGTACTCTGGCAAAACATAATAAGCCTGCTAGTGGGTTAGCCTTGGGACCACCCGAGATGAGGGACATGATGGCGAAGGGAAAGAGCTTTATGGTTAGTGGGTCTGACTTCTACGCATTGCTGGGGCAGGCGGAAGATTTAGAGATGATGAGAGGGAAGTTTAAGCAAATGGACTATTCGGGGGCTTATAAGAAGATTTAGACGAGATTGGATGATGGTTTTGTATAGAGTATCAAGAGGAAATGAGAATTTAAAGGATTCAAAATTTGTGACCCGACGACTTTTCTTCGATGTAGTTTTATTCTTCAATTAGGAATACAGTTTTGATTTAGTGCATTATTCGTTTCTCTTGAATCCATTCCCACATACCGACAATTGTAGTACAAAACCCCTGAGCAAGTTCATAAAAACCCATCTACCACTTCGTCTGCATCTTCTCATATTCTTTCGAGCTCAACCCCAAATCTGCAAAAACAGGATCATCACTCTTCAAGTTCTCAACACGGACTACATCCTCCTCTTCCAGCTTAATCATCTCATCTTCCGGCTTATCCTTCTCATCGTTTCGGGCATCCTTACTCTGTTCCTCGATGGCCTTACCCATCTCGCCCATGCCGGAGCCAATAATTAAAACTTGTGAGTTTTCGTAGTTGAGAAGTTCCGGCTCGAGGGGCATCCATCGAAGATTGCGGAATTTCTTCTGGACCTCCTCTGGATACTTGGCTGGGTTGAGTAGGCCTGCATTGCCTGGAGCAGGAGTTTCGGGATTTTTGACAGAGACGACGTAACTGCCATTCTCGTTGAGACCGAAATCCTTCTGCACTTCACCAATTTCTGGGACGGTGATATGATAAGCGAGGTGAGACTCTCGACCGGTAGAAGTAATAGCATAGATCCCTTCTGCGAAAGGAGTAGCAGCAGGAGTATGACTCGCTCCGACAGTCTTAGTAGCATAATCCGAGCTTGCAAGCTGTTCCTTCAAATCTTTCACCGAAGCCTTGGGTTTCTCAACAAACGTCAAGAAGCGATCTTTCGAGCTCTTGGGGAGGACTTTCTTAGGCAAAGCCAAAAGTCGAGCCTCTCCTGAGTCCTCAAGAGGGCCTTCACCAATCTTTGCCCCAAGGGGAAGGGGTCGAAGAACGATATAGCTGCGAGCGATGTCTTCGACTCCTTGTGGTTCCTCGGTGTTTACTCTGCTGCGGAAGAAGAAGTAGATGATACCCTTCTCAAGTATGGACGAGGGCATGCTAGCTTCGCGCTTCGGGTCTTCAATGACGGAGCCACTGTTGTTCATTATATCTTGGGATTTGTTTTCCTCCTCTTGTTTCACAGACTTCTTAACATCATCCGCATCGGCTTTGACCTCATCGAAAGCATTCTTTTCACCTTGACCACCCTTGTCAGTTCGGTTATGCTCATTCCGCATCCTCTCCTTTGCAGCTACCGCTTCTTCCCGCTTCTTGATGTCTTCCTCCCTTTTCTTGATATCCTCTTCCCTCTTCTTCAAAGCTTCCTCCCCTGCCTGTAAGTCCTTCAATTTCTCGTCATCTCCCTGTGCCTCCGCTTCGTTGATTTGCTTTTCAATTTCCTTCTCCTCTTCGACTACGTCCTCGGCATTATCGATCGTCTCCTCGATGGTCTTTTGATCCTTCTCTGTTTTGGACTTCTTGCTTGGATTTGAGGAGGCGTTTTGCCCTGCGCGGCGCTTCTTGGTAATGGGGTTAGGTGACTCTTTCAAAGTGGTTGCTCGGTTCCGTGTGGTCGGCATGATGAACTAAAGTATTGGTGTTAGCTTGATGCTTCGTAGAAGTGGATGATTAGATTCTACTTACTGAAGGTTATTGGAAATAAGAAGACCAGGAATCTGTGGATAACGTTAGAACGCAGTCTGAAGTGATGAAGATCATGGAAGGAAACAAGGTCAAAGAGTCCAGTCAACACCAACTCGAAGTGTAAAAGAGCCTAAGAGGTGTTGCTGAAGCTCCCAAGGATCGTCAAGCAATTCAATCAAGGTCAGGAACCCAATTGAAGTCTCGAGATTGGTTTTGGAGCCATATCTACCTCTTTTCCTCTTCTATAGCAGGCAAAAAGTTGTACTTACCTAGCTCTAAAATACGATGTAGACCGTGTCGACTGGTATTGCGGATTTGAACTTTGGCGAATTCGATATTGTAGTAATGAAACCAACAAGTTTGATTCAGCAATATTGAACCAATCGAAAGATGTAAAGGTGAGGAAGTTGATGACAGAGTTGAAGGGAGAAGGTAGTAAGTCGCGTAGGGAACGCGTCGTAGCTATGATGTAATTATCCGTTTGAACCGCGCCCAGTCACCTGATATTACTGCGACGGAAATAATGATGATATATGCAATCGCGAACGGAACAAGACCTTGAAATAAATTCTACATAGAGCCCATTGCAATGAGACGGCCTATCAAGAGCCTTTGAGCATGGAGATATTAAAGTACTATCCATCATTACCAGCATGAGTACCTGACCACGTGATAGAGTCAATGATGTAACCATTCTAGCCTTCCCTTTTCTTTTCGAGCTCCCTAACGTGATGCGAAGAGTATCTATCGTACGATAATGAACACATTAATACGTCATTATGAATGGCATCACCAACAAGCTGTAGTATTTCCCTCGGCAACTTATGCATAGCTAAGGTAATCTATGAATTGTTTGGGTCGTCGCTTAAAGAGAGGAATATTTCGCATCGCAGCTTGGGACCACTTCGAGATGAGAACACAACCTGGCGTCAAAATCAAGCCAGAGCGGTTATTATTTTATCTTTTGTAATAACCGCTCACTTCTTTGAGAGTCTCATTCTACGCGTCTTTGTTGATTGATGTGGTAAAGTCAATTCTTTGCTTAGAATAGCTGCATTGAGCGTGCCGGATGGCCAAGGAAACCAGACGAGCTCGAGTTGCATAAGTACACTTTGAGTGCAATTGGAGTTATGGTGGAATATTTATCAAGTTGTTAAGCAAAAGCTAATGCCTCCAAAACCTGAAGTTCTACGCATTAGAATGACGAGTTTTCTTCTGACAAGTCTTTTCTAAGATTTATGCTGGCCGGGTATCTCTCCCGCAGACTGTAGCCAATTAACACGAACCTTAGATGCTTCGAGTAGATGATAGAACCTGTTATTTATCAGGTCGCTGTAGTTAGAGAATTCATTGTCTAGAAAATAGAGCCTAGTCACTCTCCCAACACCCATTTAATTAAGCGACGAGTCTAAAAGGCGACTCACATGACATTCGTTCCTCGCCTTGTCACAAACACGTGATACCACCAACGATGATGTCACCTATGTCAAGAGTTATATGCCTTCCATTCCTATCAACCTGCCAGGGCTGTATAGATACAAGGATCAAACCAGAATTGCCAATCTGTGAAGGTAATTAGCAATGCTCCGATCCAAAACAATCAGGTGTTTAAACCCTTTGAACACCATCCGCCTGTCCTCATCATCCGCAACTGTAGCCACAACCACAACTACCGCACACTCGTCTCCATCACTAAAATCCCATATCGCCAAAGCCACCTCTGTAATTGCCCCCTATTTCGTGTCTTACTCACGATCAAAGCACTAACAAAAAAATCAAGCCAAATCAAGAAGCATATAGGAACTCGCAAAACACCACCACTTCGCCACAACAGAACCAGGACCTAGAAAAGGTGGTGAAAAAGAAGAAAACCATAGCTCAGCTCGACGCTGAGCTTCGTGAGAAGCTTGAAAATAGATCGGGTGAAGGAGGCGCTGCAGGATTGGAATATGAAGGTGGGAAAGCTGTAGCGATGAAGAGGAGCGTGAGGGAGAATATGTTTAGGTATATATGAGTTTGTGATGCAAAACCACGAGGGCAGGCGGGAAAGTGGGGATGTAAAACATTATGATAGAAGGAGGGGAAGTGAATTATAAGCGTGCTCTTATATTAAAGAAGTGTCCACGAAAGCAATGCAACGACATAGTATATAAACAGTACGGAGAATCCGACAATCGAAGGAAATATCTACCCATCTATCTTAGCATCCTTCTACAGATGGGCATACACGCACACAAGCACACAAGATTATATCCCAAAATGTGAGATATTACGTTCACAAAACAATCAGGGAAAGTTCCCCTCCCAACACTACGACAAAATCTACCCAGCTTTCTCTAAAACCCAGCGGACAGGAAGCTAGCTAAATGGTAAAAAGACACTATATACACAAAGAGGACCAAGTCAAAGCATCACCATCCCCCCTCCCTCAATACATTACTCTAAGGCCCTAGTTTCACAATCTCAGGAAAACCAACCATGCCCATCATTGGTGTTGCGTTAGCGAGAGATTTATGTATATCCTTAGTAGTTATACAGTTAAATTCAGTATATATTATTTTTATTGTGTAATCTTGTCGTACCTAATCTGCCTGAAATAAATCCTTATTACAAGCTTGCAACTTAGACGAAGAACTGTATAGGCAAGGTATGACAAGTAACAACCCATTGTTTTCTGGTCACTTGAAGTAATTCACTAACTCGGATCTTTCTTCCTAACATTGAATTATTAACGAAAGGATTTGTCGAAAATTCCACTATTCCTGGACTGCACTAGGTACCAGGACCAGGTCCACCAGTAAAGAAGAAAACGGAACCAAAATCATAGCTAGTTTTGTTTTGGGCTATACGGTGAAAAGACTCTCTAGTAAAATAGTTACGAAACCTTCATATAAATCTAGGAGAGTGCAGGACATCGACTACAGAGTTTGAGATTCGTTTCCCGTCTTCTCTTATTCTATATAATCATAGCTACTTTTGACGGATCTTAGTCTTTGGATTTGGATTTGGATTTCCATCTATGGTGTTTAATTAGGCAACTGCTAGTAACGGCATCGTGATGCTGTAGCAGTTTCGGCCATTATAGCTATATAGGTGCCTCAATATGAATAGCCTGAGTAAGTCCTTGAATGTGGTTGTAGGGCTAAAGCTCATCCTGAGCATTGGTGGTTATTGTGGTGTGATGGTCGGAATTCAAGCCGCCCTTCGGGCTACCATGACTAATGCTGATCCTTCAATCACCCTCTTCCTCCTCCTCCTCATCTTCCGCCTTCAATGCATACCCCTCCACAAACCCATTAGGATCGATTGGTCGATTGAGGGAAATCCCTTTGTCACCACACCACTTCTTGATCGCCACCTTATCAATCTTCACTCGCTCTACAGTCCCCTTACCACGTCCCGCCTTCTCGACAAAGTCCATCTCCCTCAGTGCCAATAAAACATCATCGGGCAGAATGAAAGTACCCTTACTAATCATATCAACATCCACCATTCCCCGTCCTTTTTTCCGATCACTCTCCTTACAGTCTAACAACCAGCGTGCAATCTCACCTCCCCAGAATCGCTTATAACTCTTCTTGCCCAGATCACTAATTGGCTTTTCTGGTCCACCCAAGATTCCTTCTCTCCTGGAAATCTCATAACTGATGCCCATCAAAAAAGCCCCCATACCTTTGCGCTGCCATGGAGGAAAGACAAGGATGCAAGCAAGATTATTGTTGTCCCAAGACATTTTTTCTTTGGAGAAGAAGCCGAGCACTTCGGGTCGTAGTTCCGTGAAAGGGTTGATTGCTGGAGGATTGGCAACTGAATACGGGGCAGAGGATACACCTGGTCGAGTGTAGACTAGAATGAAGTATTTGAAGGAGCTAACGTCGAAGAAGACGGACTTGTTGTCGAGAAAGAGCTTGGCGAATAAGGAGAGATTTTGGCAATAGAGCTGTGAATTTGTGTTAGCACATCCATTCTTCCTCGAGAGTCTTGAGCGGAAAAAGAAAATTAAAACTCACAGTGTCAACTTCGCCATCAACCTCCCAGATACTCAATTCCCCACTCGATTCACTTGCACGAGGATGAACGTAAACTTTCCGTCCAGGAATCTCCTTTCCCTTTCTCTCCCTACAGCATGCCTTCACATGACTATAGTAATCAACAACCTCGCGTGCATAGGCAAAGCAGACCCCACAGACGTTCAAACTCTTAACGACAATGCCCTTGCCAACATCAATTCCCTCTCCCTTCAAAACCCCGTGGCCGTTCCACCTGCCCTCCCCCTTCCCATTGCCTAGCACAGCAGCAGGATAATAGCTGGGATACCATGCAGAGTATGAGACATTTCCTAATATGACTTTGTCAATATTACGCTCTTTCGCAGCAGCTGCCTTCTCTGATTCGGATGGTTGGGGTGTAATTGCGTTGGTGAGTAAAGTATTTGGCTTGGCTCCACCAGGCCCTTTTTGTGCGACTTGCAACCGTGTTGGTGTCTGCGCCGTACCATTAGAAGTTCTCGTTGTCTTGGTCGTCCTCCGCTGCTTCGTCAGCGGTTGCTGTTTTCCCAGCGCAGCTGACGTCAAAGTAGGCATTTTTTCAAGATCCTTCAAAGTTAAGAACTCGGAGACATTGTCTTCTGTGCTTTCTTCTTTGACCGCTTGCTGCTGCTGCAAAGTTGCCGTAGCTAATCTTCTTCTTAAATGAGACACAGAAATTCGACGTTCTTCGTGTGCCCCCCTAGGGTAGCGAGTGACTTCCTGGGTTGCTTTATCCTCTTGTACGTCGTCTTCGTCGCTTTCGTCGTCCTCTTCTACACTCTCCTCCTCTCCGTTCGCGAGCAGGCCAGTATACTTATAATTGCCCTTCTCGACCTTGTCCGCAGGAATTCGTAACTTCAGCGGTGCTTTTGTAGGGGGATAGCCGTTCGATGTCGATGGCTGCGAAGTCTGTGTATGCGCCGATTGTATACCGCTCGGGGAATAAAATCCCACCTGCTTGCCGCCCGAAGCAAAAACAAAAGGTCGTACAGCTGGCTGCTCCTCTTGCTCCTCCTCTAATTGCTCCTTATCATCGTCTTCCTGGTCGTCTTTTTGGACCTGCCTTTCAGGATAAACACAATCCTTCTCCCTCGGTATGCACCGCCTGCACTTCGGTCTACGTTGATTGCACTTCGCATGTGCCTTCTTACAGCTCCCGCAGGGTACGGGGCGAGGTTTTGAAGGCTTCTTTGAAGAATTGTTCTTCTTGGACTTCTTGCTCTTTGGACTGAAGGGGCCTGAAGCGTTGACAGATGTATCGCGAGGTTCGTCGTTAGATGCACCTGGCGCGTTTACGTTTATGCTCAAGGTGGTCTGGGAGCTTGTTGGATTGGCTGTAGAGTTCGCCGTCGCATTGGGTGGAGCGTGGGATCGCGATTGGCTGGCAGTAGAGCCTCGGCGCTGGCGAGAAGGCGCCATGATCTACAAGTTCGTATGCCTGTACCTATGGATATCTTGAATTACTGTAATGTAAAGCTGTAGCAAACGGCTGCCAATGCTAGCAATTGAAATAAAAGTCTGCGAACGGCCCGTTTGTGTTGGACCTTGGTACTTGCTCTGAGCAAATGGCCCAGTTTAGGACATGTTTGGCAGCTGAGCTTCACCTAGTGATTCACTACAGTACAGACAATCAACCATTGCCCACCCAGATCCATTATCAAAAGTCACTATCACACCCAAGGGATACCAAAAAATAATACAATGAAAGTTCTATTGATTAACACCAGAGCTCGCCGTCAGTGATGCAAAGATCATATCATCCGGCAATGGCTTGTTACGACTCCGAAATCATCGCGAAGTCGATCGCAGAAAACTAATGTAGCAAAGGTCCAGATTCCTGGGACAGAGAATCCGCATACCGAGCAGTTCTGTCTCGAGAAGTTTCCCAGGGCGTAGTGTAGCAAGACAAGATGTATGTGAAGCCGCCGAAAAACCCCATCCCCATCCACGCTAACTAAACCCACTTGTATACACTCGAAATCGATGATGCTTGTGCTGCTCTACCAATCTTACATGCCTTCGAACTCTCCACCGAGATCGTCTTCGTCCAGGTCGCCGTCCTGAATCTCCTTGGCCATCTCCCGCTCGCGCTCTCGTGCTTCTTGGGCGTTCTTGAGTTCTAATCTGTGTTGATTCATGGGGAAGCGCATTGCCTAGAAGGTTTAGCATATCTTTGGGCTTATATCCGGCCGCATATAACATACCTTAACGCTTTCATCATGAAGTGAAAGACAAGCACGGATACGCTCATGGAACGCAACACCGGGCTCTTTTGTGGCGTAAACATCTCCGACTTCCTTGCTCTTCATGAATCCCTTCTCGCGGTCCAGAGACGCCTCAATGACACCATCTCTAATGGCTTTCGCAACAATGTATTCTGCAGACTCCTCACTATTCAGGTGCAGGCGTATGCAGATGTCTCGGAGGGAGATCCGTGAGTATGACAAGGACATCATTCGGATACCGGTTTTGATAACGTTTTGTCTGAGACGAAGGATGAGAGTATAGGTGCCATCGCGACGGAAAGTATTGGCATGCGCCTTGATTGCCGTCTCAAAGTCCTCTAGGTTACCTACTCTTACTGCTTGTACAAGGAGTAGGTATGGCGCAAGAGGGCGCTCCAAGCTTGGCAGACGGAAAGTAGCACGCTCGGGAATATCTCCCATCAGTAGCTCAACAACCAGAAGCAACTTGGTGGCAGTCTGTGTGAAACCCGCCGCGCTAGGACTCGAGGGTGCCTTTCTTGTTGCTGCCGTCAGATGCTCATGTGCCTCAGTGTACCGCAACTGAATAGCCCGAATTCGGCCCAAGTAATATAGGTATCGAGCAACCTGGTTATTTGAAGCATTCTCTGGGAACTGTGTATGTGAGATCAGAAGATCGGCTTGCGCGATGTGGGAGGTTGCGAGGTAGTTTCGTAACAAGAGCACAATGACGGTAGATTGAGTGTCGATGTCTTTGCGTAGCACGGCTGTTCGAAGAGCAGAAAGAAGAATGGGTCTGATGGCTATGACAGGGGAGGACGGAGAAGGAGGTAGAGGAGCTGTCTGTTCTGCAAACAGAGAGAGATAAAAGTACACCCTGGCAGAAAGAGAGTCTAGAGTACGGCGGTTCAGAGAGTGTATGCGCTCAGCGATATGCGTAGAGAAGATAGCTCCATTCTCGATGATCTTGTTGTCGAAATAGTAGATCTGAACAAGAATGCTGAGGAAGATATCGATTTCAGGAATGGGATCTTTCTTGGTGGACAGAGAAGGAGTTGCCCTGTCCACTTCCATCTCCGTTGGCATAGAACCTTCCTTTCCAATAGCGACAAGCAAAGACTGCGCTGCAGGGCTTGTGCTTGGGTATGTTTCCCTGATGACTTGTGATAGGATATCAGGCGTAAGGCGTTTTCGGATCGAGGAGATAGATCGAAGGGCTCGAAGTGAGAATCTGGCATCGAACAGTGCAACCGCCTTCTCCAACAATGCAAAGTTGCCTTTGATGTCTGCAAATCAGTCAGCTCATCAACTCGCATTTGCATGTGTTAATATTTCATCGACGTACCTGCTACAGTCTTGGTTACTGGATCAACCTTGACAGCGAGGTCATCACCATCATTTCCGTCCACAGGGCCATCCATAACTACATCTCCGTCGGTATCCTTCGGTGGTGGTGCTGATAGCTTTGACGCCTTCGAAGGTGGCACAACAACCGTCATCTCTTCATCGCCCTCCTTAGTCTTCTTTCCCTTTCCTCCCTTCAAAGGCGCATCATCCTTCATCTCGACGTCCTTGGTACCATTGACACCGTTCTGTGTTGGCTTATTGCCGTTCGTGTGAGGAGTCTTGCTGGGCATATCGTTGGAGACGCCCTGCCGTGACGTAGACCTGTCTTCCCTTGATGCGGATCGCGTCGATGAAGCAAGTTGACTACTTGAAGACCGGATCTGCGGTTCAGATTCGAGTAGCGAAGACTCTGTAGACTTCGTAGATGGGATATCGTCGTGATGGGTGGCGTTGGTGATGATTCTGAATGACCGTTTGAAGCTGGTCCTCAGATTACATACAAGAGCGACGAGCTTATTAGCTAGGCGAAAACGCATTGACGCGAGTCAGAGTGTGCCTGGCGACTGGCAAGCCTCGTGTCCAAATGCCTAGGGACCTTAGTATCTACACGTCGAATACTTCTATCATCAAACGCATGTCAAAGTAATACATCATTTTACTTCAGCAGTCACTCAGAGAACGAAGTCTCATCCATACTACAAGATTGTCTCACTTGATCAGGCACAGGTTGCTTAGCTGGAAGTCTCACGAGACCATATCTTGCTCCATAAGTCACGTGTCAGCAGCCACAGCCACTGAGATCGTGCAAAGTGTTTTGGTATTTGTGTCCTGCAGCGCAGGTAGTGAACAACGCTCTGCCAGCATGCAATGAAAGACAATATGAGCCTCTACCAATTTAACGCCCCGCCCAATATCATGCACTTCCTACCAGCCCCGTAACACCAGACCGAAAACTCCAGACCGAATGGCACAATCACTATTTTCGGCACACCATGTTTTCCCAGGTAATCTGGAGTAATGTCAGTGAAAATGAACTGGCTGAGATTGGGTCGAACGGAGCACAAAGAATGTCATGAAAGCATGAAAGACGGGAGTCAGAGCGGAGGGATCGGTGCTGAAGCCCCAAGAGCGTGCTACTGTAGAGTCTTTGTTGCATCTTAAAACAGGATAAGGATCTGTAAATAGTGAATTTGACAAGCATGAAACTACAAACTTACCTTCAATACAAAAAGTGAGAGTGCCTAATTATCATCCTTTCTGGTGACCTTGGCAGCCTGAACAGCGCTCATCTTGCTAATCCAAGCTGGAGCTGGCTGGATTTTGCGCACAGTTCGGATCTCATCACTTGCATAACCTCTGTGAGTTCACAGCGTCAGAATTACTCTTGGTAGGAGGGGGACAACAATGGGCTTGCTTTGGCCATGGTATACTTACGGGATGCGGATGTTGTATTGACGTTCAAGGGTGAGTTGAATATCGCGAATCTCTAGCATCGTGGAGCCGCGCTCTTTGGCGTTCTTGCATGCGGATTGGAGGACCGAATCAACGAACGAGTCTGCGACATTAAGAATAGACTTGAAATAAGTCAGCAATTTACGTTCTATCGTGGGTGATAGAGGGCTTTAGATGATGCGCAGCGACCTTCATAGAGTTGATGAAGTGCCACACGACCTAATCCTAGATCGACCTTAAACCACAACAGAGACAGCAACGCAAAATACGTACCTCTTCAACCTCTCCAGTCAATCCTTCACCATCTCCAAGACCTTCACCTCCACCGGTCACCTGCTTCACAAGCTCATCTAGCTTCTTCTTATTGAGGACGCGCTCGCCTTCGCCCTCAAGATTAAATCCCGGGATCTTTGGAAGGACTGCCTGACCCATGACTCCATTTCCCACGTTGCTTGCACCTCCAGAATATGTTGGTCGAGTTTGAGGCATTGGTACTGCATGTGGTGGTGCGGCTGCGTTTGGAGGAAGTTGTTTTGGAATGGGCATTTTATTTGTGATCGCAGGAGGGTCACGTGTACCAGCACCAGTTGGGTGTCCATGTTGCGACCCCATACCCATTACATTAGGTGTGCCCGTCGTTTGCCCACTGGAGTAGGAACGCGCTGCTTGTGTCAATGCAGCTTGGTGGGTCAGAGCATGTGGAGTTGAAGATTGTGGTCCTGCGGATTGAGGACCGGCAGAATGAGGCACTGCAGATTGCGGAGAGTTATTTTGCATTGAACCAGTTCTTTGATGTTGAGCAAGCGCTCCCCCTGCAGCTGTATTGATCTGGGGGGGTACTCCAGCCTCGGTCTTGATATTTTGCACCGGTCCCCCTTGGTGTTGTTGGGGAATGTTTGGGAATGACGAAGCATTGTGTTGGTGTCCTTGCGCTTGCGCTTGCCCTGACCCTTGAGCAAGTGTTTGGCTTTGCGCTTGACCCTGCGGAGGCTGTCCGTTCTGACCTGGAATTTGAGGGCGAACACCTCCCATTTGCTGGTTTTTTGCAGTCTCAATTGCAGCATTTATAGTCTGCGTAGCCGTGTTGGGTTGTTGCATGGTCATTTGCGGACGTGGGGCACCATTGCCACCTTGCATAGGCATCTGGGAAACAGTACTTGCGCCGGCAGACGGCTGCTGATTCTGGGTTTGCGGGTTTTGCTGGGCCTGCTGGTTCTGAGAAGATTGTCGTTCCTGCTGTGCTTTCTGCTGTTCACGAAATCCATCTACATACTTTTGAGCAATGGCATGGTCCTTCTGTATCGATTCTTTCTTCTCTCTGAATTGTTTTTCCTCATCCGCACTTAGAGGGTTACCCTCGTTGTTCCTCTTTTCGAGCATGGAATCAAGGCTTGCGAGTTTGACCTTTGCCGAATCCATCTGCATCAGGCCCTGCACATATTTTCGCTTTGCGTCGTGAAGCCATTTCTGGGCATCGGATGTGCCAGCAGTGAGTTGTGGCGGGAGGATGAAGGGGAAATTGTTAACATGCTGTAGAATCTTGTCGGGTATTTTCACTTGGGGAGGCTTTCCAGAATCTCCTCCACCTCCCCCCCCTCCTCCCCCTCCTCCTCCATGAGAGCCTTGTTGAGAAATGCGAGCTTGATGCTGGGCTCTGAACTGATCAATCTTCGAGGTTAGAGTCTTTGAGAACTCGAATAGCTTCCTCTTTGCATCTTGGTGGGCTTGGGTATCTGGTGCATTCTTGTCGTAACTGGCCCACAGCGACCGAAGACCATGCTCCCACTTCTGCTTCTCCGCCTGTGAAAACTGTTCAGGAAGGGAGCGCATCATCTCTGGCTTGTAGAGCTGTATCTGCGAGCGTTGTTGCTGTTGAGACATTTGTGGCCCAGAAGGCTGGCCAGGCTGGCTGGATTGGCCTTGGGCGCTGCTCATGACGAATATGGTTCTCTCAGAACAAGAGCTTCTCCGTCGCACACTACGATAGTGCCTCGAGATATAAGTTATTGAGAAATTAATTATTATGTTGGTGCTGCGGCAGACACTCTGTGTGGTGGAGTGATGGATGTTGTAGTTGTATTTCACTTCGGGCTCGGGTTCACCAGGGTTGTTGAGGTCTTCCGGTAGTGATCGACGGTCTCCCCAAAATGGGAAAAGCTCCCGCAGTCCACTCATGGAGGCTCTGCGCCAGCCTTGCAGCGGAGAATTAAAAGGTTATGGCACTTGCGCTGTGAGATGCAGAAACTGGTGCTAATAGTTTGTATGGGAAATATTCAGTCGTTGATGATTTGCACTTGGTCAGCGGCATAGATGTTCCATATGCAGCCCGAACGCAGTCATAATCAAATTAGTAACAAGTACGTCAACACCAATGCCCGTAGGAGAACAAGAGGAAAGATCTTGCAAGCATTTGCTTTACCTGAAAGTCAAACAAAAATAGACGAACAGAAGCGACCAAGAATGGTGATGTTGGCACCATATCGGATGGCATTGAGCGTTAATTCTTTCCATCATTTTAGTAGATGAGCATATCGTAACACTGATTAGTTACGGTGATTGGAAAGTAGTTCATGTCTACTTATGCACCTGCTTAAACGATGCGCTGAAAACAATGCACATTCCATCAATGCTTAGTGCTAATGCCTATCCCCAGTGTGCAACCTGCTGAATGATATTCCCAATGATGCAACTGGCAGGACAAAATGCGTTTCCCAGAATCCTAGCTCATGTAACGTATTCCAAATCGTCTATCATTTCAAACGTTCAAGTCCGTAATTCATTCATCGTCAGAATCGACGTCCATCTCCTGCCTCCAATAGGGCAGCTCGCGGATCATATCCTCATCGTCATCGTGTACCTCCACAATTTCCTCGCAGCTTTCTGGCTCTTCAAGCTCATCTATCCGCGGCGGCGGGTCATCAAAGGTTAGACTCGCCCGGTCTGTCTTTCTCCTGAGTCTTCTTGCAGTCGAGCCAGCTTCGTCGGCATCTAATTGCGGTGCGACCATATCCTCATCGTCTGTGTCACTACCAATGCTCTGGCTGATAGTGCGCTTCTGTACATTGCTTAAACTCCGGCGCTTGTGCCGTTTCTCTGCTCGCATGGCTTCTACCCATGCCTCACGCTCTGCCTCTACGTCTATCTCTGGTTCTTCCTCGCAGGCGAGGTCTCGGATACCTTTCAGAACACGATGATCAATTTCAGTGGCAGGTTCTCTGAATGATTGTGCGTGATCAGACTCGGCATCCTCGTAGTGATATGGCCGTATGATGTCCTCATCATCACTATCGTAACCCTCGAAGTCACTCTCTGTCATCTCCTCCAATGTGAAATTCGCACGCGAGGTAATGATTCGAGGGGGTGTGTGCTCTCGTTCGTCACGCTCGGGTTCTGAGCTGGTAGACCTCACTGAACTCGCAAGGGATCGAGGAGGGCTGCCGGAGTTATCGGAAGAAGGGGAGGATGACCGAGGAGAGAGGTCTTCGGCTCGTAGGGAGGGATTGTAGCTGAAATGGGATCCATTGCCATTGGCCTTTATTTGCCCATTGGAGGGATGCGACGGCGCTGGGAAGCGCATTCCATGCCGTCGATGGCTCCCAGCAAATGGAAAGGAGGGAGATGTGGGAGTTTCTGGCGGCGATGAAGGGGGCGCCTGCTGAGAGAAGTTGAGATCGGGCGTCTGCGGCCTCATGATTGCGGATAACGGTGCGTTCATAAAACTTCTTTGCGTAGTCGCACAAGTGGATGTGATATTGTGGAAGTCAAGGCGTCAACGCCCGCGGTATGTATCTCCAACGAGGAGAAAGAAGTCGAGGAGGACTGCAGTTCATGATAAGTAATTTCCGTACTTGATTGAGCTTGGGCACTCGCGGGGGGCCTCGCAAATTCGCAAATAGCAAGACCAGTTGGACAACTATGGGGAGTCGCCTGAAGGCCTTTCTTGTACTGTCAAAGGGGGGAGGGGTCAGATTCTTGGATCTGAAGAGTCGCGCGTCTCTTGGAGACCGGTCCGTTCCCGCAATGTGATGCAAGGATATGGTCGCCGTAGATCAGCAATGTAGGGCAGCCAATTACTGGACCTGCGTTTGTGAATAGAAGAGAGGGATGTGAAGTTTGCACTGGCGGGGCTTGCACACTTTGGATTGGAAGAAAAAGGGGGGTTGTTTCGAAGACGAGGACAGCGGAGCGCGTGGTCGTCCGAGTTGTAAGATCTAGGATATCGAGAACTTGCGGCAAGCCGAACGTCTTATACTTGAACAGATATTCCCCAGAATTGCAAGTGGTAATAGATTGGACCAACCGGGTCTTCGGGGAGCCAGAGCACAGTAGAAGCCGGGTTTTCGAGGAAGAGTTGGGCAGGCTGGGCAGCAATGCTCGTTGGGTCTCCCTGGCTAACGAGCGATGCTGCTGCTGCTGTTGCTGCTTCCTTTCCGCAGAGACTCGAGAGCGAGAACAGGAGGCCTCCGACAGGCGCAAGGAATTCGAAGGATGCGTTGTCAACAAGCAAGCACGAAGGAATTGACCAAAACAGACGCAGATTAGATTGGAGAGAAAGGAAGAAAGAAAAAAAAAGAGAGAGAAATTCGGATGGAGAGAAAAAGAAGGGGACGCCACATGGAGGATTTGCGCAACGTGAGGGACCGACGAGTACCAATGGACGATGCAGTGTCGTAGTGCATCACGATGCATGAAATAATGGGCAGATGCGTAGTGTCGGCCAGCGTCGATGCCCCAGATGCAGCTGTAATTCGTGAAGAACAATCTTAGCCCCTCAAAGAACGCACCAAGAGTGGCGCTGGAGAGTCGTCTGGCGGTGAGATTGACATCACGTGTAGGTACGAGCAGCTACCATGAATCGCGACGGCGGTGTTGGTGTTGAGCTGAGTCCAGACCGGTAGGAGGCACGAAGGCATCGTGGGAGAGAACCTCTGGGTTTGGTGGCAGAAATGAGTCCAGAAATCCAATATTGGGTACGATATGTCACCAGCCAGAGAATCCTGATGGGACATTTAAGGTGGGTTCATGCCTGAGTTCAAGCCTGGGATTGGAGTACCTCGCTGTCGCGTCGATCCCTGACTGCCGACCGCGTTAGACATCGTCAATATTTACCTGCCTCCCGACTTCCCTCCTCCCTACAGTGCTCGAAGACTTACCACTGCCCTACCTCCTCCACATGAATATATGCATTGACAATATCCAAAATGTCCCTACTCTCCAAGCACCTGGAACAAATCTCCCTCTCCTCCCAATCGATAGCTACTCTTCCGTACGTCTCTTCCATCTCTTTGACTCTCATGATCTGACCCCTCCAAAGCTTTCCCCCGCCCAAGATCTTCACAAATGCCCTCCTCGCAACCTCCGACATAACGTCCCTGATCCGGGACACCGAACCCCACGAACGCGCCCTGTTCTCCGTTCCGCCACCTCTCCCACCCTCGACGGCTCAAAATCCAGATCCAAAATCTAGCAGCAGCCGGCGGCAAACCGTCTTCAACGTCGCATCAGGAGAAGTGGTCCCCTCAAGTGGTCCATCCACGCGAGCACCACGGCGGAATACAGCTGTCGCCGCTGTCCTAGGTGGGGAGCTGCATTCTGAGATTAGAAGGAGTGAGCAAGGGAAGGGAGATTTTGATATCGAGGTGTTACTGAGGGGCGCAGAGAAGCTGAACGAGGTGCACACGACACCTGGTGTCACAGAAAGGATTCAGAGCATACGGACGAGGTATGCTCAGGTCACGCAGAATTTAAGCCACTATGAGAATAAGGTTGCTCGACAAGCTCGCGAGTTGGAAAGAATGAATAAGGGCATGGATTTCGAGAGTGATGCAGAGGAAGACGAGGAGGGACTGGGTATGGAGGAAGAGGAGATGGATGTGGAGGTTACAGATGAGGACTTAAGGAGGGAAGAAGAGGAGATTCGGGAGTTAGAACGCAGAAAGAGGGAGTTGGAGGATAGGGTCAGTGGTATGGAGCGGGACTTGGGTGGGTTGCTCCGTTGACGATGGCAAGACTGAGCGATATGCGTTTATCATCACGCATGAGCAATCCAGAACGGTCACTTAATTAATTTTGAGGAGGACGAGAAGGGAGAGGACTGCGTTAAGTACTGGGAATCTAAGGAGACTTGTTTAGCCAAGTTGGTGGAGTTTGATACCCTGGGATGATAATGAAAATTGAGTCATTGACACAAGAAAGATCCATGAGCAGCGTGTCATTTACTTATTCTTACCGAGCATCTGTTCAAGAGTTTACCGTGCTCTTTGCATTTACGCAACGGCTTGGTGGAAAGATTAAATGCGTGTAGTGTGCACTTAGTCTGTATAGAATATAAACGGATTCAGCCTTGTAACCTTTTCCAAGTGTCTTTACATTGTTGGAATGGATTATATTGAAGTCTGTTCTAGCTTGCACAATGGTTTTATTCGACAACTGTCAGTGCCCCGAGGACATCTGCTCTCTCCACTTTGTGGTCAGGATTGTGTAGCAATAAGTAGGTCGCTTATCATGCTCTGTGCAGGGAATTCTGTTCATCAATGTAAAATCAAGCAATTGCAAAGTGCTGATGTACTTTTATATTATTGTACCAGCGTCTTTGTGCCAGTGAACGGGCTCCTAGTGGCACCAAGTAAAGCAACAAGTGGACTTTGATAGGCAAGTCCACAAGAAAAACCTCTACCTGTTTAAATCAATATTTATGGCACAGGTCTACTTAGCTATCATCCACGCTCTTAGAAAAGACGTCTTACGAGGACTTGCGGACTCGCACTGTATTAAGCATCAGAAGCTACTCCCAGTTCACAGTTGATGGGAACCTGGATTGCATTGCTTTGGATACCTTAAGCAACGATATTAGCTTCCAACACTTTTAAAATGATCAAAGATTGGTTCTTGGTAGATTATTAAGGCATATTGAAATTAGACGGTATAAATACCATCTTGTGATAGATTATACTCGAAGAATTCATCTAAAAGCCAGTCTGTTGTTGGCCATCCATCCTGTCGATTCTCGGTCCTTGCCTGCTTGTCTAACCTACAAAACAGAAGCCCCTAAAACAACACAGGCATAGAACCACGTACCCTAAAAAGTAGGGTGTACTACTTATGCAACTATCGCACCCGCACTGACTACTTATGACAACATCAGAGAATCACCTCTAGCAAGTTCATAGTACAATATATTAGTAGGCGCGACAACCTAACCGGATGTAGTCTTGCCGTCAAGCAGTTCCATTGTGTATACACTCTTTCGCCAATCAGAACATCTGCAGCACAAGTATCTCACCATTTCAAAACCTAACACCTCTGTAGAACATCTCTAACTAGGCCTTCCGTCACTCCCACATCGGCAGCTCAATCTCTGCTGACTCGAGTACGAGTACTATACGCCTTTCGCAGCGCACTATGCGCACATTTCTACACTCTCCCATCTTCTATACTGTTTTCTTTCAGATTTGAACCCCCCTTGGCTCCGTCACATCAAGTTCCAGATGTGCTAGATGCTTCGGAGGGTTCTATCGCAGTTGCCTCCAGTATGCAGCTTTCTTCATGCCGGCCAGTCTATATTTGTTGCGGTACCTTGCGTTAGATAGATATTACTAGTAGAAAAGAGCATGTGGGTAGGACTCGAGTTAGCAGAGATTCTATATTGGTTCGTTCCCTGTCAATGATTCGGGTTAGCCCAAATTCAGAATTAGGATATACTTTCCAGAACATGTAATTTTGTGCTGGTAACACTTCAATGGCATGTACGTCGAGAATTGAATATCAAATCCTGTACAGCTTAAGAGTCCCTAAAAGAAGGAGCTCTAGTAGTAATAGGGTACATGGCATTTCATGCTATCTCTTGAATACGTTTGACTGTTCGGTATTTTATTTTACCCAAGTTGTGCTGTATGGCCAATTCCTTACCCAGAAGCAAGACACTAAATGATAAATCTTCCCCTTCTTGGTATTGCTATTCAATTCTTTCACGTAACAAAGGTATGCCACTGAGAGTGTCAGTTGGAACAGCCTCCCGAGGTCATAGTATGAACAAACTAGCAAGTATTATACTTCTTCATGACAACTTAAACATGCCACCGCACAGAAGCCTTCTCTTACAAGGACAATACTTGAAGATTCTTGGGCATCTTCTACAGGTATCGAAGACCTAAATCTGGGCATCTCACCGATCTCACCCGTTTGTTGATTGAACGACATGGTTTACGTGTGACTATGAGCTGCTTATTATACTAATTACTGTCGGTCCTAGTAGGCGTGAACTAGGTAATGAGTCAACCTCGTCATATTTCTGATCAGCTGACTAGTTTTTGTATTTGCATTTCAACGGGAACATATTAGTCACTTTTAGTACTGTATTCAGCTAGTTTTGAGTTCCACTAGGTGTGCCCACACACTAGGAAAATAGGTAGTTTTTCATGTATATATAGAGGGCTTCCCCCCTGCAAGGGAAAGGCCACCGGTTTATAATTACGTCAATTACAACTCCCTTTGCCTCAATCACTGCAAACTGACTTGTAATAAGCGACCGTTCGAGAGTTTACCATAATAGACCAACGCTAGGTATATATTATCTGGCTCTTTGAAAACCACCGTATCACCAGTATCTGCTAGACGAAAATCAGGTATGTGTAGTGTAGAGAGAGATAGAAGTTGAACTTACTCACACCATGATTTAATTAAACAAAGGGGCATTAAAGAGACCTTTCAATGGCTGTGGAGCCCAATAAGTTGACACCCTAGTCGGTCATATCTGCTAACGAGTCTGTTGCTGTTAATTAAAGCATCTAAATTGACTAGCTTGGTCAGGGTATGTTCAATATTCATTACTTGTACTCATGTATTCAATACGGTAGAGTATACAGAACCTTGCAGGCTGCCTCAACAAGCTTTTGTCTACAGTCTTGTTCATCACAAGCCTCTGGACGAGATCACATGACATTAGCGAGCACAGCTCGCTATTCGCTATATTTCCACTGTGGTTTGGCGAAAGGACGAACTGTGGCAGAATAATATTTCCATCGCGGTATTGTCCATTCCTTTTGCTTCCACCTTTCTCTACCTTCATCTACCTCCATCTTTCTTCCTTCCTTCCTTCCGCTCGGTCTCACATGAAGAAAACGCATTTCACCTCCTCGCCTCTGCTACTTCAAAAGATCTTCGAGCTACGTGTACTTCCGATTCAGTTCCGAGAAACTCTACCTTCACTAGTATGAACGTGGACTTGCAAAAGTAAAAAGAAATTTCTAGGCGTTCCTCTCTTTGAGCAAGTAAGCCTGATCGTCTCCGACTCTCCGATCGCACTCGATCCTTTATTACTAAAGTGGAAGACAAAAGCTGATTGACACACGAAGCAAAGAACTAATGCTTGTTAAGGAAACACAAAAATGGCATACATGGCAGATGCTCCAGCTCTGACGGAGGACCAGCGCATACTTGGAGAAATATTTCTTCGACTTGGCTTGGGTGATTTCACAGAGGGAAACTTGCAGCGTTTGGTCAAAGAAACTTTCAGCAGCGAAGCCTTGGGTTATCTACACACGCATGATCAGAAGCCAATGGAGTTCAAAAAGCCGTTCTCAAGCCCTGAAAGATATAAGTCGGACGCTGCACAAGTTATTTTTAGGGCTATCGCTACTGGCGCTTCAAACAATGATAACGCGGTCCTTGAGCTTGCCCGCCAAATGGAGGCCAAGAGGGAAGCAGTCAGAAAAGCTGAACTATCTGGCAACACACAGGAAGCGTTTGTAGATGATGAAGTGATCGAATACCTTTGGAAGCTCGTGCCAGAAAATCAGAAAGTAAGTGCAAGACAAGAAGGCTCGCTATTGGACTGTGCTGACTGTTGCAGCTCTCAAAGCCGGCAAAACAATCAATGCAACCTAGCCTGCCCTTTCAAAAAGAGGTAGTCTCCAGTGCGGCCAGCCCTTCCTGTAGTAGCTGCTCTCTAAGCCACGACGTGGCCTGTACTATTGGAAGCCGACCAGCTCGAAAATGCCGCTCAAAGACGACTAGAAGAAATGCGCCCATGACGAGCAAGATGACTCTACGCAGTAGTTCTTCACGCGACGTACCTGCTGCAGACCACAAGTCAGGAAGCTTTACAGCCAAGTCCCAAGATTCAGTGACTGGACACGCAGAGGACACAGAATACGACGATGAAAACATGCATTATGTTGCGGTTCTGCCTGATGGTCGTCAGTTCACCCATCCTGAAGATGCCTGATGGTTTTATCAGTCTACTACACGACAGAGATGCTTGTGGGAATGGTTCGTGACAGCGCGAGTGTTCATACCAGCGCGAATGTCTATTCTCACTGCCCTGCAACCATTGAGACGACACATAACCGATGGCACTTCATTTGCTGAATGCTTTGTTTTTCCTTATTTTCTATGGCTTCTTGAATCCGAGTTTCCTCTGATTTTGTAATTTAGATCTCTGCGATCAGCAGTTGGGAAATACATGAACACCGCCCTTTGAACTCATTGCAATACTCGGTCGAGGTCCTAAAAAGGCTGGGAGTAGGTACGGAATGGTCTCTAGAATGCTCTTGCTTTGAAGTATCGTCTGTCAAAAGTCCCCCTCCTATGTTAATGTGGTTAGGTTTCTTCAAAGGTGGTCAATTTGCGAACGTGACCTTTTACTACGTTACAGAAGACTCAATGATGGAACTCGGGGGACTTTCCAGATTACAGTTTTCAGCAACTCCCGCTGCCATCTCCTCTCGCCCCACCCAATCCTTCTCCCACCCCTCCCACCCCTCCAATCTCTTCTATCATTAGTGGTCTTGAAGGTAAAGTAAGTTTCGAAAACAAATTGTGCATCCCTTCGCAAGCCATCACTTCTTCTATTAACTGTATGAATCCCCCTATAAATGATTCCAAGACTTTGAGTTAATAATTTTACCATGAAACAAGAAGGTCTATATGGTACAGTGCCACTTTTTCACTCTAGTCTCGTGGTCACACATTTGTCAACATAGAAAAATCCAAATCATTCATATTCAAGCTTTTGATCATCTGTTTTATACACTTTACTCTAATATGCTCATCTCTTTGTCCTAAATGGCCAACGCAACCTGGTATTAGATTGTTGATACCGGATGAAATTTACCCTTCTTTTCCGTGGCAAACTGACACTAGCTAATCTAGTCTAATATTTGTTTTCTCCTTGTTAAGCCTGGTATCTATGTTCCCATGCCCAAGGCTGACGTCCTATAAGAATTAAAAAACAACAAGAAAACCTTTTAATTAAAAGAATCAGTACTATGCCTTTTATGCAGTAATTAGTTTGTCTAAAAGTACAGTAGCCCAATTGCCTATGGTGCCAGATCTTGGGAGGTCTAATCACAATTGGTTAAAAAAAACCTAAATGTGAAAGCCGTTCTTAACTTAAAAGTTTAGATGTGTTATACGCTTAACAAGAATATATATTAAGAGTGCACGATCTACATTAATATTAAAACCTGCTAGCTTTATAGTATTATATATACTAATGATAAAGTAAAATATCTAACAACACCATGTTGAAAGGCATACATGATTGAATGGAACACGTAACGCTACTCGCTTCGCTCCTCTTTTTTTATAACACGACGGTAAGGTCCTGCCAATAGCCTTAATATACTTATATTACCATTCATTGTAAACCTAATCGACATTGAAAGTAAACGGGCTATACTCCTTGAAATATAAAACTAAGCATTAAAGGTAGGTAGAGACACGTGTACTAGACTTCTCTATTTATTGTCACATAGACAGGCTCTAGGAGCACTTAAGTCTAAATCACTATATGAAACACAATTATTTAAATCAAGAACGTGTGGCGAGAATGAAATCAATGCTATTGTAAGTTGTCCTAAAGCCTTTAGCGAACAAATAATCCACTGCAATAAGTACTGTTTCGTGATATTTCTACGACAAAGTACTAGCTCGTGATACACACTCCCTGAACCTTATTATAAATTCTCGCTTTCCCTCTTAGTGTCTTAGTTTAAAGTTTATAGCTTAAGCTTCTATAAAGATACTATAGTAATGTCAAGTATCTTCTCTAAAAGTTTAGACTTGCTATAGTTGTAGTATCTTCTTTACCAACTTTCACACCTTTTCCTTCATTTCTAACAATAAGAAGTATAGTAAAAACCTTTTTTAAACCAGTAAGATATTTGAGTTAACTTGAACTCATATAGTATCCTAAAAGTCATAAACTACTTAACATATGGGATCTAAACTTTGATTAGAAGTTATTAAGTAGAACTTGGCATTTTGTGTCTCTAAATTTCTTTGGTTGATGTAGGATACACAATATGGGGACTTCTATAAAGCGTTTATCTTGATAGAAGAGTTTTTCCTTGAAGATTTACTCTTTTAGCAGGAAGAAAGTTTTAGGAATTTTTTAATGAGGTTGGGATATTTCTAGTAGCCTTTAGCTATACAGTGGAAGGAGGATCTCGTCGATCTAGCTTTGAATCTATGACTAAAAATATTTCTCCTACTCCACTTTTCTCCTTGTAGTTGCTTTGATTATGTTACACAAACCATATGAAGGAGTCAAAGTCATCTAGATTCTCTAGCCTTTGACAACCAGTAAATTTGTGTATAGTAAGTATTAGATTAGATGTATAAAAATATTACTGAGGCTTTTAATTTGACTCAAGGACTTAAACTCCCAGGGCATTCTTTAAGGCAAGGACGTAACACACTCTCCTAGCACTTGGGGGAATAGTAGTGCTCTGATGGTACCTTTCAATCTACCTGCTAATCCTAGCTACGATACTATCACCCTTTCTATGTTCAGATCGTCTTGTTTCAGACGAAACGACAACCTATATTCCGACGCTCGAGGCACGGTATTCTTTATAAATATAAGACCAATCTTTGTTGTATATGTTATGAGCAAACTAGGCGTGCTGTTGATCTCTTGCACTGGCATATTGCTATTGATAGTAGGAAATATTGTGCGGAGGAGAGGTCGTAATGTGGCGAGACCTGCGGCGAATAGCGCAACGCCTGGCTCAACTGTTGACCCTGAGAATTTGTCAGAGATGTAATGCTTCTGAACAGCCGTGTGGTGCTGTACTTACAGATTACAATATGTAGGGTTTCCCAGAGGAAGTCACCTTTGACATCCATGTGATAGATAGCGTTGAAGCGAGCGATAGTAGAGAAACTGGCGCTATCAGGGACAAGCTTAGCTCCAAGCCTCTTATACTAGGTAAGGAGATAGTGTAGAGGTACGTACAGAACACCGAGGTTCAAAATCAAGATTAAAAGCAACTTCATACCCAGCCCAAGCTGACTCTTCTACAACATACTTACAGGAAGTAATCCAAAAATCCAATCAGCAGCAATGCTAAGCAGACAATGGAAGTATGTATTCCGGGTAACGAATGTGCCTGGGAGACATTTGCCATTGTGGGCCCGAGTGTCAAATGAGCCGGAAAAGCGCTCCCAGACCAAGGAGAGAGGTATAAATTGCGCTACTGTACAACTGAAGTACATTATGCCAAAGAAAACAACGATGGCCATGACTGTTTTGACGACGAGTCTTTGCCAGCGCTCGACCATGATTCGCAAATAAAAAAGTGCAGGGGATTAGTAAAGTCGACTGACTTCATTGATAAGTGTGGAAAGCAAAGAATACTCACCCCCGACAGCAACTTTGATGACTGTAATGACGAGCACATATGACCATTGGGAGAAGTACTGGTACTTGATTCGAAATCAACATTTGAATCGTGATTATCAGCCGTCTCCACGCCATACCTTGAGGGACAGAAGAAGTCGAGCTTCGGGAAGTTCGGTAACCGAACTTCGGTTTGATACTTGCCTATTCTATAATGTAGAGCCACGAACACAAAAGCCATATACAACGTATAAAGTACCTAAATTCACACCCGTCAGTCTTTTCAGCATGAAAGAATGCAACTTTGAAGAATACTTACAAGTCCGGCCACCATCAACCAGTCATCTAATCCCATCCCGCTCATGATACGAGCCCTCACATAGCATCTTAAAGCTACGCCAATTACTGCCAAAGAATAGAAGACGGCAGTGACAACTGCAAGAATGGGTCCACGATCCACTGCGGGATCGATGCCCATCTGGCTTGTGAATAAATCCCGATATGAAGAGAGTAATTTTCAGGAGTAACGCCGAAGAAGTCTACACGGCGGTGGTCAGAAGTGTCCTGTGATGGGAATTTAGTTGCATTGCAAATTTCAAGTGTCTGATTGAACCACAGCAGCAAAGGTCAGGACATATAACACAAACGACTGAGCAATGATCGGGGGATGAAAGCTCTACAAGAAACTCCACTAAAGGCGAAACAGAAGAGCACTTATAATCTAGGAGACGACCAATTGAAACCAAGCATAACAATCACAGAGTTTAGACACCAAGATTGATAGTAGTTTATTGGTATAGTGTAGAGATAGCTAAAGCTTACCCGTAGGGACTGTAGGGAATAGGCTAGTGCTTCTGGGTACGTGTGAACGGTCCAAGCTAAATTTGACTTTAGGGTTCTAGAGAGCAACAAGATTACCCCGAGTTCGAAGGTAATTTTCTTACTGTAGGGGAATATCCTATACTTAAAAGTTAGGTAGCTATAAATGTTCTAATTATTGCCGTGCAAGGAGCTATATGTTAAATAGAATATAATTTAGCAAAGATTTAAGTAGTATTTACGCATTACATCCGTAGTATAGAACTTTCCGCTACATATATTAGCACATTACAGCTAGAGCTTATTAAGCTTAGACTAGAGGTAACCACTTTATTAATATATATATATTTAGCTATATTATTACTGTTTACGTATTATTTATAAAGGTACTAAGTTCCTAATTTAATATGTTTTTTAAGATATAAGAACCCTTAGAATCTAGATTAGATACTAAAATAATCTTAATAATTTTAAGCGAACACACGTACTAGTGTAAGCTTAAACCTCTATACTCCGGATACAATAATAAGTGCTTCTAGAATGTTACAGATAAAACCCTAGTATCTGCTAAGTTATTAAGAGGCTAGAGCCTTAAACTACCTTTAAGCCGAAGAAAAAAAAAGAGAAGAGAGAAGACTTACTAGAATTCCGTACAGTCTCCTCCTAGGTGGATTTACAAAAGGTGAGACCAATAGGATGTGTACTACTGTTTCGCTAAAAGCCCTACTTATAAACAAGCACTTCTAACTAGTAAAATGAAATAATTCGCTCTAGAGATGTGTTATACGGTCATAGACAAGTAGAGTGTAAATACGAGGGGATGATTGTCTAGGAAAGTACGCACGCATGTTCTAAGCTAGACTTATAATCGACAGAATAAAGGTTGGTCCGCAGCCTTGAAAAGTACTGTACGGTGATATAACAGCTTATAGAGGAAGGATTTTCATTCGTTAGTTGTTCATTTCCGAAACTAGGGTTTCCCCTAAACTCTTTTTCCCGTCAAAGCGTTACTGTAAACTATTCGTCTACACTGGCTGCCACGTGGCTGATTTATCTAGGGCTCGTTGGAAGGCTAAGTATTGGGATTTATCGCTTTTACTTGGCATAGCACGTATAAAGGCGTTTCCTGACGGGACATACAGTAGTATAGAGAACCAACTTACTAAGAGAGACAGTGTTGAGAGGAGACTGAAGTCTAGGGTTACCAAGAGCAGAGACAAATCTATTAAGTGCTTCTGGCGATTACAAGGAAACAATTTTAAGATTGATGAGCAAAGACTAGCATCATGGTAAGCACCTCTTGATAAGACCTCAAATGTTGTAGATCATTAACCATTCCCAAAACAGAAGATACTTCATAAGCCTCTGTCTAGCGAATTCTTATAAACGTCAAAAATACCTTCATTGAGAGGCCTACCGCAATCCGATGATCGTTGACACAGAGGGTCGCTGTGCTCGGTCCGTTCAACACTTTTTCTATCTAGATGAGTGGTGTAAATGTGAAGGTGGTGCGTTCCGCAGACTCAAGAGACAGATTTTTGCGAAGGTCAAAGCCTAATCATGATCGCCATTGGCGAAGACTCGCAGCGCAGTTGTATAATTGAGGATATAATAACACCGTCTTCCTGCGTTGCGATCTTGCGAGTGGTTGAAAGGGAGAGATTGGAGTTAAGGAGGGCGAGGAAGGGGGAGAGCTCGCTAAATCGCGGACAAACTCCATTTTCCGGCCGAAGTGGCTTCAGGAATCAAGTTCGCTAAACTTAGCGCATGTGTCTTTCTTCCCCTTCTCACGGCCTTTCCTTTCCCTGCGAAGCATCGTACGAAATCATACACCCACGACAGCTTTCGCCATCACCCCAGCTTTTCACCCGTAGCAACAGCAAACAGCTCTCATCAAATTCTTCTTCTTGCTTCATTGCTCTTATTGCTCTCCCTTTGTATGGTCTTGAGCCTGCGGCCTCGTCGCGTCGTCGTCATCCTTCAACTTTCAACATGTCGAAGTTCGGCAAGTATGTCACGCCGACATACGAGAAGGACTTTCTTATCTATGGCGTCCTTGCCTATGAGACTAGAGTAAAATCAATGAGAAGAATTATGGACTATATATATTACTACAGTGCCACCAACTACGAGGAGACCGCAATTTCAGACGTTCCCGGGCTGACGATGTCGGAACTCTCAAACGGTCACATGGTGGCTGAGGCTATGAAGCGCAACCCAGTACTCAAGCAGATCGTCCTTCACTTTCTCATTGCGAGGGAACAACCGGATCATCATGTCGTCCAAGCCATCCGGTGGTTGAGCGACACTGTCACTGCCGATGTAATGGATCCGAGTGATGAGCGACGATACCGAGCAGCATGGGAAGCATGCATGGCAAATCCAGGACCATTATTCACAGATGAGGGTATGGACGAAGATCACAATGGAACAGAGACCAGCGCGGTAAGTATTCATAATTTACACACACAGGTCTCGAATGTAGCTGAAAAGACCAATCAGGAGACCACAGAACCGGAAGATGCAAATGGCTTATATCAACCCACAAGCCCTCCTGGTATCGAGAAACTCAAGATCAAGCCAAAAAAGAAAACTCCAGCACGAAAGAAGGTAAGTTTCTGTCAGGTCTTTGAGGCTGTTGTAAGCCAGTGTCACTGGGCCACTAGGGCACTCTGTCTCAATGGCTCCATTCTTCTGCTTCCTGCCATCCCCTTCGTGAAAGCTGACTGTGAGTCCAAAAGGGAGGCAAGACCGCCGCAAAATCAAAACCACACCCACTTGCCAAAGCTGCAGGTACGTATCCTTGGATAGAATTTCCTGATCACAATTTGGATTCGAGTATAAGAGAAGATTTCACTCTTGAAACACATCCTATAATCTCGAAACTGTCTCGTCCCTCCTTATATCCTGAAGCAGCAACACTAACACTCAATTTCAAAACAGGCTCTCCTCCAGCAGGCATTGCAATTGAAGAGTGGCAGAGGGTTTACAACAACGCCGACTCTCAGCTGTACAAGCTCCACGGAAAGAACGCGGCTTTGTCTCGGAATGATCGAAAGTCAGGTGCGACGAGGGAAAAGGCCCTCTATTTTATTCGTAACGGCCATTGGTGAAGCTGAGACAGAATTTGGGAATTTTGGCATATTGGGCATTTGAAGCATTTTTGGTGAGCGAGCGAGCAGGAGTTATTTGGTGCATAGCGAGGGGCAAAACATCTCTTGCTTTTTCTGGGCGCCTTTCTGCAGCATTGCATTTTGATTCTTTCCATCCTGCATATATGTTAGAGTGGTTCATACCATAACGATACTCAAAACCCTAGAAACTATCTATCGAGCTTGTATCACTTCATTTACCTGGCCTTCTCGATTTTGTGCACGATCAATACGAACACGTGGTGTTGTCAGAATCCGAATGCCGCCGCGTTCCGTGGGTTTCTGCGCCGTGAAGGAAAATCCGCTGACTTTCTGGATATCGCCACCTGAGCTTTAAAGCACATTGAATCGGATTCATCGAAAGCAATCCGACTCTTAGAAAATGTTATCGGGAATCCTCTGGTGTAGTGATATTCCGAAATCCCTTGCTTTGCAGATATGTCATACTCTGTGCCACATCACACATCTACACACTGCCGACCACAGTCTTGTTTCTAGGAGTGCAGTTCATATACTTCGATTCTTCTTGGTGTTTGTTTGATTTGCATACATATTTTTCGATGAACTTCCAAATGTGAAGGATGGCGATTCCGACCACGTGGAATGTTTCAGGGACATCAGCAGGATTACGAGTAGTATCTCTCTAAGCGAGCGAGGAACTCCTTTCCAGCTGTCATTGGCATTGCCAAGACTTCATTCGCTGCGGCTTACAAGCGGAACAGGAAGAGAAATATGTTCATTCAAGGAGTGTATTTGTGGTGTGGGTTGTTGCCTTCTGGCACTGTACCTTCTATGGTCAATCTTTGTTTAGATCTAGATTTTGAAGCTGTTCCCTTATGAACTCAAATATATTTCTTGGCTTACTACAACATTGTGACAATCTGCTTCTCGGCTTCAACGTTTCTCCACCAAAGATCCTCAATCAAAGTTTCCCTCTATAATCCAGTGAGATGTGTGTCATTCCAGGTTCTATTTAACAGACTGGCAACTCCGGATAGAGCTTGAAGACGATCCTCATCGAGGGTGACGTGATGGCCACTATAGTCTAAGACAATGGATATGACATCGTCGCATCTTCAAAATCGCCAACTAGGAATATCTGAGTCGGATTTTCACTCCTATGCAGGAGGTACTGGGAACATAGCAGACATCACTAGGATGCGCGCTGCTTGATTTCAAGAAACTGCCTGTGTTGAATCCCATTTTGCTGGCTAAGACGTTGAGACTTCTTATTAGGGTTCCCGTCATCTCACGAAATATTGAGCAAAGATGTGTATATTCAAGTCATCTTTATGGGTTTTCTTAGGCTGAATTGCTAGCTTGCGCGTGTTTGATATCATCTTAAGTAGTTGCGCAGAATTAATAACTCCACCTGAATGAGGATTATGGCATTTATTTTTACTGGAGGTTTACTTCTGGTTGCATGAGCAGGTGATTTAAGCCACATGTAAGCCCATCTAAGTCTCAGTCATGAAGCCTTGCTTGGGCCTTACCTACCTGCAGGTGTAACCTGAGCAAGTATGATGATTTCAACTAAATATATATTTCCCTCATGCAAAATCATTAACCATCACTTGCTCCTTTGCGATGCTGTCTCGGCAATAATCACGATGGAATGTCCGAAGAGAGAGAGCACTCAATTGCCAACGAGTCTAATGCTCTTGACTCCACGATAATTTGAAACTTTCATAAATAAAGGTTACCTATAAATGGTACATAACATGCATAATTTTCTGTTCAGATATTTTCGCATCATTCATTGTTCTAGTCGAACCTATTTTCTTTGACATTGACTTAACCGTTGTGCTTGTCCCGAGTAGAACTGTTGTTCTTTATGCGCCGTTTTGACTCCTGAAGAAGATCAATGAGACAAAGAATTGTGACCCAAGGAAACCTTACCTAATGACATGAAAGATTATACTTGCTGAAGAGACCTTAGGTTTGTTTCTTAAAACTAGTAACGATCGATTGTTGGCCGATGGATATTTTCAAGCTTCTCAGACTGTTTGGACACATTTCTTAGATTGCGTAAGCAACCATGATATAGCCATGGTGTATCAGTGACTAGAGATTCAACGCAAGGGGTACTAGATGTTTATAATGGCTAGAGTATTTACATCTTTCCGGTCGGTAGAGTTTATACAGCCTATCTTTTGCGACAATAGCTCTGCAGCTGTAGCCTTGGCTCCGGGACGGGCTTCATCTCCTCAATGAGGACTGTGAAGGCTATCTTGTTGTCGGGAGTGATGGATGTATAGTATTAACTCGAGCTAATCCTAATCTGGAAACTGTATGGCTCCTCGAGGAGGAGTGAATATGTTCTCGTCATAAATAAATGACCTCGTAGAATCTTCTGTCTCCTACACTTTCCTCTTCATCCTCTTTTGCCTCAACTCCCCCACAACACAACAACAACGTAATATCAACAGCGTCAATAATTATCATTTACAACTTACCAAAGACATTCCCCGACATACCCAAAACCCTTCGACACCTTATTTCCTCGAAAGAAGGCCGATTACTTGAAGCAAACTTTCAACAGAAACACGTCGCAATATCCAGCTGTAAGTAAACATTGAGACCCAGAACGAGTTTCTGAAACTACCCCGACTTCTGCACTACTCCAGCGCAACTACTTTTGAATCTTCATTGCTGAAGCTTGCTTACTGGCTTGCATCAGCTTTTGCGCGCGTTTCCAGGAGCTTCTAAGTTGCAAGTACTCCTCTCCTTCCACACTCAAACACGAGCAAACCCTTGATCCAGAGCTACAAGACGCGACACAGTGCAACGCACTACATCACAAAATTCAATCCCTCCCTTTTCATATCGTCACCACCTACACCAACCTACAACACAGCTTTCTACCTCCGTGTTCCTTTCTAATTTCACCCAACCTTTTTTAATACATAACTTCCAATACCGCACACCTATATTTCTCATATTGAAGCTTTGGCTGAGTCGCGACTGACGAGATCCGCTTCTGTAGCTTCTAGTTGCTTCAAGCTCTGACAAGTGTCTTGAACCATACTCGAGACTTGCATATCGTCTGCCAGAAGTCCAAATCTCTTCCTGCGGTGTAAGCTGCCTTCTACTCCAAGTTATACACCCCATCCACGGTTGAAACTCAAATGCATGGTATAGATTGCAGTCCTCTGTTGCGCAAGTGCGCAGAGATGTCAATTCGCCATATCCGTTTTGTTTTGAACGGACGAAACTAGAGTAATGCCGACTCTGAAAGAGAAAAGTTCCCTTCATTCAAGATAGAGTTGACAACCTGAGTTCACTTGATGATATTATTTAATCTCAATCATCACATATAGAACTCCACTAATATGGTGACAGAAAACACCCAGAGCAAAATGGTCAAGCGAGCATTCGGACCCTTCCGTCGAATCGACCTCGATGACCCTGCCGCAATTCGCCCATTTTTTTCAGACGTAGGCCAAATAAGAGATGGCACGCTTAGTAGCCATTTATCCGCAATTCCTACGGAGGAAGAATTGCTGCGAGCACAGGCTGCAGGCTTCGTAGGTCTAATCGCAAACTCCCCACTGCTGGCGGAGATTGTTCAATATGCGCTTGAAAGAATTGATGGTAGTTGCAATGACCTCCTGGCTGCTGCCTGGATATTAGAGGAGTTTGCAACGGTTGAAGCAAGAGATTCCAGAGATCCCCAGCATGAAGCTGGACGACAACGCTGGGAGGCCTTTATTGCAAACCCCCTTTCTGAGAAGGAGATCCTGGCTCAGTTACCAAATCCTCGGGTACATCCAGTCTTCCAGCTTGTTGATATTAACTGACTTTGCACAAACAGAATCTCCTTCCACCAGGTACAGGAAACAACCAGAATAGGCAGCAGACACGGAATGCTCGCCGCAAGGAAATAGATTGCCGAATAATGCTACAGGTTAATGCTGCTAGAGCCGAGCGGAAGGCAGAAGAGGATGCAAGAGCTCAAGAGAATGGTAAAACCGGGAAGGGCCAAGAAGACAAAGAGCGTGCTGCCAGAAGAAGCAAAAGAGAAAGTTTGCGTATCGCACAGATGGCACCAGCTCATGGTGTGATCGTCAATAGCTTAGCCGATGCTTCTGCTCCAGCACGGCAATTTGGTCCCAGACGCCGCCATGCGGAGTCTGATTTCCCACCTTCCAGGCCTATAAAGAGACGCCGAACGACTGAGCGGGCACACCTCAATCACCCTTTATCGCAGCAATTCAATCCTGCCACAGCGGAGGATCAAGCATCTCCTTCACAAGCCTCAGCTCCAAACCAAGAAGATGAGGAAGCTGAAGAGATGAAGAAGCCAGCGGGAGAGGCAGAGAAAGCAGATGACGATGACAAGTTGCAAGACGAAGACAACGAACAATCAGACACCGTTTTGGAAGAACCCCAACAAGAAGGCAAACTAGGGCCAAATATCAAGGCCAAGACCAGCTTCAAGGTTGCAGAGAGGCTTCCCGGTCTTGTGCTGGCTCGTGGAGACCGCATTGTGGATGACGGAACCATTGACCGCTCTCCTGCCATAAGAGGCCAGCCAGATGAGTCGAAGACATTTGCATCCTTCGCCACAGAGCGCGACGATCCGGAAAATCCTGGAAAAGTTATTCCAGGAAAGAAAAACCCAGCGACTTACCGGTATCACAGGAAGGTCGACTGGAATGACCGCAACAGCGTTGCGGATCTTAACAAAGCTCGCGTACAATGGTTCAACCGAACACTCGGTCCAAAGCGTTCAAATCATGCTGTCTGGTTGGAGATCGAGCAACGCTTTGTCATATCTCTTGTCGAGCGGCAACTGGGAAAACACCGTCGACCACTCTGGAAGAAGCTGGCAAATTCCTTCAACCGCCATTTCCAAGGGACCATCCAGCGAGCAGGTGAAAAGCTAATCACCCAGCGCTCCTCGTACTCCCAGGACCCTGGAAGTCAGACGAAGGTGGCTGAGACTTCGGGAGGTGGTGTTGGACTGAGCCAGGACAGACCTGCTCCACGGCGCACTTCCCTTGCATTGTCGTCATCCGCTTACAGATGGCCAGCGACGCGGAAACTTCTCAAGGACCATGCTGAGAAGATATGGGAGACTTATCAGACATCGTCGGACGAGTCTGAGGAAAATGATGATCCCTCCCCACCTCTGCCTCGGGCTAGAAAGGCTCCAGTGAAAAAGAACAGAAATGGCAAGGAAAAAGCAGTTGACAAAGAGCAAGATTCCAACAACACTGCTCCTGTTAGCTCAACTTCACCTCCTTCTACCTCCTCTGCCGACCAGATACCAGCCGCTAGTCAATCAGCCTCAACGCCTGCAACCAACGGAAATGCCGACCCGGAACCACAAATTCGTCAAGCCCAACAGCCAGTGAAACCAGGGTCTGACAGGGTAGTCGGTGATGACCATAGAATCTACTGCCGTTACCACCAACCATACGGCTGTGGGTTCTTTGCGTACTATCAAGAATTCGTCGAGGATCATGAGAGGGAAGAATGTGGTGTCAATCCTAATAAGCACAAACATGAATGTCCTGGATGTGGAAAGCGATTTTCAAGCGCTGGAAAGGTGTTGGAGCATCTCAAATCGCAGTGTCAGGGTATCCTCAGTGGCTAAGGCGAACGTAAGAATGGTCCTGGCGATGGCTCCGGTCCTGTATCTGCTGGTGCTCCAGGTTTGGTGATGTAGAGGGTGATTGGAGACTGCCACTATCGTCATTTTGAAGTCCCAAACTTCCACCCTGCATTGACTGTTCGTACAAGCGCGTTCAGCACCTGCTTTTTCTTCTCTTCCTTGGCTCGGGGGTTCTTAGCTTTCTTGATTTGGTTGGGTTCTTGGTTTTCATAACGGTAATTTCGAGGGTATGATTGAGGATAAGGATTGGCAATTCAGGAGGAGTATATGCTTGTTAGACCGTGAATCTGACCTCTTATCCGATCAGGGATTATTGATATTGTGTAAGATGACAAAGTATAGCCCATGCCACGCGGACGGTAAATTCCTGACTTTGTGGTAAGAATGACTCTTTGATTCTATTTTCGCAGGTGCCTTTCAAGTTCAGGTTCAGATTTAGTGGTGCTTCTGGTGGTTCACCAGTTCAAGTGTGAAGCTAACAAAAGCATTCCTACCTAGTGAAGCGGATATAACACCTTATAAACATAGTAGAACAAGAAAAGGAGGGCCTGCCAAGGCATAAACTCAACAAGATAAAATTTCACAGGAGCACAAATTACTCAGATATCTCACTGGGTCTGGTTCGTTACCTTTAGTCAATTGGGTTCAGTTTAGATAGAGCCAAGTTTTCAACCCTCCATAACGAGATGTCAAGAGTTGAGGTTTCTAACATGTTTGTACAAAACTGGCACTTGTCATTTCACGCGTGATGTAGGAACGTGGAGATACAGAATGAAAGGTTTGCTCTACAGAGTTGTTCTCATCAACACCCGAGAAGGAGTATCTTGAAATCTCCCCATCGGAGCGACTCATAAGCCAGTGAAGAAGCCATGCTCGGATCTCCATCCTACGATATCCCACTATCAATACTCGAACAAAACCGCTTTCTGCGGAAATCTAGGCCTAAGATACTTTGAAAGCAAGATATCCAAGCAATAAACTCAAATAGCTCTGTTTAGGTATTGCTCTTCCTTATGCCATCTGCATCAATCATCATCCTCTGTGTCGGAGAACTGCAAGTTTCCATCCTGAAACCACGTCTCTGACCAACCAACCATCTTCTCGAAGTCGCTGTACACCTTGAAACAGGTACCAAACATTCTAAGAAATGCAAAGGTTGGTTCCTGCTCCCGATATCCAAGACGCTGTACGTGTCCTGTGATGCTCTTATCTTCGTCCTCCTCAACCTGCTTGATGACGATAACACATGAATATTTCAAGTAGTTCCCCACAAGCTCTGCAATGCCAACACTCATGCCCAACTTTTTCCACGGATCAGGAAGTCCACCGTCCTCTGCCTGGCGGCAAAGGGAGTCATGGAGGAAATACACGTACGGCTTCGTGTGGATGAAGACTGTGTCGACCTTGGGGTTGATGTAGATGGGGAAAGTGGGAGGAGTTTCGTAATCAGGACGAAAGCAAGTAATGTACTGCTTAAGACCTTGTTGTCGGGCCTCTTTGCAAACACCGAGAATGGCTGCGTTGGGTTGTTGGCGGATGAATGCATACTTTGTAAAATCCCCGTTGAATTTCACCTCAACATCTCGCGGAATGCAGCATATGAATGCCCAGATCTTCCAGCGGCTATAAATGAATTAGGTGAGTTTATGACGGGAGGAGTCCTGTGCAACTTACATCTCCGTAGGGAAACTTGCGAAGCGGCGTACAAAGACAGCTGGAACTTGAGCAAGCCGATCTCTGAATATGTATTTGCCTAGGTATCGCATCTTTGGTGCTGGTGCAGTGATGCATTGCGCAGAGGATTGTGATGACGCCATCTCTACTGGTGCTGGAGGAATGCTCGTATGTGGGAGCGTTGATTCACTCGGGTGCAACTTCCGCAGCCTGTAGGCTATTGTGGTGTGGTTCTTGTCGTGCATGAAGGAAGACTGATTCTTGTCGTATGGAAGCGGAAGATGAAATGACTTTGGTAACAAGGTTTTCAGTCGGTTTGTTGGAAGGTGTTGGTGTTGTGTTGTTTATTTGTGAAGACGAAGAGGTGGGTTGCGGAGAAAAAGACGCAAAAGGCTGCCTTATCACAGAATATTCAAAGCAAGCAAGGCCTTGCGAGCGCAAGGCAGAAATTCAGCTAGCCTCATCTTACCCAGACATCCACCAGAGTGTTCTCATTCCTTTTTTGAGAACAGGCATCATGAAATCGAACATAAAGCTGTGCTTTCATGAACCGACCCGTCTATGTGTAAGTGGCATCTAAAATATCTTCATTAAAATCACAAGGAGCTTCATAGGTCTAATATACTATGGATACAGGCCTCTGTTCGCATACAAAGGGAACAAGGAGTTTTTTGCGATCCGAGATCTTTGAAGAATCAAGTTATTTTTGATTTGCTCTGAAGTTCTTTCAATTTATACAAACTGATTTAGAAACCACCATCGATTTGGAAATAAGTGTGTGGCAAGCCCATGCAAAGCGCTGTGGCGCTCGGAACGGTCCTTGCTACATAGGATGTTAAGGACGTGGTTAAGGCGGGAGAGGAGAGGAGAGAGGTTTCCTGTACTCCCCGTTGACAAAATTTGACAGCAACATTACATATAACAAAGAAATCAAGAGTTTCCAACTACATGCCATACTAGACCTGGGAACATCTGATACCATAGGCAGTTGTTAGTTTCATTGTCGGCTCTCTCCTTTATAATCGAAATGCCTTGCTGCTGGACATCGAGTTTTGCGACAGGTAGTCTTGTAGGTCGCTTAAGACCTTAAATGCTATGTTCTGTTTAGCATTTCATGTTTGGTTTCTGGGACATAGATTGAGGTATAGATCAGATATAATCATAGAATAGCAATTCAGGGACACGGGCTAAGCGCTGAAGTCACCAAACATTCTCGCATGTTTCCTCACAAGCCTTTGGGGGAAAATATATAGAGCAAAACAGAGCAGAATCTCGCAGAGGCACCGAATAAATATCTAGTACCAACCGCACGTAATTCCGCCTGTCAGTTAAAAAGAGGACGTGAATGGCTAAGTTGACGTTTAGCTGACCAGGGAGCTTCGCGTAAATAAGGTTTCAGCCTAAGCCCCCCTATACCCCACTTTCTAGTCGAGAAAACCACACCACGTGACAGAGACCGAGACGCATCTTTCTGTCTAAACCTCACTCCCACCTCAGCTAAACATCCTTCACCATATAAAACTAATAACAACGACATCCCCTTTCCAATATAACTATAGCACGATACCACCATCGCTTTCTCTGGCTCCAACCGACGGGAGCTTGCATTACATTGATTGTTAGGTCCGTTCCCTTTATACTGCCTTCTCTGGAAGGGTGCTACAATTTTCTATCGCTAATTTAATACCAACATACCTACCTACAGCACAGGATAGCACATACAGGTTGATGAGACTAGTAGTGGTTCTATTCACGACTTTCAATACATGCTTGTGGTTTTAGATGTCATTGTTAGATAATTATTAATTAATAAAGCCACCTGTGCCTCTCGTTCAAACGGATTGCGTCATTGCGGATTGAGAGCTTTATCTCAGTTCTATTTTGTTTGCTTCGTTCTTCTACTTTACATCCTACAACCGACCCCGAGCCTAACTCTTCTCTGTGGCAAGATAAAAGGGTTTCAAGATAAGCGTGCGTGGTTGGAGCCCAGCTGGGAGAGCTCTCCTTGAGCCCTTAACGACAGAATCAAACATGTGCATGCTGAAGCCAAATTTACAACGTCAAGAAAAACACAGGAAAAGCTCATCGCAGCTTAACTGTTCATTTGCGATCCCGCAAATCAATGAAGAAGCCGGCCAAGAAGGGGAGAAATATTTGTGCAACTTATAACGCCGCATAATGAAATATGAATCTACCTAAAATATTCGTGTGTATAGTGAACCCGAAAAATCTTCCATCAACGAGGGTAAGTGAAGCCAAGTAGGATCCGAACTAACCAGCGCTGTTTTGGGTGCATACCCGGGCTAATGTGTGGAAAGTGTCAACAGAGATCCATCTTCTCGGTACTCTTTTCGTTCTTTCTCAGTGCTCAATTTGCCTTCCTCTGTTGCTACCAGATACTAGGTTCATGTAGGCTTTATTTTCTTTTTCTTTTTTTCCGTTTTTGAAGTACTATCTACTCATTCGTATTCTGAAAACTTCGCGTTTTGGTATCCCCTGCTGTCCTTGGAGTGGGTTGAGTGAGTCCATAGAATTTTCTATAAGTCACCGCCAGTCAGCAGTGTCACTTTATAAATACAAGCAATCGAAGATCTATTGAGTCACATAGCTTTGTGGTATTATTAAGGTGAAGTAGTGCTGCGTAGCACTTGCGAGTAAGCTGCAGCATTGCTTATAGATGATGGATGTCAGCGATACCCTTCTACGATAACAATCAGGTGCTGACTCGTTCTAAAAAGAGGATGTTAGATTAGGTCCCGTAAGCACCCGGTAGCGTCGTTGATGACCCCTCATCTCGTAACTCCTACTATTTTGTGTCCGTTTCATTTCGGCTCTTTGCTTGACCTCGTTTGAGTTGAAGTTTGAACTCTTATTCAGTAGTATATCTTCACTTTCACCATACTCATTGTTGCATTCTCACATCATTTCCGCACGTCTTCCGACATCATGTCAACAACTGCAACCACCATTGAGGTGTCAGTGAGCGACTTTCGAGAAATTGAATTGGAACCAATTGGACTTCCTGCACCTGTCCCATCGATATCCAGCAAGAAGTCCCTAGAAACCTTTGAAGCACAAGATGTGTCTGCAGAATCCGTGACCCGGACGCTGACAGGAGGCACTGGTGTGCCAGAGATCTCGAGATGGAGGGCTTCAGTCATTATTGCTACCGTGGCCTGCGTAACACTGACCAGCAGCATGCTGGGAGGAATTCTCATTGTCGCGCTACCCACGATGGCAGTTGATTTGGGACTGCGCAACGATTTGCTTCTTTGGCCTGCTTCTGTCAGTGCGCTTTCTTGCGGCTGCACTCTCCTCGTCTCTGGTTCTATCACCGATGTCGTCGGTGGAAGGAAGATCTACCTCACTGGTGCGTTTCTCCTGACTCTCACCACCATCGCCACAGGTCTCAGCAAAACCGGTCTTCAATTGATCCTCTTCCGCGCGGCGCAAGGCATCGCCCTCTCCATTACACTGCCCTCCTCAGTGAAGCTGATCACCAGCAACATCCCCACTGGCACTGGACGGAACATTGCGTTTGCTTGCCTTGGAGCTGGACAGCCCGTTGGCTTTTCTGTAGGTCTCGTGATGGGAGGGCTGTTTGTACAGACTATCGGATGGAGGTGGGGGTATTATATCGGCGCCATCATCACTTTTGGCGTCTTTGTGATATGCGTGTTCTTCATTCCAGGTGATTCAAACGCTGTGCAGCAATCGTTCTCAACCATCTTGGCGCGTATGAAGTCAGAGATTGACTGGACTGGATGTATCCTGTTGAGCACTTCTTTAGGATTGTTCTCGTATGTGCTCTCAGTTCTGTCAGAGGGGGCTTCCTATTTCCTCGAGCCGGCATCACTCGCACTCTTCAGTATCGCCGTCGCTCTCCTCCCCATATTCGCTTTCTATAGCCAAAGACAAGAACGTCTAGGCCGCAAAGTCATCATACCCCCCTCGATTTGGAATAACCGAATCTTCACCTCATTGTGTGTCACAGTCTTCGTGATGTGGGGTGTCTTCAATGCGATGCAGTATTTCCTCACACTGTTCTTCCAAAGCGTGCAAGGCCTACCAGGCCTTCAAACTTCATTTCGTTTCTTACCTATGATTGTCACTGGTACAGCAACCAATTTCCTCACCGGCTGGCTAGTCAAACGGACCCGAGCCGATATTCTCATTCTTGGCTCAACGTCACTTACAGCCATCTCGCCTTTGTTAATGGCGATCGTCAAACCCGAATGGTCGTACTTCAGCTGCGCATTTTTCGCTGTGTCCCTAGCTCCAATCTGTGCGGATGTTCTCTTCACCGTCGCAAACCTCGTCATCACTTCCGTCTTTCCATCCAAGTCTCATGGCCTCGCCGGTGGTGTGTTCAACACTCTCAGTAATATCGGGAATAGTTTTGGTCTTGCTATTACCGCTGTAATTGCTTCGAGTGCAACAATGGCGGAGCACGGTAAAGATGAGACTGAAGCCGAGATGCTGATGGATGGATACCGAGTAACATTTTGGGTCTTGTTTTCCGCGAACATACTTGTTTTGGTCGTAATCGCCTTTGGTTTGCGCAAGATTGGTAAGGTTGGAATCAAGCAAGACTAAATGCACTATCACTTTTATGCATGGTTGTTGCGGGGTATGTAAAACCGCAGAAAGCTGATTTCGAAGGAATGTTGATAAGTGAGAATGATTGGCATTCTGTCTGGATGATGCATGAACTTATATACATAATAGGAGTTGGAATTATCTCGACTCCAATAACAGAAGAGGGTGCCTCGTCTAAGGGTGTTATATAAAATTTGTCATTAACGCCATTGGTAAAAGGAGGCGCATTCTTTGATCCAACATGTCCCAGCACTATCTTAACGATACACTCCCTAAGACGGACACTATATACTATCAGTCTCTGCAAACTAGATGAAGAAGTCTACAATAAGAAATATACTTACACACCAAGAGTAGAGATCGCCAGTATGGTCTCTAAACTGGCATGCTAGATTACCAGGGGCCTCATTCGCGTTTTGACACTTCTCACTTATCAGATCGTTTTCTGTAGATGACGGGTCCAGAACTTACGAAATAGAGAATTGGTTGTATTCTATGTCCCTGGATGTATGTTAGCAAAATTATTATGTACTGCGTAAGCAAAACTTACGTTGCAACCTTGTCCTGCTCCGCTAGCGGGTCCCAACCTCGAACATCCCGCCATGGCCGTGCTGAAAAGGGCAGCGATAATGAGAAACTTCATTGTTGAATTATTGATTAGATTTATGAGAATCATATGGGATCTTCTAGGTGGACGAGAAGCTGCACGTTAAAAGGAAGTGCCAGAGGGTTGTTTTAAGCTGTCAAGTATGACTATTAAGTCTTATAAGATCTAAAGTTTCTTCGACCCTTAGTTAATGCTAGAAAGTTCCATACGAAACTTAAAAGTATTGTTCCAGACTCCAGACCTGGAACTCGTTTCTTTGCCAAAAAAAAAACATTTTAGTGACCCTGTGCCGTACCGAGTACCAAGCACTGAGAAAGCTACATTGTGCCTTAGCGAGGGTTTAATATACTAATCTACATCGAGGATTAGCGTTAAGCGATGGATCGTCACTTCAAGGATTCTTGGCCCCAATTTCAAGAGGTTATACGGTGTAGTAATACGAGAGGCTTAGGAATTACAGTTCGAATGAACTTGATACAATTAGAAAACCGCGAGGGAGGAGAAGAAAAGGGGAAGGGGTAGGGGAATGAACTAACATCCCGCCGCAAAGGAAAAGTAACACAGACAAGTAGTAATGATGTAGACGCCTTATAAAGGATATATAGTTTATTCACGATGGAAATAGAGATTCACGAGAGGAGTTCAAGGCTAGAATTCGGACAGAAGCTTTAAGAAAAGGAAAGAAGCGACGCTTCCAAGCCCGAAGGTAGAACTAGGACAAGGGACTTTACACATTATTTGTATTACTTTGTATAGAAAGGTATTTACACTCACTCTGGTCAGCTATTGTGTATAAATAACATGTTAAGACCACACAGAAACTGGGAATATAACTCTGAGACCTTGCTCTCTTTAAGTCCTAAAAGCATAGAGATTTAAGCATGTAGAGGTTGCAACACTAGAAGAGGAGTGCGTAAAGTTCTCGAGATTATATAGTTTGAAAAGAGATACAACAGGACCCTCAAACTTTAAATCTACAAAAATTTAATCCCTCGCAGAAATTCAACGTTCTTACCAAGCGCAGCCTTAACTTCACGAGCAATAGCATCATCTATATTAGTCGGCTTTTTGCTCTTTCCCAAGTTTCCCTCAGCATCCAAGAGAGAAGCAACAGGCCACAGTGGGTGCTCCTCTGCTCTTGCTTCGATATCGAGTTGAACCATCTTCTTCCATTCTCGAGAGCTCACAGCTCGAAGACTTTCCTTCAGACTGGTATTGACAATGCTCCAGAAGTCTTCCATTGTTACACCGTCGACGATATTACAAGTACCATTCATACTGTCGTGCTCTTGAAGTAAGGCGCTGATAGCAGCGTTTGCGACTCGGTCAGCGCTTGAAATCTCCAACCAATCATCTACCTCAGGCTTGGGATATGCCCCAATGCGTACTGCACCAGCCACGTATCTCCAAAGAAAGTCGCCAGTATTGGCAATTCCTTCTTCCGATGTCCCGATTATCAACCCAGGCTTGATAGCGGAAATCTGTTGACTTTGTCTCGCAGCAGCTCGTTTCCTAAAGTCTCTTACCAATAGCTCAGACACAAATTTGGTCTGGCTATAGCCATCCAGCCCCGAAAGTTTCGTTGCAATCGATTTGTCGTCTTCACCTTCATCAAAGCTTCGACCGCCCGAAATGTAAACAAATTTCGGCGATGGTTCCGCATCTATAAGAGCTTCAAGCATCTGAAACGTTGATGTGACATTGGCCGACTTGAGAGTATGGTAATCGGCATTCCACTGCACATGAGCCCCATTGTGAATGATAGCGTTGACTTTCCGTAACTGACGCCACTTTTCTGGGCTTAAGCCCAGCATGGGCTGCGCCAGATCACCAACCCATACCTCCAGCTTTGGGGCAAGAAAGTGGGACCACCATCTTGCTGATTTGGCAGAGGTGATAACTCGTTCCATCCCGTGTTCGGCGCTCTGAGCACGAACATGGACGATGACTTTATCCACCCCCGCCGTATTTAAAAGCCTTCTCAGAATTTGCGTTCCCAAAAAGCCGCTGGCGCCGGTCAAGAAAACGATACCTAGCGGTGGCTTATGCGACTCGAGTTGAGCATTCAACTTTGAAAGCTCTGCTATTAGGTCCACTTCAGTTGTTGGATTAGGAGCGATGCCATCTTTTGCTATAAGGATGTGTTTAGCTATGTCTGTAACTGTCGTCTGGTGGTCAATGAGCACTGTAACAGGGATTGAGACGCCATATGAGCGTTTGATAAACGCTGCCAATGTCATTATCTTGATCGAATCGATGCCAGTCTCTGATATTTTTATGTCATGTCCAGCAATGGATGAACAATCATTGGAGAGAAGGTCTATTTCCTGACTGATCGCTAGTGCGATCTGATTGTCAGCCTGAATGAGCGGTCCTTCGCTCCTTTTGAAATGATACCCAACGCTGTGGTCCGACGAAAGGTTAGAGAGCCAAATGTTCAATCGCGGGCGGTCCAATTTCCCAGTAGTGTGAATTGGCATCTTTTCAATAGCGAGCCAGGCGGAAGGGATCATATAAGCGGGCAGTTCATTTGCAAGATGACTTGAGACGCTAGACAGGTTGAAATCCGCACGATTTAGCTCTGAATGCGGCACAAGTCGAATATCGTCTTGTTGTTTTGTATGAGAAGACGTTGCTTGCTCCAGCAAAGCAGTTAGCTGGCCCTTATAAGGCCCAGAAGTAGGCAACACGACTAAGGCTTTCCCTACTTCTGGATGACTAAGGAGGTGGTGTTCAATTTCTCCAAGCTCAATGCGCTGGCCTCGTAGTTTTACACGCGCAAGTTCTTTCCTCCCAAGGTAATTAATGGTCCAATCCGTGTTGTATTGAGCCAAGTCTCCAGTTTTATATAGGAGCCCACGATGCCCACATTGGTGATTTCCAGAAGCCCACGCCGGGCTCTTGATGAAAGAGGCCTTTGTCTTCTCATCGTCGCCCAGGTAGCCTCTTGCCAGCGCAGGTCCTTCAATGAGAAGTTCTCCAACAGCACCAATTGGAGCAAGCCGATTAGAATCTTCAGCGTCCACAATCCAGACGACTGCACCAATGGCATGGCCAACGTTAGCTGGATTTGTGACCGAGGATATATTTTCATTGACGAGACTCGTGACGCAGGCCTCGGTCACACCATACGCGTTTATCAAATGCACTCGATTTGCCCAGGTCTTGATGATGTTTGACGTTATTGATTCCCCGCCGAGTGTAAGCCGTTTCAGGGATGGGACTTCATCAGGTGATATTGAGCTGATATACGAAGGTGTTAAATCAGCAGAGTTTACGTTCATCCGAGCTATAACTCCGGCAAGATCAGACTGGCGCTCTTCATCCGAAGGGATGCATAGACAACCGCCTGTCAACAACGTGGTCAAAATATCCTCGATACCGGTATCGCAGCCGTAGGACGCAAACTGAAGGAATCGAGAGGTTTCTTCAAAATGAAGTGCTTTAGCATGGTACTGAGCGCCAGAAAGGTAAGCCCTGTGTTCTACCACAATTCCTTTTGGAGTTCCAGTGGTGCCAGATGTGAAGATTATGTAGAGAGAATTGTTTGGAGCAACCTCAGATCTAAATGCCACCGGTTTCGGCAGCCCAGCCAGTTCGGATTCACTGACAACGATAGTCTTACTACTTGGAAGTAGTTCTAAGCATCTATCCGCCTGCTCGGTCGAACAAAGAACATTTTTGGGATTGATCTGGTTGAAAATGGATTTGAACCGCGAATTAGGATGCTGCGGATCCAATGGCAGGAAAGCCGCTCCAGCCTTGACTATAGCCAACATGGCCACCACAGCCCATTTTGACTTGTTGAATAGCATTGGCACTTTGGTCTCCGGACCAACGCCTTGGTCGGTGAGACTTTGGGCCAATCGAGAGGCAAGATCATCTAATTCACCACGGGTCATGTCTCCATCCCAGGAACAAATTGCAGGAGCCCCGCGGTCTTGATGCATCATCTCCTCGATCAAAGTATGTACACATGACTCCACTGCCTGCGGCACAATGGAATTCCGTTCACAAATATCCTTCAAATCTTCAGGGCTAATAGTGTTAATGTCTTGAAGGGCTTTGTTGGCTTCTTCGAGAATCAATTGCTGCAGTATGTGCTGGAACTGTAACACGATCCTGTTCATCTGACCACTGTCACATACATTCGGGTCGAAAACGGCCTTTGCTTTCAGTCCATCGCTGGTTAATGTGCACTCCATAGTCAAAGCATATGTGTCGAACACTTGCGCATCAATGAAACTTTTTTGGCGAGGGCCCAAGAATGACTCGTCAATCTTTGAGTTCTCTCTGGGCTGTATGATAAGTAGGTTCTGGAAATCGCATGCGGCCTTCAATTTCGCATCTATTTGGCCAATGCAAGAGAGACCGATTTGCTCGAAAGGCATCATTTCTAGCATCTGTGTTTCCATGGTTTGAAGAAGATCAAGGACTGGTTTTTGAGGGTCCATTACCACTCTTATGGGGACGGTGGTAATTGTTGGCCCCATAATGCGGCCCAGATTGGCGGCGGAGCCAGTACGTCCTGAGAGAGTAGTACCAAAGACAACATCATTGGAGTTACAGTAATTGCTGATAGTAATTGCCCACGCAGCTCGGACGAGTATCGAGGACCTGAGGTTGGAACCAATCTTGCGACTGAATTTGACTTCGTGTGTCATGGATGCACGGGGCAGTGGTACATATCCCGGCTTCAGTGTGGGAAAATGTGCTGGTTCTCCGTCGCTTAATTGGCCACGCCAAAAGTAGTTTGCGGACTCATTATCAAGGCTTTGCAGGGACTTGACAAATTCATTGAATGGAATACTTTCTTGCCACTGTTTACCAAGGGGTCTGATCTGAGACCATGGTAACTTCAACTTCCGATACTCTTCCTCAACAGCCTTCAGAGTCAGCCCCAAAGACCACGCGTCATACATCTGTAATGTAGGAATTCGGAGTCAGCTTCCTTGCCCACGAAAAGTCCAACTGTAATTCAAACAGCGAGGAGTAAAGTAATTCCAGAAAGAAAAATATAGCGCCTAGGTTTTTACTTACAGCATGGTGTGTTGTCCAGATGAAATAGCATTTGCGAACTTTTTCACTGACGGATGTGACGATGGTATGGCGATTGAGAGGTGAACCAAAACCCATAGTGAGCTCTCTATCTGCCAGAAGATGCTGTTCAAGATTTTCTTGCAGCTTCCAGGCGATCTTGTCGTTGGTGACCACCTGCATCAAGCCATATGACTCAGTATGGACAATCTTCGTGCGGAGAATCGGGTTTGATTTTGTGACGGCATCCCATGCTTCTCGAAACACATCAAGGTCGGAGCTCATACTTTCCCGTAGCTCAAAGATATGTTGGGCCACATAAGTTCCAGGGTGACTGATTGAAAGAGTCATGATGCCTTGTTGGAAAGGAGTACACGGATATATGTCAGTAATACTTTCCTTCTTTATAACATAGTGAGAACAGATCTCTTGAATAATTAACGACGCCTTCAACTGACCATCAACCATAGCAAAAGCCGGGATCTGGTTATCGTCGGAGTCTGCTGCGCGGTCGAGATCTTTGGAGGCCATTGCTAAATCAGACAAAATTGGAGTCCGAAAGATACTTCCAACACTCAGAGATACACCTTCATCACGCGCTGCTGCTACCAATTTCATTGCAAGTATAGAATCACCACCTAGTCGTATAAAGCTATCATGCCTTGCGATTAGACGAGGAGATATATTCAATATCCTGGCCCATAGTTGCTGGATCATATGTTCCTTTTCGTTCATTGGTGCTGAATTCTCCATACGTGTTCCAGAATATATTATAAATTCTTCAGTTGTCAGGCCAGCCGCAATACCTTGCAGCTTTTGCCTGTCAATTTTCCCGGAGGTCGTAAGGGGCATGAAGCTCAAGGATATATAGACTTGTGGGATCATGTATTGTGGTAGTGACATTTGCAATGCTTTGAGTAGTATAGAGATCGTTGAAGTGGGAAGAAAGTTTCTTGCTGGCAACAAAGTACAAGAAATTCGGTCCCGAGTTTCGCTCCTAGCAGAACCGTCTTCGAGACACACGAACGCTGCTAGAAAGGATGATCTGTTATCTTCCACAGGCGTTGCAATCACGGTTGCTAGGTCCACAATACTCCGAAGATTTTGACGCAAGTGATACTCGACTTCGCCCATTTCGATTCGTTGACCGCGAATTTTTGCCTGAGCATCTCGTCGCCCAATATATTCGAAGGATCCATCAGCGCCACCCTTTACCAAGTCGCCTGTCTTATACCATCTGCGGCAAAGAGTGTTATGCTCTGGTATGCCAGGCGGTGTGCAAACGAATGATTCTGCTGTCTTGTCAGGGTTGTTGAGATATCCACGCGCAAGGTGCGGTCCTCCGATGAGAAGCTCGCCAACCGAGCCTGGTTGGGCTATTTGGTTTGCATCATCCAGAACAAGGTACGTTCCAATAAACCCCACACCAATATTGCCGGGTTTTGAATATCTGTCTGTGATTTTGTTTGCAATGCACATCACACAGCATTCTGTTGGACCGTATGCAATGAACCGTCGCAGCAGACCAGCCCAACGATCTATATCTTCTTGGAGCACTTTTTCTCCACCCACGATGATAGTTTCTAACGTTGGAATGCTGTCTGGTTTAATGAGTCTACTTAGACTTGGTGTGAAGAACGCAAAGTTGACTTGCATCTGATTTATGGCGGCAGCGATATTGTTCATCTTTTGCTCCTCTGATGGAATGCAAATGACTCCTCCAACACTCAATGTCACTAGAATTTCGAGAATGCAGGCGTCAAAAGCATATGATGAGTGTTGCAATACACGGCTTTTGGAGCTCATCTCGTAAACTTTGGCCATTCGACCCATAGCTGAGCAGCATGCCTTGTGCTCGATCACACACCCTTTCGGTTTTCCCGTGGATCCCGATGTGAATACGCAATAGGCAGCATTAGCTGGACTAACATCATTACAGACTGGCTCGTCTGTGGTTGGCATTTGTTTCCAAGTGGATGCTCCGACTGCAAGTGTCTCCTCCGCAATTCCGAACAAATAATCGAAAAGTCTCTCAGAACATAACAGAAGTGTCCCACCAACTTCCCCAATAAGATCCTGAAGCCGTGCTCTGGGGTTGGTTGGGTCCAAAGGTACGAATACACCACCAGCTTTCATGACTGCAAGCATTGCAACAACCACCCACAATGACTTTTCAAAAGCAAGAGCGACCATGACTTCCGGGCCAACCTTCAAGGTAATAAGACGATGTGCTAGACGCTCCGATACGAGATTCAGTTGCGCATATGTTAATTCACCGTCCCATGATGTTATAGCTATGTCAAGCAAGGTGTTCTGTGATCTGTGCTTGATCACATCATGAACGCAGGATTGAACCTGCTCTATTCCAACATCCAATGTATTAATCGCGCTTCTGTCGGTTGAATTGGGTATCTGAATATCGCTCAGCGGGGATGTGATACAATTTGCTAATTGTGTGATGATGTTCTCGAATTGCTGCAAAATCCATCTCATTTCTTTCTCGGGTAGAAGGTGAGAGTCAAAACTGGCAATCACCGTGAACCCATCATCTTCCAACATGCACTGTAGCATTAAAGGGTATGCATTCAGTCTAGCCCAGTGCTCACTGACAGATTTTCGGTCATTGAAAAGGCTGTCAGGGTCGCTTTCAAGTTTTGGTTGAATGACAAGCATGTTCTGGAAGTTGCAGGCTTTGTCCGCGTCAGCTCCCAGCCGGCGAATGTTCTGGAGACCAATATTTTGAAAGGATTTCATGGCCGATCGCGTTGCGTATATTGATGCGAAGAACTCCTCTGCTGAGGTTTTACTGTCAATCAGGACCCTCATGGGCACTGTTGTAAATGTAGGACCATTGATCTCCTTGATGCCAGGAAGATCCACATTGCGCCCAGCGAGGACAAGACCAAAGGTGACATCTGTGGTGTTGGTATATCTTCCAATTAAGAGTGACCATGCTGCCTGAATGATAGTGGAAGTAGTCGCTACGGCCTTCAGGGCATCGGGTGGTTGAACATGCCATTCAATACAACTGTTCGCACGTGACAAATACAATGTCGATGGGGACGATGGAAATGCAGACGAGTTGATATTTGCCAGGTGACGGGACCAAAACAGCTCACTTTGATTGCTAAAATGCTTCTTGTACAAGATCATATATGCAATGAACTGGTTGAAATCGACAAGCTGAGAGTGCTTGCCATCTCTGTAGGATTGATTGACCTGCTTGAGCAGAAGCCGCATCGCCCAGCCATCGATGATCGCATGATGTAGCGTCCATACGAAGCATTTGGTGCCTGACTTTTCATCATCTATAATACCGTAGCGTAAGAGTTCTGCGCCAAAGTCCATGGCGATGGCACTTCCACGGCTCAAATATTGTTCAAGGTCTTGGCCCGTCTGCCATTGAATTGGCTCCGGCTCCAACACCACCTGGATCAATCCCAACGATGGTATTTGGACGAAGGTTGTGCGAAGAGTTGCATTTGAATCAACGGTAGTTTGCCATGCAGTTTTGAATCTTTCAACATCGATGTCTTCTGGAAGCCTATATACGGTTTGCGGCACGAAAGTTCCTTCCTGCTTCATAGACAAAGCCATAAGGCCTTCCTGAAGTGATGTACAAGGATATGCGTCAACAACCTTGGCCGAACGAGGGAGTTGGGCGTAAATCTCTTCGAGGTTTGCGTGCAAAGATTCTTTGTCGCCTAAGAGTGAGAATGGCTCAATTTTCGATTCGGCCTCATTCTCTATGGCCGCTGGTCGCAACGTTTGGCAGCTGGCTGGGAACTTAGAGAGAGCTTCGTAGCGTGTGTTGAGCGAATTGGTCCGGTCACCGAAAGAGTTCTGAAATTCAGGGAGAAGGGCTTCGAATTTCATTGTCGTTTTTTAGAGAGGAGCTTCGAGGGTTGGTTTGCCTATGCTGCGCGATATATCGAGGTATGTGATGGGAGATAATAGCAGAGATTTTAAAGGAATTTTCTTTGACTGAAAAGTAAACTCAGTGTTCAAGTATTTAAAGAATCTTTTCTCATCACGTGTATCTTAATGGACGAAAACATAAGAGACAATTCAAAAGGAAAACACAGTGTTTCTCTCGGGAATATCAAATCCCGGAACACTTTGGGTCTGATTGGATTGTATCATATGTTGAGATCAGGCCTGCCCTGCAGCAAGCTCGGATGAGACCATGAATTAGGCAATCTAGCAATTAAGTTCAAATTCCGTTAGCTGTATGTGATAGTTGAATGCCATTAGCTAAGAAGAATCATCCACAACCAACCTTGGCATTAGCGTACTTGTGTGAATTGTGACTACTTCAGCCTACAGGTGTACAGAAGTTTCTTCACGAGGACTGCATGCATAGCCTTTTCCTGTATTGGAAAATGTGACTTCCAAGCTGCTTGGTTGACAACGACAAGAATTTGAATTTTATATCTCAAAGTCACTAGCACCACTTATAATCGTGGTACATGCTCGCTCTTCCCACCCTCCTGGTGTTTATACAGGTAGTCCACTGCTGTAGAATATATGAGCTACAGTACTAACCCTAACCTTAACTTAAAAATCCAAAGTAATTTAGAAAATATTCTGTAGCAGCTATCCTACCTCCATATTATAGTAATATTAGAAGATGGAAGGTTAGGATCTTGATTAGGATGAAGAAGTTGTTGTTTTTACTCTCTTCTCTACTTCTTTCGCTACTGAAGATATCAAGCTGCTAATCTTTAAGTTATTAGGTTATTTTAGGTGACTTAAACACATATTTCAAGCTGTAGACTACCTGTGTAAACACAAGAAGGGGTCGGTCGTGAAGTTTTAGGGGTGGTGAAGGGGAGCGTATAGCACGATCTACTAGTTATGCAGCATTTAAGTCTTGTAATACGTGTCATCAAAGTCCACTTTTCCCTGTCCTCTTGTTCTGTAACACAATAAACTCTAACTTTACTATGGAGTACTGTATACATGCGATCTATCACCTACATGTGATCTACATCCCGATCTACCTGCGATCTCGGGAATTACATGTCGTACGGAACTATTAATGCTACTCGGCATGCCCAATATTCTGGGTTGGACACAAGATTATTCGGGATTTTGATTGGCTGGACAGCTTAGACGTGTCACCTGAAATGGACCGGAATTTGTCGAAGCGAGACAAAGTTTCAGCGAGTAAATACAGGTTAGTCAAATTCCCCGCGACGCCATCCTCTTTGTGAACCTACAACATCCAGCATCTTGGCTTTGAACTATCATTTCCACGAATCCCTCGAATCCATCTGATCCTGTCACACCTTTACTTCCCTGAAACTGCAACTATACTGAGAAGTTCTTTCCATCACTTGAATTTTCTGGCAATCAACAGCAGAGTCATCGAGATGAGGGATGACCAGCAGGAACCAATATTCTTGGGATTTCGCTCCTCTAGGTGGCTCATCGTTACCACAGTCTGCGTGGCATCTTTTAGTGTAAGCGATCGAAGAGAGAGTTGTGCACTTTGAGGCAAGAGCTCACATACAAACGTAGGACGCATTCATCTATGGAGTGGTCAGTGATGCAGACTTTCTCTAATAAGCATAGAAGAACTCATCAAGTCAGATCATTCCCGTGCTTCCATACTCTCTAAGAGACAGAATTGGAGTCCGTGACGAGGACAGTATATTTTCTCACAAGATCTGCCAGCGGGTTCGTTGCTAATGTGCCTTTGTTTAGTACAATTCTGGAACTCGATGCTTTTGGCCTCGTTCGGTGTAGCACAGTTTTTGGGATCTCGTATGTAAGAGCAATCCTGTCACAAAAGCAGAGATCATAACATCAAGCAGCCATCTTCGGTTACTTGGCTGATAGGAGTTCTTCCCGGAGGACACCATTGTTGCTTGGTTTTATCAGCAACGCAGCAGCCACGGCCTTGTTGTACTTTGCACCCAACGTTTGGCTATTAGCCCTGAGCCGCTTCTTCCAAGGCCTCTCGGCTGCTATCGTATACACTGTCGGACTGGCCTTACTTGCAGATACAGTTGGATCAGAGAACATTGGACAATGGATGGGTGTTGTTATAGCCAGTCTCAATATGGGAATGCTAGTGTCTCCATCTTTAGGGGGGATAATCTATGAGATAGCAGGCTATTCCTCCTTGTTTATTGCAATGTTTTCCTTAATCGCATTCGATATTATCTTGCGACTGTTCATGATCGAAAAGAAAGTGGCAGCACGATGGAAGCAGGGGAATGCAACAGAAGAAAATGTGGCTTACATGGAATACGGGACATTTCAGCCAGGGGATGTTGCGACATTTCAGAGCGGAGTACCCTCATCATCAGAGATATCAAGCAGCAGCTCAGAGAACCCACTCCTGAAAACAAAACTACAAACGCCTGAGGAACTAGAGATTACCAGCCACAGATTACCTTTAGTAACACTGTTGCGATCACCCCGGATTTTGACAGATCTTTATGGGGCTTGGGTCACAGTAACTGTGCTGGTAAGTTTTGACGTCGTTCTTCCGATATTTGTTGAACGACGATTTGGTTGGGGAGCAACAGGTGGTGGTCTCATCTTCTTGACAGTCACGGGCCCCATCTTTGCTGCGCCTTTAGCAGGTAGACTCTTCGATCTGTACCCTTCACGCTGGCTTACCGCGTTCTGGTTTTCCCTCTCAGCAATCTTCACGGCGCTTCTGCTACTAGTAAAAGATGACAGCAGAGCACACAAAGTACTCCTTTGCGTTCTTCTGACACTCTACGGTAAAACAAACTCTATTATAAACCTGCTAAACCACTCATTTATTTTCAGTAGACAAGCTGACAAGCTTTACAGGTTTCGCAAGGGTTTTTGGATCCACGCCCATGAGCGCCGATTTGAGTCGAGCAGTGACGAGCATGGAGCGGGACAATCCTGGAATATTTGGAAAATCAGGTGCTAGTTCACAAGTCTTTTCATTGTTCACAAGCGCTAGCGCTGCTGGAGTTTTATCTGGGCCGGTGTGGACGAGCTTTGCATATCGGGACAATAATTGGATATTCCTGGTGTGCAGCTTAGGAATTTTGAGTGCGTCGGTTGCGGTGCCAGTGGTATGTTCTACCAATTCCTTTTCTGACTGAAATATGGAAGTTGATTGACTTGTAGTTACTTTTCAACGTTTCTGAGAAGCCCGCTGAAAATAGCAATATCACTGATGAAGCATAATGCTGGAGTCGGAAACAGGTCAAGCTTTATAAAGAGGATGAGTTCGACTCCTACGGCTGATGTTGTCCCCGCTTTTTTTCCTTCGCCTTAGGTTTATTTAGCCTCAATTTGCTCTTTAGATGTTGAATTTTTAATTTTCAGATCTAACTCCCGAGATAGAAATGTGTTGAATAATTGGAATAGCGAGGTTGTTTTAAGGATACGGTCTACATCTAGTGCTGTTAGATCAAGATGTTTGATCGAGCTATTGTGCGACCAACCCCCCAACAATATACTCTTCATAATGACATTCTCAGCTAGCGAGTGAATCTAGATACTTTCAACAAATAACATAAGAATCTGCTGACTAGCTGTACCTCTGTAGACTCCATACATTAACACCAGGAAGGTGGCATAAACACAAGTTGTTCACTACCTAGGTGCCAAGGTCTCTTGCCTTTAAGCGAGATTCAGTGCTGAATAGTCCAATAACCAACATGAGCCTTCCCATGGCTAAAGCAGTGAAGCATACCTCCGTGGTTTTCTAAGAGGCCAGCTTGAAGCCTTGAAGGAAGTAAAGCTAAGAATATATTTTCCCCTTTCCACGCCACCAACTTACCCTAGTTGAGAATGAAAGGAACCAATTTCAGACAGGTAGACTTTGGATCGCTAATGGCACATCCCGAACGTCTGTGTGTTCTAGAATACAAATACGATGCGACGATCGAAGCAAGCTAGTCTGGGGTCCGCGGCTTCCTACCCGTAGATCCCGGACATGGCTGCTCCTCTCACAGATTGAAACGTGACAAGCAACGTCCCAATGGTGTCCCACGAGCACTAGTTATAATCTCGGCAGCTCAGTGCAACTCAACCAACTGAATTCTACACACGAACTAATCAGCCTTAAAACGGGTCCGAAACTTTCGAATCTGGGCAAAAAGGGTCATATGTAGAAAAGTATTAAGACCGGGGGATGGTCAGGTTTGTTTCGTTCTTGCAAAACTTTATTGTTATTGTTGCTTGAGGAATCAAGTCTAACATTTTAGTTGCTCTTATTTTCCCCTATATCTACCTACCATGACCGAGGCCGTTGGTGGGGAAGACCTGGATCGAAGTTCGACGACGACAGCAGGAGGGCAGTGCCATGAAATACACAATGGCGACAGCGAAGAACACTCAATCGGCACGGCAGAGACTCTTAATCACGTTGACGGTGACAGCACTATTGCCGATAGCTTAGCTAACGAAGATGGAGTGCGAGAAGCGCCCACGTCGCCATACGAGAAGCTCGCACAGAAAAATCCCAAGCCTATGGACTATCCCGCAATGACATTTGGACCTCCTATCATTATACTGTTCGACATCGTGGTCCCATGCATCATCTACTACGTTTGGCTCTATATCCATCGATCCCAATGGAAAGAGCAATGCCGAGATTACCCTAATCGGCTTGAGGAATGTCCTGTCCCGAAGCCCGAATTCAATGAGCATATTCTCGGCTATGCGGTTATTTCCTTCGGAATAGGAGAGCTCTACATTCTGTTTGCTAGGGTCCATCGACTTGTCTGGCATCGCGAAGAGTGCGCTCCTCTTTTATCACGCTCCAAATGGGAGCTTGATGCTACTTCCTGGGTCTACGGCTTCTCTATGATCTTTGCTTTGATCCCCTTTATTATCGGCAGCACTAAACAAATCCCACAACTCTACCTCCACGCTCCCGGATTTCTCATGGCGTTTCTCGGCTTCCTGATGATCGTCACCCTTATACCTTTTAAGATCCCCATCGGCATTAATTCTCAAGCGCGAGGAAGTCGATTACGTCCCTTTATTTATTACGCGGCCGAGGACTTTATTGCTGTCGATGGCCTACAGGATCGCGAGTTCCGTGTAAGATACAACGCGCGGTATGACTCGTCGAAGGCATTTAGACGCATGTTTGTATGCTTAACACTCTGGTGGATTTTAGGCGTGTGTGTCTACTTAGGGTGTGTGTCGGCAATCATTTGGAATTTGGAGTTTCACTACGCCTTTGCGTCATCTTTAGGTGTTCTTTTTGGTTATATTATTATCTGGGCGGTGGTTTCGTACTATTGGGTAGAGATAGATATGAAGCGGCAGCGCAAGGCGCAAAGGATATCAAAATGTTAAACTTTTGCTAATGGCAGTTGTGAAAATATATGTAAGACTTAAAGGTTGATGCAAGATAAGGTTTAGTTTCCGGGTTCCAACTCGGTATCATATTCATTTATGTTCTCGGACTAGAGCCGGAGTTGGTCCAAGTAACACTATTAGCAGGTTAAAGCCTGTGGAAGATGCAGTGGTATAAAAGCCTTCCCCTTCTATTTTACAATGTTTCCCTGCTAGTAATGTACCAGAGAACCATATTAAAAGTGTCTTGCTTCTTAGGCCTCTTAGATTCACTCTTGTGTCTCGGCATACAATCTGCCTTTCATACCTCTGGACCTTAGGTCGTTGACGCCTGTCGTGCTCTGGCACCTCTACCCCAAGTGTGCTGGACAAGGCCGTCCATGAGCTTAAACATCTGTGATATTTGCGGATATCCTCTAATATAAGCTTTCGCCACAGTGAGTGAATTACTTGTTCCAAACTCGTAAGGAATCTGCAATCCTTTGAGGCCTGCCTTGACAGCCTCTATATCGCGCTGTGTGAACACTCCACGCTTATTGATCTTGCGACGACATATGGTGACGAGGGCTACTGTTACCGCAAGAGTAAAGGTGTCGCCAAATTCCTCTGCGATGACTCTCAGTCTTTCTACATCCTCCTTCACAATGGGTGAAATTGGACGTTTTCTCCAATCGACGACATCCGTTACCCACCATACTTTGCTTTCAATGTCTGGAATCAACTGGTACAAACCAAGGCCCATAAGTCGTTCTACAGGTACTGCTCTGAATCCAGGTCCTCTTATTTCACCGTGAACAAGGTATTCCCACGGATAAAATCTGGTAGCAATTCCCGCTTTGTGCATTGAAGCTACATGATAAATAGCAACAGTCTTTGGAAGTGTAAAGATGTCAATGACGCAGATATGAATTTCCTTCTGGTTTTGTCTATGCTTGTCTGCGCCAAATCGTAGGACAAATGGGATCGATGCTGCCCATGAAGAGACTATTGTCAAAGTTAGAAGAAAATACTTTCGTGGTCTGGAATCGGGAATTACCAACACTCGGAGAGGACTTCTGTCCCACCAGTAAGGTGTCCCTCGACCATTTCTTCCAACGCGTTCTTTGAAAGACATTTAATGTTTTCATGTCCTTTTCCAGCCAGGAACGCGTGCGGGATGATAGCTTCTTGTGAGTTGAGCCCTCTTTGTCCGCCACCTGAAGTTTTAGAATATGCTCGAAAGAGATAACGAGGCACTTCCTTCCTGCTGGCTTCAAAGTTTTATATTAGCGGAATATCGCGGATGATCCAGGGGGGTTGACAATCACCTTCTAATGCCCTACCCTCTGGGGTGCTCCAGAAAGCGTCTTTGACGAGTTTGTTGGTTGACGCCATGGCGGACTCCTGTGAAGTAGTGGCTAGTTATTCGAATTGTTTTTTAACCCAAGCTTTGGGTAGCGGATTATAGATAAGGACTTGAGCGATTATAACACGCAACGAGGACTTAGTACCGCTGGACTTTTGTAGACTCAACCGCTAGCTCGCCTAGTTGTCAAGTTCCAGTGCTCTGCAAGATAGCGGATCACTGTGCGGTGTTAAGAGTTACTGTGTTGTATTAGTTAAGTTAATCTTTAGATAGCGGATCATGAGCAAGTTATAACATGTAACAAGCATAGAATACAGCTATAGGCCACCAGGAAACTGTTAGCTCGCTTAGTCGTCATGTTCTCGCGCTCTGTAGAATGGCCGACTATGTGGTGGTTGATAGCTTTTAGAGAGATAACAGCTAAACTGTCAGCTTACATAGTTAGAAAGTTCTAGCACTCTGTGAAATACTTCTTCTCTATTACTTAGTTGCTTAATTGTTAAGTTCTTACTCTCTATAGAATGCACCTTCTATTCTACTAATTGATTAAGTTAGGAAAGTGCTAGCTCGCTTAGTTAGAAAATTCTACCGCTCTATAGAATCTAGCTTCTCTATTACAAAGTAGTTAAGTTTAAGTACACAGAGGTTAGACATTAGTCGTCTAAACACTAAGAGGTCCTTAACTTACTCATAACCTACACTTGTATTTTATAGGAAAAGTAAGATATATAGGCTTGTTGTTTATTAAACCTCTAGTAAATATCTAAGTGATTATATAATTAATATCATTCTAAACCTTGTTATTCTAGCTATAAATATCTAAGATCTATAACCTTAGTGAGCTTCTATATTATAAAAAAGAAAATTATAGGCTTGATACTCTTATGTGTTTATCACATTACTTTACTTTATTATTGTTTTAGGATTACTATCTTGACGCCGATTATTTCCCTTTGGCGAAGGTACTATAGTTTGAGAGAAAACTTGGTGGGGCCAAGTCAGTGTTGACTCAGGAGTCGATGTATAAGCTCAGCTCTTTACATATAGGAGTTTGTCCTTTCTGTTCATGTATAATGAAACAAGCATATTTATAGAGACACAGGTAGTATAAGCTCAAGTCACAACTAGTCAAAGAAATAAAGAGAAATAACCACCTCTAGAAAGTATCTAGAACAAACATAATTTGTTGTTATGCGCTGTCTTGTTGTCAACCTCTATATAAAACAAAACAATTTAAGAATGTTAAAACTCCTCAGAGTACTAAAATCTCTCTACCATCTACTATAATCACCAAAGAGGAAAGGAAATAACATTATCTGTTATTACACTCTACGTAATTGCCAATATCCGCGCACAGCGAAATATTCAAAAAACAAACTCACAAATCACCACACATGAAACCCCTACAATATTTCTCCTAGACCTGTTTGAGAAGCTGCGCTCTACTGGTATTGCAACACTTGTTTTAGCGGACTTGCTGCTTTGATGTCACCGTCTTCTTTGTTCCGTTGAGTTGTGGAAAGAATTAGTACGAGAGAGCTGTAAGGGAATATAGCCATACTGTAGCTTTGTCAAGGGAACTTCTCGGCTGGCCTTGAAATTAAATAATCTTTCGAGTCTTGCCGTAGAGAACTGCAATCTTGTCTGCTACGTCCGAGTCGTGAAGAAGGATGTGGTCCCCCGAAGAATTCGGCTCGGCCCTCAAGGCATGACAGGCTGAGCTCGCTAAAAGGATAGGGGGAGCTGGAGCTGCTCAGCCACACACGCCCACCTCGTTGCGCCCCACCATGGTGACCGTAACAACGTAAGTCCGCCCCGAGCATCTCTGCCTCGGCTGGTCGGCCGCAATCACTGTGGCACCGGCGCAGTCCTCCGTTCTCCGTACAGTAGTTCTACATGGCCACACCGACTCGTCATCGTTCCATCGTGACCCCTTAATAACGCGCAATAATGGATGGTCTTGAGTCTGGTCACTGGCGAACACAGAACTGTGGTCAACTGGTACGTAGTCTCAGAATGTCTTGTGCCGGTAATTCTTCTAAGTTGTATATAGTGCTGCAGGAGTCGTCTGTCCGTCTCATACTCGGGGAAAGATGAAGAATCAGACGAGATGCAGAGGATGGCCCCAACGATCGATCTGCCAAACAACCTGATACTGTGAAACGACAACGACCATTTAGTTCATCTCTACTTTTCGTGACTATTTTTGAAAGACTCGGCCGTTGTGCACCTGTGATTGGTATGAGCCCCAAATCCTACGGTCACTGCCACGGGGGTACGTAGTCGTGGTAGCCGTCGCTTAGTTTCTATGGGCCGGAAATTCATGCACAACACCAATCGACTGACACCTTTTCTTGCGCAGTTGTTTCAAGGCCCGAATGTCCAGCTCTGCGCCAGTAACGGCCACGGCATTGAAGCCAAGCTTTTCACAGCTATGCGTAATCACTTAACCCGAAGCATTAAGGGCCACGATACCACGGATCGCAGAACACACATTTCCCATGCTATGGTTTGTCCTTGGCTCTTGCGGCTACGCCTTGTGGGCTACCGAGCTTCGTGGCACTGGGGGGACCACGAATAGATCCCCCCCGAATAGATCGAAAAGCTCCGAATGGGGCAGTGGCCGTGTTTGAAAACAGATGGCCTTGAAGATTGAAGGCGGTATGAACCGGGCCACAAGTCAGGATATTCACATATATACGACAGTCTAGTCTCAGCTAACAGATTCACCCTCACTCTCATCCTCAACTACCTTTCTCTTTTCTCCATTTCCATTTCCCTTTCCAGTTCTCATCTCATTTCTTTCCTTGTTCCTTTCTCTCACTTACACATTACATTCTTTCGAGCATCAATTGCATTTCAATATGAAGTTCTCATACACCCTTCTAAACACCGTTCTCCTGGCCTCGGCCGCCCTTGCAGCACCTGCTTCCAAGGCCAATGCAGGTCTTTCCCGCCGTATTCAACGAAGAGCAGCCGGAGAGCGTTACCTGCAAGGTGCACCCATGAATAAGAAGGTCTCGACGAGGTCGAACTCCAAGACCAAGGAGGCCAAGTCGCACTCGACATCCACCAACTCATCCAGCGACATTGAATACAGTTCGAATTGGAGCGGTGCTGCCATCACTTCACCTCCAACGGGCGAGACCTTCAACGCCGTTTCCGCTACCTTTACTGTCCCCACACCATCCATACCCTCAGGTGTCGAGGCTACCGATGGCGAGTACGCTGCTTCTGCTTGGGTTGGCATCGATGGAAACACCTATAGCACCGCTATCCTTCAGACAGGAGTCGACTTTATTGTCAGCGACAGCGGAGAGGTCTCATTTGATGCTTGGTACGAGTGGTACCCCGATTATGCGTACGACTTTACTATTGATATCTCAGCAGGCGATGTACGTATTCCAAGCATCCTCAACATAAACTTCAACAACCAAAAAGCTAACAAGTAATCTCCAGGTCATCACAGCCTCCGTTTACGCAAACACAACCACAACCGGAATAGCTACGATTGAAAATACCACGACCGGAAAATCGGCCACCATCCAACTGACCTCGACTTCCGCACTAGCAGGCGAGAATGCAGAATGGATCGTTGAGGACTTCCAGTCAGGATCAGATCTTGTTGCCTTCGCCGACTTCGGAACCGTGACCTTCACAGATTGTGTTGCATCCACATCAGCCTCCAGCGAAGGTGTCTCAGATGCCTCCATCATGGCCATCGAAGACACCTCCGGCAACGTTCTTACTTCGCTATCTCTCACCAGCGACTCCGAATTCGAAGTCACCTACACAACATCCAGCACGGGAACCTCATCCAGTTCTGGAGCATCTCCCAGCAGCACCGGCTCAGCTGGTGGTAGCGGGGGTGGAAACGGTGGTGGCAATGGTGGTGGAAACGGCACTGGTGGTGGTTTTGGAAACGGAGATAAAGATTCCTCTACTGGAAACAGCAAATCTAACTCGTTTCCCGGTGGATTCCGTAGAACTATCAGGTAGATACTTGGTTAGTTATCTGATTGGCGACACTACTCGAACGCAGGAGACATCATTTTGATTCATTGTACATACATACATAACAAGCGGGAGTTGGGCGTGTAGGTGGGAAAATAAGGAGGACCATGTTTAGATAGCTCTTTCTGTGTGTTTGCACAAATTACCCTCCCATACTATTGGGAGGTAGATCTTACTTAGCTCGGCAGAATTTTGTCTGGGCTAGTTTCCAATGAGAAATCCTCTTGGACAACACTTATGTGCCACTGTTTTTGTGAAGATGATACTGTGAATAGATTCAATCGAGATGGGAAAGTCCGACGGTCTCTTAAATGGGAATGTATGGGAATGTACCTAGATACTTAGAATAAGTCCTGCACGAATGAACTCGCTGGAACTGCCCATTCCTTCTCGCGTGATAGGCTTCAGACCTGGGTTCCGAGTAATAAACCAATTGTATTGAATAGCTTTGTTTCATCAAAGACTAATTAATGCTGTGTTAATTAAAGAAGGCTTATCGAACGAATCTAAAAGGAGTTCCTGCCATATTCCGGTCACATGATTTCAAGTACTTAGCAAGACTACTGCTTTTCTAAGTTGTAAAACATGCCCAAAGAAGGGCGGAATACCTGTTAGTCGATAGTCGAAAAGAAGAAGCATATTTTTTTGCTCAAAAGTCAACAAGAAGGGGAGAGTCGAGAGTGGCTAAAGCCCTCAACAGCTTTTCCGAACTCAGTCGAGTGAAGCCGACTTCATTAATGAAAGGTATGATTCGCTTTGCTATGGGTGCATTGAAGTTGAGTTCTGCTTTTTTGATACAATACGGAATGGATCCATTTGAGACTTTGTTTTCTACCAATTTTACTCAAAGTTACAAGCACTGACTGACTTACTTTACTGCTCGCCAATTCCGTTATTCACGACAACCCCGGTTCTAGATATTGATATCTACCAGACAGAAATATCATCGACTATTAACTTTTAGGAATTATTATCATTACTTCATAGACAATCATTACAACTTCAAGACATATTTTCCCACAACTCCTCGACCTCTCTTCCCATAACCTCCATGACTTCCTGTTCAGTCTCACTCCGTGTTGTGAGAAGAGCATTGACATCTTCCTTTGCAAGTTCGACTTTTCTCCTTCATTAGCACGAGTACTAAAGTAAAGATAAAGAGGAGGGTTTGACATACCATGACAGTACACAGCTGCACGTTTACCACTAAACATAGCATGTGGCACATTCGTAGCTCCATCGTTGTTAGCATCGCCAATAGCATATACACCCTTCACACGAGTCCTGGTGTTCGTATCAACGACCATCTTATTAGCCACTACCTCAACCCCGAGATCCTGTCCAATAAGCGACGTCTGCCTGTACGTAAAATCTGTCAAAAAAGCACTTCTCTCCACAGTTCCCCCATCGGTAAAAGTAACTTTGAAAAGATCGTGCTCGGCATCCGAACCCGCTTGATCAAACGTATCACTATCCTGAATCTTGACGATACTTTCAATAATGCGATCTTCGATCTTCACCTGATAAACATCCAATTGCTGGCGCCAGACTGGATTCTTTGCCTGTAGAGCAGCCACCACTGTAGCGTTCGCGTAACTGCCATTGGTGAAGAGCATGATATCTTTATTCAGCGTCTCGACTTCTAGCACGTCGCCCACGGTCCGATCAATGGGTCCAAGGATGCCGAACGGTTGATCACGATGTTCAAACCCATCACACCACGGACACCAGAAAATGCCCTTCCCGAAATTCTCTAGCAGTCCGGGGGTTTCAGGAAGAACATCAGTACATCCAGTTCCAAGTATGACTTTACGGCCTGAGTAAATCCGTCCAGTAGTATCCGTCGCCACGAAATACGGTCCCTCCGTTCCATTTACTTGAAGGATATTTTGAACCGTGGCGTTCGCCATGGTGGCAGTCGGGTACTTCGCGATACCTTGACGCGCAGCATATCTAAATGCAGCGGGTACAGCTCCATCACTTCCGATCACATCGTGCATATGTCGTGTGGCAGCATTACGATATTCGCCCGAGTCCAGCAGAATTGCTTTTCGTCGCACCCGAGCGAGACCACTTAGGGCACTGAGTCCCGAGGGGCCACCACCGATGACGAGAACGTCGAAGTCGACTTGCGGGACGGGTGTTCTGCTTTTGAGGGGTGATGCCGTGGCGGCGGAATTTAAAAGAAGTAGTATTAGGCAACAGCATATTTTAATCATGGTGAGATTAACGAATGCCATGATAAGGTACTGTAGAGACCGTGAAGTAAAAAGCCACTACTTGCTTCGGGCGGGGGCCAGGTCTAGAGGGAAAAGACACCAGTAAGTGGTGAAGAGAGAGCTTGAAGATTAAATCAATTCGATCGAGTAGAATTGGCTTACTTATAGTGAGTGTTGTAGCACAGCAAAAAAAAGATTGCTGATCTTACTCTTGAATAGATTTTTGCCAAGATGGAGTCAAAAAGGGCTATCCAAAGTTACCGTCCTCTCGTGTCACTGTGGTCTCACTACAGAACTCAAAAGTGGTAACTCCTCTGTCAATCATTCTCTGTAGAGCTACACGGTATGCAGGAAGCCGCCGAGTGAGCAAAATTTGAAATAAAAATGTCGAATTGACGATCGTGTATGCAAAGCGTGACCTTTTTTCTCGTTGAGACATGCATGGCTGATCTGAAGGGTACAACTGTGCAAGATATCAGTCTTTCGCTTGCTTGCAGTAGTGATGTGTAGTGTGGTCATCTAGCCCACCAATGCTTTTGGAGACGCATGTGCAAAGACCAATCAATGAATGTTCTTATTGCTTCTACTTCAAGATCTCCTGCCACTCTTTCGTTCTTTGTCTTTCGTTGGCAATCTGATCAATGGTGATCACGCAATGGGAGAGAAAACTTATTTTCTTTCCTGTTTTCACATTTGCTAACATGAAGCAAGGGGCATTCATTCGATTCATTTCAGTATCTACCTCGTGACAGGGCCGAACCTTAATGGCTGATCGGAAATAGGTAGGTAGTAAATATTAAGGTTAATTTGATTTCATTGGAAGTGTTGGTTGATCTACTTCTAGAGCCGATCTTTACGTTAGTGATATGTAGATCCGTACGAATTACTCGGCACATGAGTCCATGAGACTCTGCCTGCTCAAGATTCTTGCTGCTTGCTACACAGAACAGATAAATCCTGAACGTCAGCTAGGATTGCTGCATTGTGGACTGACTCATATTGTACTTATGCATTCTTGAAATATCAACCCTGAGGCCTTCTAGAGCAAAGTGGAATTCTTTACCACTGATTTAGCATTTATAGGCAGGTTACTTTTGAAGTTGACAGGTAAAATTTATATGACAAACCTTCATCACTAACATAGCGCTCATTGCTAACTCTACACTTTGCCAAAGTTACATTTGTGAAGTACAAATACAAAGTAGCAAGTAACTGTTTAAACATAATTGTCTGTTTCGTTGTATTTTCGTTACTAATATACTACGAACAAACAGCAGCATTCTATTTATTAAAGGATATAAAAGTCTTGAAATAAAAAAGAGGACAAGTATTTTACTATTACTAAGCAGTTCAAGAGTTCTATTTCGCTGAAAGTAACCCTGACAATCATTTCCGAGCTAATGCCTTAAATATCTACTAGTATCTTATATGTTATTTCTTAGGATAATTTAATAGAATAGTTTTCCTCTGCTTTCGAGAAACTTCGAGAGGGATATATATCTTCGTGTATAGAAGCAGCCCCAGAAGCGCTGTTAGGTAGATAGGCGTGTCTAGATAATTAGCTCCTTATAATTATTCAACTATATATTTATCCTGCAAGATAAAGTGCATTTACAAAGCTATGAGCTCACCTTTGCTACCGTCGTATCTGACTCACCGCATATCATAAGACCAGTTAAACAAAGCGCAGAGTGTTGCAAATTTGGTTGAGATTGTCATGTTTTTAGAAAATGAAAAGGTAAAAGAAATGGACTTATGTAGGTGAGATATACCAATGTTATCTTCGAGAGAATCTTTATGTATGTATGCGTTGTATCAAACATGTTTGTCCTGAGAGTTGTATGGATGCTTTGAACAGAACCATCTTTCAGCGACGTTCAGAATTACCTCGCTTCTTAGCAGGCAACAACTATGTACATAGAATATTGTATAGCGGACTGTGAACATAGAGGAATTTGTTTCTATGTTTCTTGTACTCTTAGCAGAGCTTTTTATTACATAGGAGTTCTAATGTATTAGAAAATGCTGGTAACTTGCTAATTAGCTTTGAGTTTATAAAATTCACCAACGCATTCTTCTATAAGGACAGCCTGTGAGTTCTCTTTGTAGTATAAGCCATATGAAAATAATTGTTTCCAACTCATCTTTAGCAGCAATGAAATTCACAGTAAACCAGAAGTGGCAAATTATAAAGTATTGTATATGAACCAGTAGAAGAAAGATTGGAAAAGAAGCAGAGTCGCAGCTTTGTAGCTACTACCATCAGAAGGGAAGTCGCGTAAGCCTAATAATGTTATATCCAAATACTAGGACTCTATTACATGAAAGGCTTTATTCAGTTAGATTTGTATAGACAGAAGACGTGGGTGGGCACTGGGAAAGGCATCTGCAGTACTCGGCCTCCAGCAATACGAAAAACACATATTGAACAGCCTCCAAAACAACCACAAGATGAGTTCCACCATAGATAGATCCACCCACATCTTCCTGGTCGTCTTGATGGTCAACGACGTCCGAGTCAACGAAGTATGGTACGAACCCGGCGATTCCAACACGAGAGGTTTCTACATCGTGCACAACCACGAATCCAACACCAACCCGACCCCTCGCTCTCATAATCTGAGAATGAGATATTCGATCGTGAACACAGTCAGTAGATTGCTCACCGTGATCGATTCGGAGGTTTTAACCCATGGGAACAGAAATCTAATCGCTGCTGATCGGTAAGTAAATACTTAGTCTCGGAGCAGGTGAATCTTGCTTATAATTGCTCTCTATTACAGACCCACTGATTCTCTTCGATTGGATCGTATCGAGGCGATTGATCTGACTGCCCGAGGACAGAATATGACCGCCGTGCTCAACAGCGACCAGTTCTACCAATCCACTGATGAAGCAAACGAGTCGACCTGCAGTGTTCTAGATGCTGTGATGCAACGGGGTATGCTGGTTGTACATTTCGTGTCCATTGCCACTACTGCGGCTTAGCCCCAGGCTCAAAGCGGAAGTGAACTGGGGGTTTACTGGCGTTGAGATCTGTTTGGATTCCATATTGATGTTCAATGGAAAGGGCCGTGCAGGACTGGGAAAGCTTCGAAGGAGGTGCTTCGTCGGCATTGAGACTTGCATTCTGTGGTAGCGAATGGAAATCTGGATTCCTTCTATTTCGATGGGTGCTTTGGGCATGACAATGTGTGTAGCTTGTCAGCTTTGGGTGAGAAAATAACTCAATCCTTCAAGTATTGATTCGCGCAAAATGTTCTGAGAGGCAGACCACGCCGCAATCTCCTCCTTAGCGAGCAACGGCCAATGGGATGTTGAAGTGCCCGCTTCCCTTTCCTCAGCCCTGATCCCTTCTAGCTTGCGAAAAGTAAAAAAGCACCGTTTGTGCGAAAAGGTGCTGTTTGGATCATTCAAAAGAAGATTTCTGCGCCTCCCTTTTCACGAAAACAATCCTCGCGATCCTTCTGCAAATCAAAAGTATACACCGCATTTTGCACATGCTTCTTTGTTTTGTACCTAGGTCTGTGTACAAAATTGCCACAACCAGTAGTCAATGACAGGGTCGTGGCCTACTATTTCATAAGATCATTGTTGTAGGGTCTCGGCCCTCGTTAGCATTTTCGAACGGTACGAAAGCGTACAATCCAATGATGCCTCACAGCGCCTTGGTGTGGTTTTTAGTGAGTGCTAGGCCTGACGCTTTGAGACCGGAAATTCTAGTTTAGGGTTAGAACCTCAGAGCACACCGTTAAGTAATAGATAAGAAGGTAGTTCTAGCTTAGGTGGAAAAGTCGTGATTAGAGCCATTTATTGGAAAATTAGTTTGCCCTTCACTCATTAAAATCTACACTAATTGGCACTGCCCGGGACTCAAACCCAAGGCTGATGCAGGGACTAACTAGTACCATACGAGTAGCTCTACGTCTGAACTGTCAGTGCTCTAGCTGCCGCCCAATTAAAAACGGCTTTAAGCCATCAACACCAGGTGTATCATGTCTTTCCCTTAAACAGCATATTCGTGTACAGTCTCTCAATAATAACAAAGTAAGAACGGCAATGAACGCAACGAGCTTTCAACGCACGAATACAGTAACTGCCACTAGAATTTTCCTTTCTTTAATCTAGCATGACTGCTGTGTTAAACAATGTGAATTAAAACCAGAAATCTCAATGTCACAATTTACGTTAAAGTGGAGCCGATTCTGTTTCAGTGGTCCGTGACGACTTTAAATCCCTTGACTTGAGATTGACAAAGGTTGTTTTAATTTGCAATAGGCGAGAGGCCACAAGATAAACCGTCTATTTGGGAAGTCATAGAAGCTTGATATAACTCTGCTTGAAAGGGCCCACGTCGCACTTTACCCTTTTGATTAGAGAAGACTACAGCCATAGACGCACGTATATCGCCACAACTCAGGTTTGGGTCAGTGGTTAGAGTCGAGGACTCGAGGTCTAAGAGATGAACAGATCCTAGAATTCCGCAAAGAAACCCTCGAAACTTGAGTTCAATATTCATGCGTTCCCCGCAAAACAATCAAAGAAACACGGCTATTTAAGATTTGCCGAGATTCCAAGATTGACTGACGTCTTGGTATGAGACCTTCAAAGTTTTGAAGATACTGTAGACTTGTAAAATCTTGGGCGAAGTAGTCTTTTTCAACAAGACTCTCAAGTTGAAATTTTGAAACCCCGATAAAAGGTCGAATTGTTTGATAGTAATCGGATCAGTAGCTCGCCGGCCATCTGAAGAATTGGCATCTCAGGAGCCTGGACAACACCCCGATTTTCCCTCGCCGTCACCTTAGCTGCAGATACTGCATCTCGGAACAGATCAATTCATTCCCCTACCGAGAAGCCTACGGAACCGCCTTTACCTTATGAGGACATTCAGCCGTCCCCAAGTTGTCGTCAGCCACATGCCTCCATACCCGTCCTGGGAAGACGTCCTTATAAGCGAGTTGCAAGATCCCAGGACTCACAGGGAAAAGAAGAAATGGTACAGATACAGTACCGTCCAGTATCAAAAGAAAACAAGGTCCACGGACAAGACCTCGGCATCGCGGCTCCTGATTTACTTATAACGGATAGATGCTCGCACTTCTGACCAGTTAAGAAGCCTGCACCTGCTTTGGAGAGCACCCGCTGCTAGAGGAAAACGATACTGTACTTTCGTACATGCCACTTCTAGGCGCAGGATTTGTTCGTGGGGTAAGTTTAAGCAAGAGCACTGTCATTTTGCCCTGTGACCTGCGAACAGACGCACACATTCGAGGACGACGTCGTGAACTAAAGTCAGGAATGTCGTAGTGGCGATCTACCTAGTACTACTCCGATCTACCTCGTACATACTCGTACGTCTCCCTAATCTCGCATCCCCGACGTCCCGCTTGGACGCCCGACATCCCCAAGGCCGATCCCTCCACGTTCCTGTACTGTGGTCGTGTCCACAACCAATGTGACGTGCAGAAGGCTGACCGTTATGAGAAAGCAACCTCTCTCTTCGAAACTATCAAGTCTAGTGCCTGCCTGATGTCCGAAGACTGCTTAGTCCTGCGCTATCAGTCGGGTCGAGGGGCTTGTCCCTGATTTCGTACCTGACATGCTCACTGTCTAATTTGTCTCTCTATTCGCTGCGACGCCCATCATCAGCCTTTCTGAGAACGCGACTATGCTTGCATGGCGAGGACGGCCTCCGGTATAAGAATAAGTCATAGTCTCGCAGAAGACCCACAGACCGTTGCTTTTCTCTTCCTGATGAATTGACTTGACACTTAATATGCTTTCTTGGTCCCTGATACCTAAATAATTCATTTCCAGCTTTATCCGACTCCAAACATATATCAACGCGTTGTGCCTCGCCGAGGATACTTGTCTAACGATGGCGTCGGGTCTCCGGAGAGAATACGCTACTACCGATCCATCTAGAGGACCACAAGCTATTCTAACTTGCGTGGTATTTACGGCTTTTGCCTTCATCATAGTCGCTTTGAGACTTTACACTCGCTTCGTGTTTGTTAATAGTGTTGGACCTGAAGATTGGCTAATTACTACTGCTCTGGTGAGTACATTCTATTTCACATTCGTATTGTTCAGTCAGGTGTCTAACAAAAGGTTGACTTAGATTTTCTCCATCGTGTTGACGGTTTTGATATCAGAAGGTACGTCTTAATTCGAAAGTAGCTTTCAGGCCAGTTAATACTAACATCTGCCAGAGGTGAAATATGGCATGGGAAGACACTTCACTTCACTGTCCCCAGAGGAGTATGTGAAGTCCTTAAAGGTTTGTGAAGCTTACGTCTTCGTCATTGTGTCTTCGCTAATCACAGAGTTCAAGCCCTTCTATGTCAGCATCCCCTTCTACAACCTCAGCCTCGGCCTCGTCAAAATCTCAATCATTCTCCAATTCCTACGAATATTCGTCGGAAAGATTATTAGACGAGTCTGCTGGACATTGTTGGGCATAGTCACGTCATGGATTATATTCGCGGTGCTCAGTGGCATATTTATGTGCACGCCTATCTCGTACTTCTGGGATAGATCGCAGGATGGAACCTGTATCAACTCGATGGTTCTTTGGTTCTTCAATGCTTCTTTCAATATTACAACCGATCTGGCACTTTTGATCACGCCGATGCCCGTCTTAAAGTCTTTGCAGATACCCAAGCGACAGAAGATTGGGCTCATGCTCATCTTTGCTGTCGGTGCCTTGTAGGTTTCTCTTCATTATCCATTGAAGAAAGAGTATGCTCACTGACTGTTTGGTGTAGCGAATGCGTGACGAGTATTTTGCGTCTTCACGCTCTGTATACCATCTCCGTCAGCACCGATGTAACGTGGGATAATGTGGGAGCAGCCACATGGTCCTCTGTCGAAGTCAATGTAGGCATCATCTGCGCCTGTCTTCCAATGTTAAAACCATTCGTCAAACGCTTTGCTCCACGCCTCCTCGGCAGCACCATGTCAGGATCACGCTCCCAAGCACGAAGAGGAGCTTCACCATGGCCATACCCATCAGTTGGAGGAACTACCTTATCCACTAGTGGCGAAAGGTCGAAGGGATTTTCGTTAGAAGATCCAGCCCCGACGTACAAAAGCGATATCTTCGGCATGAACAAAATGGATAGCATGTCTTCTCAATCTCAAGCTGAGCTAGGTCAGATAAAGGTGGTGAAGGTATTTGAGGTACAGCACCATCAGGACGGGCGCGACAGCTCTGGAGGTAGCGAGGTTAACTTGTTTCCTGAGGCTGATGGGAGGTAGATTTATTAGGTGCTCTTTTCATGCAGCTAACAGTGCGTATAGAGCAAATAATCGATTGCAGCGAGTCTTTATGAATAATGAATTTATTTCACAACATCAGGTACTCCTCAATTATAGATTGCGACTATGAGATTTGGACCATGCTACAAGATTTGTAGGTAGGTAATCTATATTGCATCATATTAGTTTGCGTATCTCAGTATGTATCATGTATGGTTGCAATTTGCAAGGTGTCGCAAGATTGTGTGTCGCTGGAATGCAGTGTACGACTTCTGATCGTCAATTATTTTTGAGGAAGGTGCGTCCAGCAATCATGTCGGTGTTGCCATGTTGACATTTGGCTGTCCCTTGGATATCATTCCAAGTTAGGGTGCTCCTGGAGGGTGGTGGTTTTATAACAGAGGCGTGCAAGTATCTTCTCAGACAGGTCTCCCAAGCTACCAAAATCAGGGCACAGAACCTTACATCTACATCGAGACCCTCCCACTAAGATTTGCAGTTCAAAGTTCAACACGACATCCTTCTTCTACGCGGCAATGCAGGGGGCATATTATTGTACTTCCGTACTGTATATAAATGTCGCATTGAAACCTCTTCTGTTTGACCCTCTTCGCAGCTTAAGCGACTCGATGAAAATGGCACACTGTCACAGCAGATGTGGATGTTCGTCCGATACCTCTGTTATGCGCAGTCTGGTACAAGTCTAGGCGAGAAAAAAAACGAGTAAGGAGGCTCTAACAGTAGCTATCGCATGGAATTGGATTGGATGTTTGGCTTTAGCGAGGACCTCAACGGTGCTGCCAAGGTTTGATGAGCTGGGTCATAACCATGATAAGAGCTGGTGGAGGGCATTACCAGGCACGTGGCAGCTTTTTCCATGGCATGGTCATGTTCTGATGATTCCTTTTGACTTGGACGATCCTCTTCCTCTTCGCACCTTTTTGCGAACCTTTTCTTTTTCGCTTCCTTTACTTCACTTCACCTTCGTTCTTGAACATAGCACATTCTTTCAGTCCTTACACTCTTTTCATTGCGCAGGCCGACATGTTTTTCTCCAAATTTTTGACTGTTCTTGGTGGAGTTGGTTTAGTGGCGGCGAAGGTGCAATATGTGGTTGGTAGCCTTCAGATCTGCTCAAGTACAACGAAAGCTGATCCAGAACCTAGGGGATGAATATTGCTGGGTTTGAATTCGGATGTCAGATTGATGGCACTTGTCCAACGAGCTCTGTCACACCTCCCTTGACAGCACTTGGGGGTTCAGATGGAGCTGGTCAAATGCAACACTTCGTGAGCGATGATCAGATGAACATCTTCCGCCTCCGTACGTAACTCGCTGTCTTTTGGGGACATCGTCTGACCGGTTGTAGCTGTATCGTGGCAATTTCTTGTAAACAATAAATTGGGCGCAACACTCGACTCGACAGCCCTGGGTAAATATGATCAACTGATGCAGGCCTGTCTTGCTACAGGAGCATACTGCGTGATAGACATCCATAACTTTGCACGTTTCAACGGAAACATCATTGGCCAAAGTAGCAGTGGCCCAACCAACGATCAGTTCACGAGTCTCTGGACACAGTTAGCCACCAAATACGCTAGTAGCGACAAGGTTGTATTTGGACTCATGAACGAGCCACATGATGTAGATATCACAGCCTGGACCGCTACTTGCCAGGCAGCAGTGACTGCGATCAGAAATGCCGGTGCATCAACACAAATGATTCTGCTTCCTGGAAACAATTTTGCGAGCGCCGCTACTTTCGTGAGCAACGGATCTGGAGCCGCACTCATCGGAATTACGAACCCGGATGGCTCGAACACGGGATTGATCCTTGACGTTCATAAGTACCTTGACGTCGATAATTCTGGAACACACAGCGAGTGTACTACGGATAACATTGCAGATGCTTTCACTTTGGTTGCTGCATTTTTGAGAGAGAATGGACGTCAGGCTTTGGTCAGCGAGACGGGTGCTGGTAACACAGCCGCGAGTGTGGGTACCCATCGTCTTTTCAGAATCAGCAAAGTTTTACTGACGAGTACTTCAGTGTTTCACAGATTTCTGTGCTCAAAATGTGTTTCTCAACGAGAACTCGGATGTCTTTCTTGGATACATTGCTTGGGCCGCGGGATCCTTTGCTAGCTCCTATGTCCTCGGCCTAACACCCACGAAGACGAATGGCAAATTCGTTGATAACGCCATGGCATCTCAGTGTGTCATCTCACCATGGCTCAATGCCGGAACAGCAATTGTGACTTCTGCAGTCGCAAGCAGCACGGCCGCCGCCACAAATGTTGTGACGAGCAGTACCTCATCAGTTGCAGCAACAACCTCCAGTGCGTCGATCAAGTCGACAGCTGCGGCTACAAAAGCCAGTGAAACGGCTACTTCCGGGGCTGAGTCGGCTGGAACTACAGCTGCTAGTAAAACGGCTACTTCAGCAGCAGATAAAACGACATTGGCGACATCTAGCGGTACCGTTAAGTCGATTGCCGTCAATTCCACAGCAAGTACTTCTTCCGGAAACAGAACTAGTACTCCAACGGCAACTTCGGCCTTAACCCAATCTACCAATAGTGCAGGTCTACTGAGAACCGCTGGTGGAATGTTGGCTGGAGGCTTTATGGTTGCTCTATTTTTGTAGACAATTGGCACTACTTTTTCCACGCCGCTTAATGTTGCTCTCGAGGTTATATCTTAATTTCCCGCACTTCAATTGCAGGGAATGAGTTCTTTTCAGTACTGGACAGTTGTGAAATCAAAGACAATCCACCCCCCCCGTGAAATGCAGCCACTTACCATTTCAGTTAATGTAGCGAGTAAAAGGGTTGTAACTGCGAAGCGCCCAAGATTTAGAGTGAGTATTTCAGCTGTCCAAAGTGTCTTTTAGCTTACTTAAGATTAGAGAATCAAGAGGTTGTTGTGAAATACAATGAAGCACTAGATATTTTGTAGTCGCGTTTGTTGAGAGTGTCCCTGGTGAGTAGACCTTTTCTCACTTCTCTCTTTTCCTTTAGTTTCTACTCTATTTCCTTCTATCATTAATATAATTATAGGTAGTTAATTACTAGAAAACATATTTTAAGTTATCATGTATTTCTAGATTACTTTCATTAACCGATTAATTATAAATATAGTAGCTTAATACTGAAGAAGAAGAGGTAGAGAAGTAGGTAGAAATAAGTACTTTGTTGCGTCTATGAAACGCGAGGTTGTGGAAGACTTATTGGTATTTTCAGGCTCTTAGTATTGAATCTAGATAGTCTAGAGTTACAAAGTCTATCTATCTACCCTGAATACATGTAAGAAGAACCCAGACAATGGAGCAAGTTGCTCAAAGCCTCGACCCTCGTATAGCGTTCCCTCCGGGAGCCACAATGGCTGTATCCATGATCCTATACACATCTTGTGCGCGATACTGAAGTGACACAAAGCTATCCGGGCACAGTGAAATAAAACGTCTCCCTTCGCACATGCCGGGCTTAGGATTGTTGTGGTCTCCAAAGAAAGACCAAGTTCCGACCTCATGAACAGCGTTCCGTTGACAATCCACCAATAATCGTTCGAACAGATAACCCACCTCACTCTGGTAATAGATCATCCACCGGGGCCCAACCGTATACGGTAAACTAAATGGTTTGTATAGCTTTCCCGGTAGTAGCTCGACGATGACATGTTGAAAGGTGAATGTGAGAGCCATGAATTCGGCACCAACGTGCCGTAGATGATAGGCCACACTATGTAGGTCCCGAGGTGTCGGCTGGACGAAGAAGGACGGCCATATTCTCCTATCGAAGATGAACTGATTAAGAGACGGATGAGCACAAATAGCCCCATCCCACATTGATGGAACTGAGCCTAAGTTTCCTTTCACAACTATAGAAGGTGCCATTACTGACCAGATTACTGGCATGCCGCCAACTGTAAGTGGAAGGGGCTGAGGCAAGTTGGGGACAATCAAACCAAGGTATTCGCAGAACCCGATCGCAAGCATTGAATAAGTTTTTCTCAGCCACTCAGATTCTTTCTGTGTTGGCCTACGGACACTTTTGGTGGCGCGGTCGCATAGAGTAAAGGGAGCTGTGTCGTAGATATGCCGCGATCCGTATCCGTTATTCCCTCCGGGAAAGATACCCAGTGGTCTTGACATGATCAGGTAGGTATCTTGTGGTCGCAGCGAATTCTCTCGAGGGTTGTAGTGTGAATATCTTTTTGATGCGCAGGAAAACTTTGAGAGTTTAAGTGCGGTTGTGCGATGACAGACAAGTTTAAGTTTAGAAGTTGGCTGGGAAAGAGTGGTATTATATACTACTCTAAAGATTACACCATGTTAGTTACTTCTTTGTAGCTAGTCGAGTTTAAAATTCGAAAGATAGAAAACACATGCGCCGTTGAACCTAGTTTGCACTAGTTATACATACATCTCTAGTGCTACGTCTTAAGCGCCCGACACTTAATGACTAGTCTTTTACTTTATTATAGTAAGGAATAAGTTTTTACACAACTTCTTGAAGTAAGTACTACGTCCTAGAATGAAAGAAAAGGAGAATCTCAGCGCTAAGTAGCAGTAAAAGCTTGAATAATTTACTTTTACAGGCTATATTTCTAGGTAGTAGCTTAAGGTTCTAAAGTGTATGTCTCATGAATAGATAGAAAGACTTAAACTAAGCTCAAGTCTAGTTAGGTAAGAGGCCTATATAAAAATGCTGCTTATCTATCTTAGGTTCTCCTATTCTGTTATTGCCTTTGTTAACCTAGATTACTTTAGGTACAGTACCGCTCACGAGACTTCAGAGCTAAATACATAGTAAAGGCTACACGAAAAATAACTACCGAGTCAGGGGGAAAATGAAGAGATTGGGCAAGAAGAGTTTTCATGATTATAGTGATTTTATTATTTGGTACTTTGGTCGTCGCTGGCTAGCTTCAAGGAAGCAGAAGCAGAAGCAGAAGCAGAAGCAGAAGCAGAAGCAGAAGCAGAAGCAGAAGCAGAATCATTGCTTTTTTCTCCTCTAAAGCGAAATGGCATACCTATCCATTGCTCTTGCCAAGAAACTTCGTACCAACAACTACCAAGCAAATAAAATCATCGAAACTAAGAGGTATACACTTTTTGATACGCTACTCAACAAACACAATACAATATGCTACCTAGCCCTAATTTGCGCCTGATCACAGAGGTAAACTACTGCCCGTCCGCTGTTTCCTTCGCTTGCTGGCCTTTTTAATCTTCTTAACCTTCTCAATCTCCTGCTTCTTGGGTGGAACCCTAGCAGGAATACTAGTGTCACTCCCGTCTGACTCCTCACTCAAGCTTGCCTTCTGCTCACTTCCAGAATTACTCCGGTTATCGTCCTCCAGACCAAAGTATTCCCTTGGCTGCAAGCGCTCCCACTTAGCTTGGGCTTCGCTCACATCAAGCCTCCTCTTCTTCTCGCGCTTCTTCTCGCCGCTTTCATCGATTCCTTTCGAAGCAGGAAGTCCTGCGCGGGAGCAGAGACGCTTACGTTTCCTGTCTTTCTTCGAGGTCTTATCGTTTGTTCGCGGTGGTTGAGCAGAAGGGGGCGTAGGAAGGCGGGGATAGATGATGGAACTTTCGCGGACTTCGCGAGGCGTACCTTCGAGCTCTGGACTGATTTGGGTACGGAATCCGTTGGTAGTGATAGTATGCTCCTCGACTACATCTTCGTCATCCTCAATACCGTTGAAGCTGTCATTGTCGTAATTCTCGACAACATTGTCGTTCTCGTCCAGATCTGCGGACGTCATATTCTCAGTGGTGTCCAAGTCCAAGCTCTCTTGATCATGGTGATCAGTGTCTTCTTCATCGTCTTGTTCATGATCATTTTGTTCGCCGTTGTCTTGCTCGTCATTGTCGAGATCAGCGAATAGGCCTCCTGGCTCTGGAGTGTCCTCAATTTGATCCTCGGGGTCCTGAAGACCATCGCGGACTGAAGAGGCAATCGATGATATCTCGTCTTCTCGAGCCTCTTCCTCATCATAATCGTTGACCAATTCCATGAAACTTCGAACAGCTTTCGAGTTCTTGGATTTCGATTTCTTTTTCTCCGGTGCCTGGGCAGCCATATTTCTGAACGGATCCTCATAATCGTAATCAGCAGCATCTTCAGCAGCATACTCGTCTTGGTCGATGACTAATTCCGAATTCTCCTCAGGAACATCCTCAACAGGTGCTTCAATACCCTGGGCTTTCTTAGATTTTTTCTTCTTCTCTGAAGAACTGTTAGCAGACATTGCCTCGGGCAGTGCGACCTCTTCATAGATCTGTTCTACATTATCGCTGGGGATAGATTTATGGGACTTCTTGGACTTCTTGCTCCTCTTCTCTGGAGAAGCACTGGCAGACATTGCCTCGGCAAGTGCAACCTCTTCACGGATCTGTTCTAGATCATCGCTGGGGATAGACTTCCAGGATTTCTTGGACTTCTTGCTCTTCTTTGGTTTTAAAGAAGAAGATGCGCCGATAACATCGAGATCGACATCCATTCGATCTTCATCAGCAGTGCCATTGACTGCCTCCGTTTCGGCAACTGCTTCCTCAACAGCTACTTGCTCAACAGGCTTGACCTTCTTGGACTTGCGCGTCTTCTTGGCTTTCGGACTTTGGCCCAGTGCTTCAAGCTCGCTCTCATCAAGTACATTATTTCGCAACTGGGAGCTACTAGGTACTTCGTGGTCATCATATGCCTCGATGGCTCCAGCTTTCTTTGCCTTCTTCGTAGTCCGCTTCTTCTTCTCCTTGCCACTCGGTGTTGCTTGCGGGTCCTCGTCTTGACCTTCATCATCGATTACCGTCCTAAGGAAGTTGTTGGCGATGGTCTTCCGCTTCTTGTGAGAGTTCTTGATTTCATCCATGACGTCGGCAACCTCCTCTCCATGAGTTGCGGAATGTTCCTCATTCGTAACAGTCTCCTGAGACTCGCCTTGCTTCTTCATTCGGCGCCGAAGATTCTTCTCCAGAACATCTGCTTCTGTCTCCTCATCCTCGTCTTCATCTTCATCGTTCACTATACGCGAACTAAGTCTTGACGATCCAGTTGTTGCCTTCTCGGCTCTGCGTCTGTAGTCTGCCAGGCGCAAGAATTCGTCTGCCTGCTCATCAATCTCCACTGGCTCATCGTTCTCAAACTTCGCAAGGAGATAGTTAACTTTGTCTTGGAAGGACATCTCATCATAGTTCGGAATCTTGTACATAGCTCCTCTGACGAACGTCCTCCATATCATAAAGTTGCCTTTGTTGTCCGGAAAAGACGACCAGGGAACCTTGCTTTCTCTCGCAGCACCACTTGCGCGGATAACGCGCAGCAGATTATATTTTTCACCTGTACTCATGACGCGAGCTGCTTCCAATGCCGGAACCTGTCGCCAAGCACTCTTACTGACTGGACCCCCAGCAATTGGATCATCGCCATTTCCGTTCTCTCTGTCCAAAATAGACTTCCACTTATTCATGCACTGGAGACGTGTTCGATTACCCATTTTTTTGCTGACAAGAGTATAATCAGGCTCAAAGTCTTCCAATGACAATTCAGTCTTGCCAGCTTGGCGGTACACATCAAATGTCGTCTGTCGGACTTCCTGCACAACCTTCCGTAGTTCGGCTTCCTCATCCAAATCCCAAGGTCCTGTTTTTCTGTTCTTGCACGCGGAGTACGTTCTCCAGCGATCGCGGCAGTCTTCAGGGTACCGGTTGAGCAGCTGCCCAATGGTCTTCCACATTGCACTCTTTTCGGATCCTCTATTTTCGAGTACGCCCATCATTGTCTGCATTTCTTGGTCTTCCTCTTCGGTCCATGGACCTCTCTTGTAGTTGTGAAAGTTTCTCCTGCAATAAGCAACCACCTTTCTCCGCGTCAGATCTGGCACCTGGTCGTGAACGTATTTCCAGAGGGTCTGCTTAACGGATTCTACAACATCCGCCTGAATGAGTTGGATAATATCATCGGGTTCTAAGCCCTCCATCTCTCGGTATACCTCGACAGCATCATTTATCTTCCTGGCGTGAGTTGGTGTCAGTCTCACCAATTTCTGTCTGCCGGTGCCATATTCTGATGCAGGATTCGTAGGCTGGCTGGCAGCCGGAGTAGCTACTGGAGAATCTGGTGTTTTCTGAGTGGCAGCAGTGGATTGGCGGGGAGTTTTCGCATTTTTCTTTGACTTAGAGCTTGTGGGCTCGGGACTTGGGGCTTTCGCTGGTTCCTCATCCTCCACATGCATACGACGCCGCTTACGACTTGACGACTTTGCCGATGCAGATGGCAGTTCAGCATCAGCAACTTCTTGTTCAACTTCAAGCTCGGTTGCTGGTTCCTTCCGAGTACGCTTCTTGCGACTGGATGACTTTGATGTTCTATTCTGGACTTCGTTCTCCACTTCTGGCTGGGGTTCAACTTCCTTCTGAGCCTTCTTCGTCCGAGCTGAAGATTTTCTCATTGTAGCATTGGCTTCGTCCTCGGCTTGAAGTTGGACTTCGAGTTCCTCGAGCTGCTGCTCCTCGTCGGGCTGTGGTGCAGGCTCTTTCTGAGTTTTCCTCCTCCGAGCCGATGACTTCTTAGTCACAGTCTTTGGTTCCTCCTCGAGCTGAATTTCAGGCTCTTCCTGAGGCTGTGCCTCGAGCTGCTGCTCCTCATCATGTGATGCTGTAGATTCTCTCTGGGCCCTCCTCTTGCGAGCCGATGGCTTTTTGGTCAGAGTCTTTGGTCCCTCCTCGACCTCGAACTGAGTCTCGGGGTCTTCTTGAGGCTGCTCGGGCTCTGGCTCAATGTCGGGTTCCGAAGAGTCTCGCACATTAATAGCAGCCCAGCCAGACAATCGTCTTTTGGAAACCTTTGGCTTTGGCTGGTTGCTTATTTGCGCAGCTGATTGAGATGCAGATGCTGGCCAGGCACCTTGCTGACTGCTCGAAGAGGCTGGAATAACGACCTGGACAGAGTTGGTCTTTGCAGGCGATGAGGCGTTTTCTTCCGCAAATTGCATGTATGAATTGAGAGCAAGCTCGTTCAATTTTGAAGATTTCATACTGCTAGACTGGTCTTCGGCCTGGGATTGAGAATCCATAATGTCTCTACTATCGCCATTGCTCGCTTCCTTGCCTTTGCTATCCTTTGACTTTCTCTTCTTCTTCATGGATTCCTCGCCTTGTGACGAAGCTAGACCAGGTCTCTTTTTCTGCTTCTTTGAGACCGTCACAACCGCAGAATCAATAACCATAGCCTCGGCCGGCTCCACCTGAGCAGCATGGACTTCAACCACAGGCTCAAGAGGGATGGCCGAAAAGGGTGATACTGACTCTGCTGGTGAAAGTTGTGATCGCAACAGCGCGGATTCATCCATGTCATCTTCATCGTCAACTTTAGGTCGCGCAGACGAGGCATCTCTCTCCTGGTCCTTGTTGGCCTGCCTGCTATAGAACCTTTTCATCAGAGCTATAGTATTCTCTCCCTGGCCATCAATACCATTCTCCGTATTTTGGCGCAGTAATTTGAGATCCGACTTGGTGAGAGGGTAAGCCCGAGAACGTGCAGCCTTCTTCGTCGAGGTTATGCCATTAACGGTCTTCTTCTGTACTTGTGGAGTCTGGTCCACGGACTCGACATCCAGCATTCCTGTATCTCCGCCATTCGCAGCGCCATCGCCTTCCACCTCTGGTACATGCTCCCCAGCCTGCTTAGCCTTCCTCGCTTTCTTCGTCTTCTTCGTCTTCGTCTTTCCTGTCGAAACTCCCGCTAAATTGTTTTGCTGATCATCTCCGCCCTCAGCGGCGACGGTGTCATTGCCATTGATACCCTCCATTGCATCCTCATAGACGCCCGAATTAGGACTCTGTGCATCTATGTCTGCCAGATCCTTATCATCTTGCCCGTGTACTATGACCATAAGTTAGCAAATGTGCATCGCCAGCATCCTTCCCCAAAATCTCAACGTCGCACATCCCAGCCTCCCGGTCGGAAGTGGGGAAGAAAACGTACCAAAATCGCCACTACTCGCGCTCTGGGCCGAGTGCGGTGCGGACGACGACCAGATTTTCTTGAAAGAACTGAACATCGTTGCCTGCTGAGCCTCAGAAAGCTTCGTCGTTCGTGAGAACTCCTGTGGCGCTGACAATGGTGAGATAACGGACTTTCGTGATGGTGATAGAAACGCGTCTAGAAATTTGCGCTGTGCACGGTCCTCGCGTGCTCGTGGCCGTTGTGGCCTGAGATTCAGGGATGGACGTTTTTAAGAGGACGCAACGGTAAATTGAAAGTTACCCACCCTACCGTAAGGTAGGTAGGTACTTTATAAAGCTTTAATGGCTTCGACGTTTTCGAGTTTACGGACTCGATAAACAAATGTGAAAAATGGTTGCTCAATGTCCACACAGACTCGACGCTCGTCGAATCTGGTTCGTGCCAAGTCAGCGATTTGGTGGTGTCAAGTTGTTAAGAGTGTTCAATTGTCCGTCTGGAGATATGCACCGGGTCGGGCATTGGTGTGAAGGGCTAAGCTGTTGGTCTATCCCTCGACATCCTCCTCACCTGCACCTTTCACAGACAGCAAGGGGGGCCATAGACTCACCAGAATTATCTTAATGACCAGAATTAGTCGGCACATCATTGTTGTATTCTATCTGTCTACACGAAGCCATTTCCCCAACTTCTGTGCTATATCTAATCCCTAAGGTATCATCCATTGACTGACTCCATTTGCATGCCGCCATTTTCCCATTCATTTTGATCCAGTCCTCCATCTTATGCAGCCGTTACATCGTGATTGAACACCGCGCCATATCCCAGATCCATCCAGATCATTTCATGCAGATCATGATAGGGTACCCCCTACCCCAAGCCATCCATCCATATCGCATCTCCATTGTCCCCGGAGAAACAAAACATATCAAAAATCAAAAATATCAAGCCGCTGTAGAAACGCTAAAAACACAAAAAAGAAAGAAAAAAAGAAAGAAAGAAAGAGAGAAAGAAAAAGCCCCTGTCTGTATCATATCATCATACCTTAATTGAACTCACTTGCTGTCCCACGCAAACCGGCTCATATCAGTGACGGGAGTATGAGTGGCAGCTCTTGCGCGTTGAATTTTTGCTTGTTTCTCGCGTCGTAAAGCCTCGTCGATCTCCATGATACTTGGTGCTTCGCTTCCCGTAATGCTGGGAGTTCCGATCTTGGGAGTTCGCTCGAATATACTCTCAACTGTTCCTTTTCGGACAGAGATGGGTTTGAGAGGTGTCGGTGCAGCGCGAGGGTTCTCGAATTGATGTGGTGCAAACTCTGGGAGGTTGACACCGAGTCCACGTCCTCCGCCGCGGTTCTGGGTCTGGACTTTGTCCAATACATGAGATCCTGGTGGCTTTTGCAGTCCAAATTTTTTGGCGCGAGTCTCCTCCAGCAGCCACCCTCGACTGTATTCTCTGGTGCCAAATTCTTCTCCATCTTCAGCAAGTCTTCCTTGAGATGGCCGCCTTGCCGAGAGTTTATTCTGCAATTGAGGGGGGAACGGCTCCTTGATATCACCACTGGTGATTACTGATGTTTGTAGTCGAGAAGAAGAGGATGCTTTCCTGAGCTTGTTTGGATCTCTAAATGCGAGGTTGGGTGTACTACGCTGTTTCTTCAGGGAAGGTGTCAGGTGAGGTGTCTCCGGAATGTGCGCAATGTATCGTTCATATTCATCTCCCGTCTCTACAAACACTGTTTCGGAAAATGAGGGACGTTTAGTGAAGATATTGGCGAAGCCCTTCCTGCGGCCTCCATCGGTGCCTAATGCGCTTGGGACCTTTCCGCTCCATGTCGCGGGGGGTTGCCCACTGATATCAGCTGCCCAGGCTTTCTTCAGTGAGGGTCGCTGCAAGTCATCCGCATCGTTCTCGAATACTGGGAAGTCGTCCACAGATTTGGAGGGGCTGAGCTTGGCGTATGGAAGCTTCTCGGTGGACTTTCTGGCAGGAATTGAGATGCCGAGTCCGTGTCCTTTCTTTTCTGATTTCGCATCTTCTTGGTCGGCTAGGTTTACTTGAGCCGCGAACGAGGTGGCGGATTTCTTACGCTGGAATAAACTGCCGAAACTCCTCTGCTTCTTGAGAGGAGGTGGGGGTCCAGCTTGATTGTCGTAAGGTCGCGAAAGAAAGTCGAGGTTGCCAGTGGGTAGGACAGGAGTTGACGGAATTGGGGCCTCAACTCTTCCCGGCGTAATGGCTAGAGCACTTCGAATCTCCTGAGATGTTCTCAATCGTCCAAGAGAGGCAGAACGTTTGTCTGTAGATCCGGAAGCTGGAAGACTCAAAGTAGGAGTATTTGATCTACCGGAACTGGCGCGACGATATTCTTCGAGGAAAGCGGGTGATGGTTTTGAATAGCTCAGAACCCTAGAGCCGAGATTCTCATTCGTGTTCATACGCTGCAAAGGCGATTCTGTGTAAGCAACCCTGCCTTCAACGTCTTTGATGGTTGAATCGGATGTTTCCGATCCGCCCAGAGTACGGATTGATGCAGCATTCTCTTGAGGTTCGAAAAAGTCCTGTGCATCCGATGGTGCGCTGAGCTTTCTGCGGCTGTATATCTTTGATCTGACACCGCTGCTGTCGACCGGAAAATTGGGCGTCCTTGGAGATACCGAATTCGAGAAATTCCCATCAAAGCTCGAGTTTGCACTGCTGCCTGTCAATGGCCTTTCAGTGCTGAAGCGGGAACTAGTTGCGCTTGTAGTCCTAGAGTGCTCAGAATTTTTGGGTGAATCTGGGTTTTCCCGACCTTGGAAGAAATCAAGCCCCGTGACCTCTGTGGCTTGCTCGATCATTGCATCGGCCCGTTCGAGGTATTGCTCAAGCGCCGTGTGAGTACCTAACCAGCTATGCTTGCTTCCAGGTTGTCCCAGCTTAACAATGAAGCTATCCATAACTGAAGATCCATCCTTCTCCACGGCGTCAATATATCTGTAGAAAATGCTGCGGTATCGTTGCAGGGCCTTGTGGCTTATACGGTCGTTCGGCAGTTCTCTGACAGATGGTGGAAACAATGTGTTAAGCATTGCTACAATATCCTTTCTGTAAAAGGGCTCAATCTGAAGCTCGTTGATCATGGTCTATCACGTGTTAATCAAGCCAAGGAGGGAGTTGTCGGAGGGAAACTTACCCATACCCTCAAATCAAGGTATATACTCGCATAATACTGCTCGATCTCCAACTCGGCCGTTTGTAGATTCTCCACCCACGACTTTGCTACTGGCTCTTCGTGTAGAACTTGTTGCCAATTATCCTTCCGAATGTTGAGTCTCTGGGCAGCTTCGCGCAACGATGTCCGTCGGGTGCATTCGAGATCACGCAGGTAATCAATAGCAGTCAAAGCTTGCGTGAAGTCAACCTCGTTGTACTTTTCATGGAAAACTTTCTTGAGACAAAAGTTTTGGACGAAGCCCTTTGGGATTCCCTGGCTCTGTCTCCGATCTACTGTCGGGGATTGAGCAAGAAAGTCGAGGTTGAAAAGTGCCTCATTTCCTGGGTCAGTGGCGAATCGATCTCCAGGAGCATGGTCAACATCAATGGTTTCTGGTGGGCCACAGATCGGTGCTTCAATTTTGGCCAGAGACGCGTCATTGATCGATGGTTGGGTTTTGTCGAGATTAGAGAGGAATGCGATAATGAGCTGACCTCTGGGCTCATGCTTCCACCACCTGTGGGCTTCTTTGACGGTGGGTAAGCGGTGTCCTAAGTGGTGAGTCTCGCGTCAGCTTGGTTTGCGGAAAGTCTGCGCCGTTTGGATATGGATCTCCGTACCTGCATTGAAAGAAAACATGATTCGTAAAGGGAGCTCGCTTGAAAGCTCACATTCAAGTATATGATGGAGAATCCATGGCAAAGACGTTACGTGCTTGTATTCTGGGATTGGTTCTTCGTCGGTTATACGCGCGTGGTGAATCGAGGCGATGCTTGAAAAAGAGGTTGCTGTGGATGAGGGTGGTTCGTTGGCAGGAATTTGGGACGGCATCGTGGCAAGGCCAGACGGAAAATATACGCGCCGAAGACAGCAGACAGGAAGCAGCGGGCAGCTCAATCCAGTAGTCCTGTGATGCAGCAATCCAGAGGCCCTCTACTACGACTGCAAGCTATCTGAGGTATTCCAAGCCGTCTTGATCCTTACAACGCGTCACGCTTGGGGTCGTGTAATCTACTTCTGGGGACGTGGGAATCTGAATATGTACCCAGGTTTGATATATCTTCAATGGCAGAACCAGTGCTGATGTTATATCCAGGTCCAAGTTCTCCCTCGGGGGACAGCCCAGTCCTAATATCCTGCGTCTTTCAATTACCCCTCATGGGTTTCCCGTGTCTGCAAAAGATAAACCCGTCTGGTCAAACAGCTCCTTCTCTCTATGCTTCTGCCGGGTGATCCGGGTGAGTCGAACTATAAGATCCTCGATGCCGTCCGCCTACAAACAAAGTTCGGTGCCTCGAAATACTCGAGGGGTCAATCTGCTGTCGACATCCGTTGGGTGCAAACAGCCTGGCGAACGGCAGATGCTCCGTAAGGTAAGAGAGGAAGGGTTGGAAGGGATGAGGTCCGAAGTTCTGTATATATGATAGAAGCAACAACTATCATCAGACTTGCGGGGCCTCTCCCAATACCATTCCCGTCTGTTAGGAAGCCATGCAATATGCAAAGGCAAATGCATAGTCCACACGAAGACCACGGCTCTGTCCCACACCGGGACCCTGTCAGAAACTTTTCTTCTAGACCAAGATGGTGCTTTTTGACGGGCGCATGAACGTCATGCACTACTGCTGCCCTCCATTCATCAATAGCCCAGGTCTACCCAGCAGCGTCCCTTTTGAAAGACTGGGTACGGTACTCCCGCAATTAACGTCGAGGATCATTTCTGTAAACCCTGGCGTCGATCATGCATGGTGCAGGTCCCTGGGACAAAAGGTACCAACAAGGCCGGGACCGAAGAGGAACGCCTCTCTCCCCATAAGGACAAAGTCATGCCTTGGGCGAAGGCTTTGCCGTGATAAGCCCTCGAAAGGGCACAGAAAGTCAGGCCCAGTGGGGGTGCATTGCCTTTTTCTATCCACAACGAGAACGTTTTGCAGGTTCAATGTCCGAGCGATATGGTACAGGCTGCAGGATTGTAGGCACCACAACGGGTGTGGTTCAGCCTCAAAATCAAATCAAGCAAAAGGGAGGATTAACTCGCTCGAAACAGGTGCTGTATGTGCGCAGACGTCGCTGGCGAGCGGTGACTGGTGACTGGTGGAATGGAGATCAGACGAGAGCGAAGACCATTGGCAGAGGAGCAGAGATTCACGGGCATCCCAAGAGGTTCCCTCTTGCATACGAATCGGCTCTGTCGTGTTTGGCTTCGTCTTGCAGGACAGAGACTTTTTTTGTCGCTGCAGCAAGCCGTCTGTAGTAGCAATTCGTCTGTCGTCGTCTCGTCTGTCGTGGGTCGGTCCAGTAGGGGTTTGGCATTTCAGATCACCATAAGATACTGTATCACAAGTGACAAGTCGCGAGTTGTTTGGCGGCGGCCTGGCAGAGGAGAGAGGAGAGAGGAGAGATGACGAGGGCTCGGAGACAAAGCAAAGATGCTGCGCCAGAAGGACAGAAAGGATGCCCTGGCCTGGCCTCTAAATATACCTGCGACCAGAGGACGCGCTGCCGGGTCGCTTCCAGATGCCCGCAATCTGCCCGTGGACAGCCCTGGATGAACAGCAGATACATACGGAGTACAGTACGACAGCCACCGGTGACATGCCATCGTCAACATGAAGCCAGGGCGCCAGGGAGCCCGCCCGAGAACGTTGATCACACACCGTGGCTCGGGACATGCTCAACCGAGTCACTTATTCAATGATCGATCGTTGCAAGAGCTAGTGTCGGCGTTGGTGCAGAGAAGACCTATGCTTCGACCTGCTCATGTTGTGTTGCGCAAGAACAATGGATTATTCCAATGCTGCTGTGCATCGGGCCATCCCCTAGGTACGGTGCTGCATAGCTGTGCATACTCCTTACTTCGCAACATTGCCATGCATTGGCCACGCATATGTTGCGTACCGTCTGGCCTCCGATTAGTTTGACTGCAGTCCATAATCGCAGAGATGCCGACAGCAGGTGCAGCTTGCAAGGAGGCGCCGGTCTGCCAGGAGAGAGGGGCCGGTAATTGACAGATCTGAACAAGCTCAGCCGACGCACCAGCTGCTCCATGCTCAAGCACGTACTGGACCGTACTGTGCCTCCTTGGTTGTGATGGTGGTGTGATGGTCTTCACCGTCTGAATAGGTTCTGCGAAAAGAAGATGGCATTTCGTCGATCCGGTAGGTAATATGGGACAGACATATCGTACCGTATCCAGCAGCACTGTAGCCAACGCAGGTCACACCGAAAGGCCCGTTCGTTGGCCAACGGTCCAGCACCATCGTACAGACAGCATGTATCATCTTTCATCATCGTTGTTTGATCCGTACCAGACGCGACTCGACTCAACACGTCAGGCTTAATTTTCACGCATATCTATGATGGTTGCTACCTATCATCCCTCACTTCGAGGAAAGAGTTCGGGTCTGCCGTTGCAGGCGTTTGGGAAAGTATTGTCCGAAAGTATGTCTCCCCCAGTTCTTCCTGTTTGCAAGTTCGCATGAGCGACGCATCTCGCATTGCAGTCTGTGACAGGCCCGGCCCTATTCCCAACAGCCCTCACCATCGCAACGCCGGCCCTCGACTCTACCTGCCATGCGCGCTGTCTGGGATCGAAGGACGCAGGATGAAAGGGCGGTATGCGATGGACATCATATAGCTTGTATGCAAATCCAGATGGTCAGGTTCATCCTGAGATCTGCGCTGGACTTCAGGCTCCATCAGGCTATCGGCTCAGGATGTTCTTGTTAAATGCCCAGGCTGAAGCTGCCCTGAGCAAAGCTCAGTAACCGGCCGAGGAGAGAGTATATGAGCTTCGTTTCCGATACTCTCTTAACTATAGGAGGAGATGTAGTACCTATAGATTTTATTATAGGGGGAGCATCCTGTGCCCGTGGCCATCAACCGGCGCCTGCCAAGCAGCTGCGAGCCCCCGCGCGCGCCGGCCGCAGTCACGGTTCTTCCATTTCCCATCCATTCGTTCGTTCGTTCGTTCACTCTTTGGTTCCCATCCACGACCACCACCAGCATTATTGAATGGAAATCTGACCACATCAAAACATCACAAGTGCCTCGTCTCATTCATTGTTCGAGCTGGTCATCGCATCTACCAATCGCCCCCCATTGACGACGCGGAGAATGAGGGGGATCGCGAATCTCAACAATCCCCGCTGGCGCATAATTTGTCCTCGTAATCGCAGCTATCCAGTCCCCAGGAACACGACATCACGCGTCGCGACGCGCCATCATTGGCCCAATGCCCAGCGACGATGGCTGGCGAGTATAGATGGGACCAATTGTGCAGCTGGAAACGAGCGTGAGTTGACGACATCTTTCTTTTTGTGTCGTGGTCATGCATCATCATGCTATGTATTACCTATGCAAGTCCCATTGGAGGGACGACATACTTCCTGCTTTCTGCATCCAGAAGCACAATATGACTGAACTCTGATGGGCATGTTGCTTGCGAGAGGACGAAAAAGAGTCCTCCTGATGATACCATGCGAAATTCGATGATGCCGTGGAAGGGGAGTCAGGACCTTGCAAGTGTCAAGTGCACCCAAAGTTTGTGTTGTGCTGGGATGTGTGCTTCCAAGACTCATCGTGTGGCAGCAATCAATTCTCTTATGCGAGTAAATATATCCTCAATGTGAGATGTCATGCCTTGAGCAGTTGGCAAACCCTACATTTGTCACGTGATACATAACACCCTCCGATTCGCACGCAGGCCAGCTGAACGACTGCGGTAAAAGGGACCTTCACTAACGTATTAGCAGGAGCCTCAAAGTCTTCAGGCCACCCAAAATTCAACACAAATCAGGAGCAAAATAATTCTTCCCAGTATGACACGTCGACGATTTCGTCCAAGATGATTGACGCTGCCGCGACTGCACTTGCGTCTATTGTTGTCGTCGGCACAGGATTCGGATTGGGCGGCTACATATACCACCGCTTCTACAAATGGCTGGTGATCCACAAGATGGAGAAAGCTTTCCAGCCTGGCGACCCTGTCCTGGAACTCGCAGCAATGGGAAAGGAGATGCCTTCTGCCATCAATGCGCATCGGAAACATGACCAGCGAGGCGATATCATACCAGACGAAACACATTGGATCTTACGGGAAGAGCAGACGAGGATCGATGCTATTGTTGACGGCAGTGATAGGGGCCATTATCACCTGTTGATCGGTGAGAAGGGAACTGGGAAGAGCAGTATGTTGCTCGACGCTATGCAGAAGATTGACGGCGAGGGCGTCAGCATGTTTGAAGCACATGCTGATCTCGAAATCTTCCGCGTCCGTCTTGGAAAAGCACTAAACTTCGAGTTTCACGAAGATTATATCGGATCCTATTTTAGCGAGCGCGGACCTCGTGATTCCACTGCTCTCCTGGACATCGAGCGAGCATTCAACAAGCTTGAAAAGGTAGCCTTGAACCGACGCCGTCGTGTCGGAAAGCCGCTTGTCATCATCATCAACTCGGTTCATCTGCTAAGGGACAATGAAGATGGCCGTGACCTATTGGAGTTGATGCAGCAGCGAGCAGAGCAATGGGCTGCTGCAAATCTAGTAACAATAGTCTTCAACAGTGATGACTATTGGGTCTATGAGCGTCTCAAGCAACTAGCAACTCGTATGGAAGTAACCAGCATAACCGACCTCCCCAAGGATCAAGCAATCACGGCCCTCCAAAAATACCGGCGCAAATACTTCAAAGAACAACCCTCACCCTCCATCCTCGCCGAAGTCTACGAGCGCGTCGGAGGCCGTCTTACATTCCTCAATCGCGTGGCGAGATCTAGAGATATGTTGAAGACGTGTGACGCGATCAAGGCGATGGAGAAACGATGGTTTCTAAACCAGTGTTGGATTCTGGGCATGGAGATGGACGATGATGTGATGGACCAACAAAAATACGCCGCTGCAGCGATGGTCCTGGCCGCGGCACTAGTCAAAGCAGAACAAGAGATGGAAACCACCTTCGATCCCGAAACAGGCCACAAACTTCCTGCCATCCCTCTCCACATTGCTCGTCAGATCATGACAAGAGCCGATTTCATCAGGGAGTACGACCACATTAACCTCTTCACTATTACCAACGATGCACTTGTTCGAGCCGACAGCGTACCGATGCAGAGGGCCTTCAGCGAAATCTGTGCCGAGGAAGGCTTCGAGGAGCATCTGGAGAACACTTTGCAGCGCATTAGCGACATTGAGAGCCTTGGCCGGACGAGGGAGCTGGTTGCTAAGGATTTGGTTTTGGGTGGTAGGTATAAGTTTCTCTTGAAGGATGGCGAGAGGAAGGGCGAGAAGGTTGCGGAGGTTTTGTTAGAGCAGAAGGAGGAGGAGGAGGAGAAAGGGGGTTAGAATTCTTGAGATGGGAGAGGGATTAGATAGGTTGGGGGCAGGAAAGGTGGAAAGGGGGTGTGTGTTCGGTGGTGGGTGCTGGGCACCATGGCGTTTGCTGGTGCCGGATGAGGTTGTGTGTGTGTACATGTACGATAATGATGGAGCTCATAGACGAGGAGGCTAAGATATGTGTATGAATGATGGATACTATGTAAAATTCTCTTTTGTTTTCTTTTCCTTTACCTAGAACATAGGCGCCGGTGGCTTTTAGAATATTAGAAACACCTTACCTCTACTTGCATATCCTATCTCACCTAAAAGAGACTTAACAATATCTACTACCTACCTAATGTTCTAGAGACATAAAGTAAACCATCAGACCCCTATAAATTCCAGCTCTAAACACTCCTAACAACCTTTCAGACGGTTTACTTATAGTGATATTTGCATGAAACCTTTACCTATTTCTTCTCTTCAAGCTAAGGTATTATTACTTATAGGTTTATAGGTAGGTAGGTAGGTAGTTACCGCGTCATTAGAATAACTTAGGTCTCAATTCAGTAACCGAGAAATTATACTTCCCTCCTCTACCTCTTTTGACATCCCACACATTAGCCAAACCTCAATTCAACTTACCATTATTCTCGTCCTTCAACTCTAGATGGGGGGAGCTCTTTTGCTTCATACAAGTTAGTACCGAGCTTTCTCCGTCTCGTTTTCAAGATCCGACTTCAGCTTCAACTTTGACCTTGAACTTGAGTAATCATCGGCAACCCGAAATCAACAGTTGACAAGGATCATCAAGTCAAGTTTTCCATCATACTCTTTGGTGTCTTTCGGCTTGCTGATTAGTCACCCTTTTTACAACAATCTTCTTCTACTACGCAAGTACTTAGGTCGGTGGTACCTGGTGAGTCGTCAATTTCAATCTTGATTCATCGTACCTCGCCTGCGTAACTAGCGTCTTAAGATGTCTCTCTTCCGGGTCTGAACGTCAACAACCTCGCATCATCGAAGCTTCCAACGTCACAACGAACTACAGTGCAATCAACATCAACTTGGAAACTACTTCTTCGATCTGCAGATTAATCTGTCCTTTGCTCAACGATCGTCTGTTTCTAGATTCCTTGGACATCTTGATTCTGGTAAGTTTGTCAACTTGACTTCCATTTCACTCGCCACCGATCTAACTAACACCTTGATAGATCTCTGTCTTTGGGGCTTCTTCGACTTTGACTGAGCATTGAGCAAGCATCAAGCTCAGCAATTACAAGCAGCAGTCGAACGCTACCAACCGTCTTCGTCTTCTTAAGACTTGTTTGGGATCTGGGCTTGGGTAGGTCTATTATCTGCATTTCCTTTATACACGTCAACGATCTGACAGCTTTCTAGATCGTTGCTGCAAGGTCTGTCACTGGTATGTCTGTCACTATCATCACCTTTCATCACTGTCACTCATCATCCATACCATCTCCACCCTCGACATTATCATCAGCAGAGAGAGGATCGAAACGAAATCGCTGACCATCTTGCTGACTGGTTTCTCGATCTACAGGTCTTGGAATTCAAGGTTGTCGACTCGTCAAGGTGTGTACAGTATATGGTGCCCAATTCTCCCATAATGGATCTGTCACTTTTTGTGCTGGTGATCTTGTGGAGGTTCTTCGATCTACGCTTACTTATACCGAATTAGTTTCCGGATTCAATACCTCTCGATTTTCACCAACTTGCTCTCAAGCTTTTGACATTCTGCATCAATCAACAAGATGTCCTCGACCAGCCTTCCCATCTTCTCAATGGCAAGTCGCTCCTCGAGCTCTGGGCCATCTTCCTTGACCTCGCCATCATCACCTCAGACGACCTCACCTCCCGGAACCACAAACAAGCTCTCTGGAAAGCGAAGCTCAGATGCCATCTCCATCAACTCGGACGCTGATGATGAGATCGTCGTCACCCCACCATCGCCCATCTCACCCGAGTCTTGCAAGAGACCCAAGCTACGTGCCCTCGGTGAGCTTCCAAAGGAGAAGCCATCGTTCCAGTAAGTTTCCGGTCCTTACCGTTCAAGCGTCAAGGACTTGCCTCAAAGCAAGGACGGTTGAATCTAGCAACATATTCTAACATTCGCTCATTCCAGATCGCAAGTTGTTACGTTGACAATCACAAATGCATATGGAGACGTTCACAAGTATTATGTCCACAAGGACTTCCTCACATACCACTCTCCGTACTTCGAACGTGCCTTCAACGGCTACTGTCTGGAAAGCCTCACAGGCCTCTGGACTCGGAAGACCGAGAGCCACGTCGCCTTTCGGCTGTTCATCAACTGGTGCTACGTTGGTGCAGTGGGAGAAGACGAAGAGGAGATTGATGGCCTGACTCTCATCCATCTCTGGCTCCTCGCAGACGAGTTCCTCGTTCCCAGCCTCCAGGAAGCCGTCATCGCCAAGCTCCGCCACCTCGAATACCTTCCCAGCGCCTTCTTCAAGCTGGCTTACGACGAGACCATCGAAGGCAGTGCTCTCCGCAAGGTTCTCGTCGACAAATGCGTTTCCGATCTCAAGCATATTGATCACCCTGGTGAATTCCCGCTCGAGATGTTGGCCGATATCTTCAATGCCATGAAAGAGTCCAAGGGGTTCAAGAAGGGCAAGGCTGGTGGTGCCAAGAAGAACAAGAAGTAGAAGTGCTTTTTGGTTGCTGGAGGACGAGTGCAGTGCCAAGTGTGTATGGTATGTTTGGGATCCTACTCCTGGGAGGAAGTTGGAGAGATTTGCTAATGGTGTGAAGCTTTTCTTCTTGCATATGAGGATGTCGTTTGCAAGTACGCCTGGACGACTTCTCGTTTGACGACAACGCCGAACGGAAATATACGACAAAGATATCAGTTCTCATCGTTGAACTCCTTCCATCTTCACGAATTTCAGCACTCTTGTCTTTCTTCACTTTGACGTTGTTCAGGCAAGTTGACCTTGAAGGATTCATCATAGTTGCAGAGCTGTGTTTTGTTTCCAGTGAACGACCAACACGTCACTTTTTCAATTCCTTTCAATTTTTTCATTTTCTTTTCTTGTTCTCTCTTACGATATGATGATTGGTGGATGACAACTTTACGAATGTTGTGAATTTCACATGAACTTGTTTGCCGCTGAGGGCATTTGTGAGCTTCATGCTTTGATTTGTTGCCAGATTTGAGGGATACTAGGTAGTTGCAGTTGAACGAAATGGAAAGGTTTTCTTTAGACTCGTTCTTGGTTGCGGTGCTAGAAGTGCTTCGCATTTGTGTGTTTATGCTAATTCGTGACTTAGCTACCTACGTAAGTTACCTACCTGAGTACCTATTTAAAAACTTATTGCGCTCGCTAAATGTAGACATTGTGTTGTTCCGAGGATTTCGTGTTCACCTTTACAGACTTCAGTCCACTAGGCTCAGCACCTAAAAGAAGACAGAGACTAGGTAAAGTTGCTGTTTACTGTAGCATTATGAGTAGTAGCTGAGCTAAATACCTTGTTCCTCCTGCTATTCTTTCTTAGGGTTGTATTGGTGTTTTCTTCTCTTACTCTAACATGTTGCGTGACATGCTTTCGAAGAGGCTCTGCTCTCTATGCGAACCGTCGCCTAACTTTTTGCGAACCATCTTTGACCTTCAGAATTAGGCGACAGACTGACTTGCTGTGCCTTATCGGTTGTGAGCAATTCACCTTCCCCGCTCTTCCTACTTATTCCGCGAGTGTTCGTAAACGATCTCGAGACCCGGACTCGAGTTGTTTATCTATGTGTTGCCTTTGTTACAATATATACATCTATTCGGACAAGACACACTGTTGAATATGGATATTTTGTCACGTGGAATTTAAGAGTTGTCCAAGTCCAGTTGTGTGTATATGCGTTTTATTATAAAACACCCAAAATTTTGAAAATGCAATGCGGCAGGATGATGTATTTTTTTTTTGAACCACAGGATGGAGGGGAAACAATGGCGACGCTTTTATATGCATGAAAAAGCCGCATATACATTCGAAATCCCCTCGAAATCCCCTTGGAAGACTGTCTCACTTCGCGGAAACCACAACTTTACCTGCCTTGAAATACTACGAACGCCGATTGTTGCCTGATAATAAGAACCAAAATTCAATCGTGAGGTCGTTAAATGGCCAAATGCGACTATACCATCTCGAGCATGTGAAAGCCGGCCGCTGAAATATGAATCGCGACTGTGTCGTGCCGTGATACCGTTAAGCTGTGAAAGGGAGGCGAGCTGTGATTTCACCTCCCTGAAAACCATAGAATTATAATGCCGTGACATTTTGAGATGGAGAGAAGCATTCACGTTGTCTTGCTCGGGTGCCGTTTCTTCTTCTCAGTTGTGGTGCGATGGCGATGTTTTTCGTGTGACGGAGAACAAGATTTGAGCTGGAGTGTGCGGGTAAGGCGTCGGTGGTATTGGTGCTGATAGGTATGTGAGGCCTTTGTAGGCTATGGGCGATCGACTCATGACGCTCTGGTATTGACTTCCAAGCATCGAGCAGGTTTGGCTGGCCGATTTCGTTGGTGAGGGTGGATGTGATAGGATAAATGCTGGCATAGGGTGTTGCAGTATAGGTGCGAAATGAACGAGTGTGCTCATCGTGAGATTGGGCTCCTACTGCCGTGCTTTGAGAATACGAGCCAGGATTTGCGTAGAGTGATGAGTGCGTCGTGCCAAAGCGGGGGGTTCCGCGGAAAGCACCGTGTTGAGCTACGTTGGTGTGCTCGCAATGGTCTGAACAATATGTGACCGGTGGTTCATAACCTCTGTAAGAACTTTCGTCGAGAGTGAGCTCGCCGGGATAGCTTCCTGCTCGAGTATCGCTGGTCTCAAGCTCATCGTCGTAACTACCAGCAGTACCATCGTAGAGAGTGAAATCCTCATAGCCCCAGTCTGCAATGATGGGCTGCGAAAAGTTTGTGCCTTGGAAATCCAAATCCCGCGCATTCTGCTCGCCGGTGGTACGCTCTGGTCTCGAGGACGACATACTCTGTTGGTAAGCCATTGTTGGTGGAAATGGCTAGGCAGCGGTGTTAGCGACGGGAGTCAATCCAAATGCGAACCATAAAGGTTTACTTACGAGTTGTGATGGTAGGATTACATGCGCCTTTCCTTTGCAGTTGGGAATAATTATGTTTGTAGTTGGAGTAGTAAGAAGCATACAGGGAAAAGAGCAACCAAGAAGGGCCAGGGAAAAGTGATGGAGGGGGGGGAGAGAGCAAGACAGAGAGGTGCAAAGAGCTTCCCACCGCCCTCAACGGCAGAATCGCACGTCCTCACCAGCGAACACGTTATCAGCCATCCGTTACGCGAAAGACAAGAGGCCTCCCATTCACCGAGCACTTGCATCGGTCAATACGGCGTAAGCGGTGCCGAGAGTTATTCCTACCCTCGTGCTATTCCATACAGGACTCGTAGGAATGGAGTTGGCCAAAGGACTCGACTTGAGTGCCAGAAGCACGTGAATTGATGGGTGTCGCACTTCCGAGAATTGGGTGCCTCTCTGAGAGGGCGGACGAGGGCGAGGACGAGGGCGAGGGCCAGTGTCTACTCTTCTGAGAAGAGGCGCGCCATACTGGACACCCAATAAGGAGGCGTGGAAATCCATCTCGAGAGGGGATTCCAGTAGCGGACAGCCATTGGATGAAGTACGAGGCGACGTGAATTGTGAGAAGCGAGGCAGACCGTCAAGAGCTGCCAGAGGGAGGCCTCCCGGGAGCGCAAACGACGTGAGCGGCCTTAAGAGGCTCTTACAGAAACCCTCTCCTGCGCAAAAGGGGAGAGTAGGAATGTCCTTATATATGCTGCTTCCAAGCCAGCATAGAATCAGCTTGTTTGTGTCATGGGTCTCTTCACCTGTGGACATTCTCCGCAACCCATGCCATGCAAAAGGCAAACGGCAACAAGGATGCCAGTGAAACCGCAATCCTTACTGAAGCCACCGCCATGAATCCACGAACACTGATTCGAAGAACTACGAGTGGGACAAGGCCATCGCTGACGGCAACAATGCGAGGCATGACTGGCGCAGCACGCAGGCTTTAGGCAGGAGAATCGTGGACCAATTGGAGCTTTGTCGAGGATGCATGTGTATTTCCGCACCAATGTGCACGGAGTCGCCTCGTTTGGAGAGTCGTCCGAGACGCCCGACAACAGAAAACCGAGGAGAAATGGAATTGATGGACCCCGACTCCAACCACAACGAACCGTCGAGAACGTGGGAAATGGAACAACAGAATGGGCGCACAGACCGTAGATGGGCATTCTTGAAATCATGGGCGCTGTTGCGGCGGCTGAGGCTGTCGAGGAGGCTGTCTTACGTGCATCGCATGCTGGACTTGGTGGGCTGTCGGTGGTGGTGGTTTGGTAATAAGCCGACTTGTTTGTTGGTGTTGGAGGGTTGGAGGCTGTCTGATGTCTGATGCCGTAGGTTGGTGACACAGGGAGCAGCAGCCCAATCAAGGTTGGGGGCCGCCATCGTGTTGCAGTCCCTCTCGCAGAATGCTTCGCTTGGTGTTTGCTCAATCAATGCTCGATGGCTGCGTGCGCATTGTCTCGCAGAGGTGCGAGTAGCACCGTGGTAGAGGCGCCTTTGGCGGTGTCGAGGAGATGTTGTGATGAGGATGCTCCAGGAGTTTGACAGCCAGGAAAGACGTGACCCCTTCATGCGTGAAACCGGGTGGATTATGTAAGCCGCCCAAAATCCAAGGTAGTGACGTCCACTCTTGATGGCGGTAATGCTTCACATATTTTATTTCCTGGAAGCATCCCTCTGTAGGTCTTGATGGTTTACGGTACTAGGGTCGAAGGAAGGGCAGGGTTGGTCCAGTGCTGTACTTCTGTACAACTTTAAATTGCATAATTCTCAAAGTCCCAGATCCACAGACTAGCACAGCAACACCATCAAGGTCCTAGGAGTTCTGCTGGAAGCTGAGCTTGAAAACGTAGAAGGTAAGGAAAGCAGTTATGTCGAATAGATAGGTGGACTATTATAAAGATGGGCACAAATTACGATCTAGGGAGAAGGTTCTATACCTAAGGTACTTGGGTACATGTGTTATCGTGCGATGGTTTCAACGACTCTCAAGTCGGACTCGACAGACAGTTATCTTGGACACCAAGGTCATGAATGGCATTAATCAAGAACAGGAAGAAAGTTTTCGTGCTCAAAACATGACATGGAACATCCCTCTCCTATCTTTGCGAACTGCGAAGTTGGTTGGTACTGTACGCCTTGCCTTGGAAGAAGCCACCTCCTTTTCTGTGCCAGCTATTCCACTCGAGCAAGAGGCATCCTACAAATGTACAGAGTAGAGACATGTGCTCTATTCCCATTGGAAAGTAGCAGCTGATCCATAGATGTGACAACGAAAGATCCAGGTACCATGTTCTCTCTGATGAAGATACAAAGGACGGACGTACGACGAGCATACTCACCCGTGCACGCCATTCTCTATCAACAGTATAGGTAGTACTCAGTTCCAAGCAGCAAGTTGCCGCCACCAAATCCATCAAAAATCCACGCAGGCCTCGACCTACCCTCAACTCCTCTCATCTCAACTCTCGAGATCAGCACTCAAGGGTATCAGATGCGGGCATCACGCCGCACCAACCGATCGCACGAGATGCTGCATTACTGATCGCTTCTACGTAAAGCAGACCAAACCACAAGCAGACTAATCGGCTTCCACGCAACCCATGGTGTTCATCGCTTACACCAATCTCATCTGCGCATCTCACGACGGTACCAACGTACCAAAACACCACACGCGGGGTTGGTCAGATTCCATGAATTCGCACGTACTATATCGACGTGACGACGTCATAATTCCTGTCTTTCGCAAACAAAGGCTCCGGTGCTCTTCTAGCTAAACAGGCCTCGTATCTCGTTTGTCTAGATGATGATACCATACAGCCAGTACACATGCTAGACAGGGTCCCAAGAGAGGAGAGGAAAAAACAGGTTTCTAGCTTTAGATCTGATCATGCGCTTGAGGTGTCTTAGGGGGGTGGAACGTATATAATGTTTGTTGGAGAGTGAAGTTGATCGATCGCCTTGCTTGTTACCGTTACCGTTACCAGATTCATAATTTCTCGAGTTACATCGGGTTCCACCAAACTACGTACCTACAGTATTCTAAAAAGTCCACCCACCACTTTTAGTAACATCAACAACCAACCTACCACAAAAATGGCTGGTCTTCTTGGAGGCGGAGGCGGAAACAACAATAACGGTGGAGGTGGTGGTCTTCTCGGAGGGTAAGCTTAACCTGATTCCACTTCCATTCTCTCGTCTCCTTTATAGCCATCCGTCGGTACCATAGATCGTCACTAACAGATCCCCTTCTTCATAGTCTCCTGAACACAGTCGACGATACAACCAAAGGTCTCCCCGTCGTCGGCGGCATTACATCACCACTCCTTAAGACCGTAGGCGGCGTAACAGACGGCCTACCCATTGTACGTTTTGGTTCCTCAATAGATTACCATCATTACGCCCCCTATCCAACATCTCTTGTAGAAAGAAAAGAAATTAGAATTAGTTGCTGATTGCGACGTATACAGGTCGGTTCTGGTGGCCAAGCAAGTCAGCAGAGAGTTCCCCAACAACAGCCCGTGGTAAAGAAGAAGCCTCGTGCCAAGGTAGCGGCACCAGCGCCAGCGGCAGCACCGGCACCGAAAAAGGTCTTGACGGAGGAGGAGAAGAAGCAGAAGTTGCTGGCGAAGAAGAAGAAGGCTATTGAGTTGAAGAAGAAGCAGCTTGCTCTTGAGGCTGCTGAGCTTGAGTTGGATTCTGATTAAATCTGTTATGATTGAGATCGGTTATGACTTGACATCTGTTACGACGACTGCGTTGCATTTTGATGGCGGCCAAGAATGCTTCTTGTTGTAAATTACTGTTTCTCTGCATTTGCTTTGCATCTTGAGAGAGAGCTTGTATATTGGATACCATTTGTTTGCGAGAATATCATGATGGATTATGAATATGATGCCATGGCCAGCTTGCTCCACGAAGCGTCTTGTGTCGTTGTGCTGTGTTCAAGGTGCTGACTCTTGTGACGGGTGTGAGTTGTGTGCCACTTGTGTATCACGCAATGCTGCATTCTCCAAGACTCAACCCATTCTTGGGCGAGGCATTTGCTGTCCTTCTTGTCGCCTTCGAAATTCGGCATCGACATCACCTGGGCTGAGTTATCACTGCCCAGTCGGATATCTGGATCCCGCAACCACTGGATGGACTTCATTCGATCATGCCAACACCGCACTTGCGATAGAGAATGCAGGACTGCACAAGCTGCTAAGGTACTCAAGTGAACTGCAAGGGCTCTCGGTATCCAGTAGCAAGCATCTATGGCGAATCCGAGCATGTCTTCACCAATCGAAACGGCCGTGACGATTCTCTATGCCCTTGGTCGCATCTAGCAAGAAAGTTCATTCAGTACGAAAGTATGTATCGTCGTCGATCTAGACCACCAAGAAAACGATTTCCACAACTCCCGTACCAGTGCTATGATGTGCAAGATATGCAACCCAAGCCTTGGAGGCTCGGAAAGAGTCTCCTATACGTAGTCTTCTCTGGGCGCTGGTTGAATAGCGAGGAAGATGAGCCGTTAGTCCGTTTGCATCCAACATTCGTCCGGACTCTGTTGTCTGTTCTCTCCAATTGCCGAGCACCGCTGTTGCCAGTTGGCCTGCGAAGCGTTTCAAGGTCGCACCGCACACGCAAAGACGACATTCCCAGCATGGTCCAAGTTCTGTTATTTCAAGGATCTCAGCAGCAGCGCATTTCATTAATGATGGTGTTTTGAAATTGCGGTGTTTGGGGACCTTGGGGGTTGCTGGGTCGCATGGTGGCATGGCGGCCGTGAGCATCGCAATGTCTTGGCATTGGCGTCGTCATTCCCGTCCCAGAGAAGCGAAAATCTGATGATCCATCGCCATCCATCTACTTTACTTCGTGTTTGTGTCGGCAATTAACTATACATGCATGCAAATGATTGAGCTTCTCGTCATCGCCATATTTCCCACTCCATTGTCTGCTTCTTTCTTTTCTCTCCTTTTAATCCACTCTCCCTCCACAGCAACATGCCTGAGGTGATTCGCGGCATACGCTCCAATTCGAATCGCCAGTCCACGCCCGGCACGCCCGGCAGCCCTCAGCCCAGAGTCACCTTTGAGAACAATCGCGAGGATTCATCCAACTCCTTGCAGTACACAGAGTCGCGGTCGCGGTCGAAACGACGCCAGTCCTCCCATCACGACGGCGACGGTGCCCACGAAGAGGGCGATGCGTATTACGACAGCCGCGCCGCAACGCAGCTGGAATTCCAACGTCGCGCCAGCACCCTGCAATCATACTATCTCGAGCATCCAGATCTGCTGCCCCAGCTGCCCTTCACCTTCCGACATGGCTTCAAGAGATGGCGGCTGGGTGGATACATCGCGCTTATGGTCTTCGATGCCTGCGTCGTGCCCATCGGCATCTATTACGCCATGACGTTCGGAGGGCACATACAGGGGTTTATTACGTTCGCCGTCATCACGGCCATCTGGGGTGGACCAACATATGTGGAGTTCGCGGTGCGCTCCCTGCGTTTGATCAAGAAGCAGCGCTTCTACAAACCTCTCGGCGTGAACAAAAGATGGGCTTTCGATATCACGAATTGGATCCTGGTGCTGACCATCGCCGCCGTGACATCTCTGCTGATTGTGGGTGCCGCGCCGCATGAGGTCTTTCTCAGGGTGCTCTCCATGCCGGGGCCAGCCATTCTTTATTGCATCGCGGGACCAATTTTCCTCCTGAGTCTGTACAGCTCGTGTGGATGGAGGGCGCCCTTCCGAATTAGCTCGACGCACAAGGGGGAGAAGGTCTTGCCGGGTATCTATTACATTGTGGAAGACATCGTAGCAGTCAATGCTGGAGGAGGACGTCCCTTTCGAGAGGGGATTGCTGCGAGATACAGAGCTAGTCCCATTTTCCGAAAGATGCTGACGCATTTGTCCTGGTTCTGGTCCATCTCGGGCCTTCTTGTTGCAGTCGCATGTACAGTCGTTGTTGTCATCAATCCAGTTCCGGAACCTGTCGCGTATGGAATCGGTACGTCTCATTCACTTCCAAACATCAACACTCAAACTAACCAATTTTCAAGGATGGGGTGTTCCATTTCTGTGGGCTGGCATTTGGGCTGCTATTACCGTGCCTTGGGTTCGATCCGTGATGTATAAAGAGAGGACACAATGGGAGGAAGAGTCGAACATGATGACGTCGACCATGATGAAGCCACCTGCTCCTCCCAAATCTACACAAGCCGATGGTGTATCAGAAACCACGACTTCTGGTGAAACATCCGTAGAAGGAGGCCGTCAGGAACAGCAAAAGGCCGACTCGGAAAATGTATGAAGTATAGACACTTGTGTCTGATTATGAACCTAATGATGAATGGTGAATTGATATTATCTCTAACAAGTGTTTTCTGGGGCATCATTTTCAGAGATAAAGCTCGTTATGTATAGTACGTCCCGAACTCCGGATACAAGATGACTTAGAAGTTAGAACCCTTGTGATCTAAAGTAATTCCTTTAAAGACAAAGGGTTAGGCGACCAATTTTAGCGGCGTAGAGACTGAGGCAAATCCCTAGAATTTATAAAAGACCCGAGGTACCTATCTAGTTAGGATAAAAGAGCTAACTATGTTAATTTTATTCGAGGTGAAACTTAATCCTACTTAAAGCTTTTAGATTGTTAAAAGAAGTAGTATCTAATAATTCTAGACATTATAAAGTAGACTATATTTTCATTACTCTAAACCTTAGAGATTATATTTATAAAGAGCTTACTAGCTAATAGTAGTTGGTCTAACTTTTATAATTGTAGTTTTATTTAGACGTAGTATTATCTATCTTCTTAGCATTGTTGCTCTTGGATTTGTAAGTAAAGGCTCCGGGAAAAAGGTAGGGGCGCGGGGGGGTTAGCAGCTTATAATGTCGCTGAGTCACTCACTGCTAGACATATCTTTGTGAAAACGTTTCTGTGGAATATGTAGCCAGAGATTTATGGGTTACGATATTCTTCTTATAATCCGTAGGAGCTTATTCAAAATTGACGCCCATAATGGAAGTTGGTAGCGTGAAGACGGCTTATATTACAGTAAAATCAAGTCTGCAATGAAAACAATAATTCTGAGCATAAGCTGCTACAATAGTTCCCATTCTCTGTTGGTGAAAAGAAAAATTGCGTCCCTTCGCGATTACTCCTTTTGCTTCGCTACTCTTTTCCAATAGATGTTGTGGCTGGAAGACTCAGTTTTTATGGCTCGTAGGTAGCCGATCTACCAATGCGTAGGAGTCCCCTTCTTAGTCTTTCCCACCATGTTTCCTTGCTCTTGGTTGGTCGCAACTCGATTTGATTGAGCTCGAGGGAGGGTTGATCTTTCTGACCCGAGCCAGATAGAGAGCTGCTGCTTGTCACTCTCGGGTAGTGGGAGTTTGTGTTGGGTAGATTGCGCGAGGTCCTCTTTTGATCCCAATCTTTCAAGAGAATTCCCATCTGGGCAATATGTGGATAATTTTTAGTAAAGACACCTTCGACGTAAAGAGCCGTTTTCGTCTCTTCTTTTCGTGGAAAGTCTATGGCGCCATTGAGAACTTTGTAGATTACCGTCCTGTCTTTGCGGGTGAAACTTCCGTTATGCAGTTCGCGACGTTTTATAGTGATGAGAGCTGCAAAAACGGCCAAGGTGAAGTCTGGACCAAAATTCGACGCGAGATTTTTCATCGCCTCTGCATCTCCTGGAAGGATGGGCACGGTTACGCGAAGATCTACTCCAGTTTCGCTTCCAGGAGTGTGCGTATTCCACCAGCACCCGTGTGATTTTGTCACCGGGATCCATTTAAGCAGGTCTCCTTGCTTGAGTGCGGTGAGGGGAACGGCCTTGAAACCTTCGCCGTTGATGATCCCGTGGGCCAGATATTCCCAGGGACACGATCTATAGGTCAAGCCAGCATGGTACATAGACTCAACATGAAAAATCGAGACGTTCTTAAGCCGATGAGTGTCTACTACACAAATATGAACATCCAACCCCGTATTTTTTTCTTGTTGCTTTCTTAAACCAGATTCAAGTACTAACGGAAGAGAGGATGACCATGAAGAGAATTCTGTTAGAACCGTTGTGTCGAGTCTATCGCTTTGATTGTAGTAGGTCAGATGGGAGCTGATCATAAGCTGCAGCGTCCTGAGAGGTACTTGATTGATATGACTGCGAGCAGTACCTTTCAGAAACGCGTGTGGAACTATGCCTTTGGTTGAATTGAGACCTTGGTGACCGCCTCCAGACAACTTTGAGTATACTCGAAAGAGGAATCTGGGCACCTGCTTTCTACTAGCTTGAAGAGGTTGTATGTTAGCTTAATGGTCAAAGAAACTTGATCTACCCAAGGGACTGACCTTCTAAAGCCTCCCCTTTTATTGTTTCCCAGAACGGATCAGCGCTGGGGTGGTCAGCCCAGGAATTGATTTTGGAAGCCATTTTGACTTTGTGTTTTGTCCCCCAGGCAGTACATTAAGCACAAAAGATTTCATTGCCTCATAGGAGTGACATCTTGTGCGAACACCGAGTATTATTGTACGAGAATCAGTGGCTGTCGAAATTGAAGTCTTGGTGGGTTGTTCTAGACACCGGACGGCCTAAAGTATTTGAGTCTATTTACACTCTTAGCACGAGCTACATAGGCGGTTCCTTCGTTGAAGGGCACTATGGGGGTCAATTCCAGGAAGTCTGCCAATGTGACGTAAAGCTCCAAGCTAAAAACATTAGATTGGCTTTTTGGGTACCAGCACTTGATCGTTTCAAACACTTAGTAATAGTACTAGAGGCTAACAATATACAGAAGAACTATTTTAAAGTAGTCACTAACCGTAAGTCTTGGAAAGATATAGATTAAAACGAACTAGCATTTGGAATACGAAAGGGAGATAATACAACCGAGAGCTCAGTCGGCTGGTAGACTAAGTATTAAGTTTTCATGGTGTCCGTTGGATGCTGAACTTTTCTCTAAAACAAACGGGTTTCAACTAGCTCCTAATTGCCTAGGCTACAGGTATCAGAAGTCAAATGGTTTAATAATGGGCTCGCCTGGAAGTTTATGTGACACGGTCTTATGTCTACCGACGACCGTAAGTCTAATTAGAAACACCTATATCAGAACCTACCAATCCTTATCTTTCATCCATCTCCGTATATGGGAGCTTTTGAGTTCAGAACAGAAAACTAAAACTTAGATTGGAGCCTAACGCAACTTAACTGCTTTAGTTAAAGCACTACCTTCCATACGCCCATAAACATAGCACTATCCAAGGGACGTGCTCTATTTGAGCTCGTGACGATTGAGACTAGAAGATTTCTTGTGTTACTCACATTGGAGTAAACCATGGCCGACTAAATCATCTTTTTACAGCATCCCAAGCTACAACATTGTACGATGGAATTTCATGGGCGTGGATATCCTCGAATTGTTCCCACGAATTCCATTTGAAGTCTTTCGGAACTTCCCTCCTTACTTGCCCATCCACGTCCCAGATTCTAGTTTGATCCACCATTTGAGGGTCAAGTACACTCCTCAATCCAACAGCAAACGAGAAAGTAAGATCATCTTCCCGGATTCATATTAAAGCACAGGTAGCAGTTTTATATACGTATTTCATAATGGATATCTGAGCCTCTTCACTCATTGTCGTCCTGTTGATTATTATAATAGTGTCCATCAAACAAGTTGAACATCCCTATCTTCCTTATTTCATCAAAATGGACGTAACGCGCCCTCGGCGCTCAGGATTATTGCTAAACTATATCCATCAAGAATGCTGCTTCTATCATCTTTGATAGAAGTATCACTTCAACAGTAGGATTTAGCTTCGTATGGTGTGTGTTGCTTAGCAGTCAGACTGGTATGGGTAATGCTGCAGCATCTTTCTGCGGGTTTCGGCCCAGCCTAAATAGTAAGTACTAGAATTTCCTTCAAGCTGCCGTTCACAGGCGAAAAGGGAGGAAATTTGTTCGTGATCGTGTTCATTTTGATCGTGCGACCCTGAATAGCTTCATGAACAGTGGTACCTGCGTACTAAGGTTAGCCAAGATATTACCCTCGGTGAGGCGTTTGGCGGACTTCCACGATTGTTGCACTTTGAAGACTTTAATATACCTGTAATTGTTCAAAACTAATAACATTAGACAATTGGTACCTTAATTGCTCTAAAAGGCGAACGTAGGTAATATTTGGAATACTGTACTCTGTAAGGCCATACTTAACTAGACAGTTTGCCTTGAGTGTCATTCAATATCTCCACCGGTTTCACTTTCTATACTCTCTTGCCATCATTGGCTTGGCAAACTCCAGCAAGAATAACTTATCAACGACACGTCTCCCTCCTACTCCGGTCTCCACCCAGGCATCTTCTCAAACAATCCCCCCCAAGGCGAAAAAAGCTTTCTTCCCTTGAACCCTCCAGTCTTCTCCCCCTCAACCTGCAAGTCATAATACCTTTTCATCTCATCCCAGGTCGTCCATTCCCAGCCCTCACATTTATCAGGTTCTCGTACCTATACGCATAGTCAACATCTCACCCTTTACAAGAAACCCTGCCTGCAAAATCAAACAGAAAGACGACAACTAACCTCAGGTTCAGCCCCTTCATCCTCAACACTAGCTCGCATGAAAATAGTCACATAATGGCTTCCCTTATCCTTATCCCTCATAACATTATTCATAGCCGTCAAGAATCTAACATCTTTAATCTGCAGTCCGGTTTCCTCTAATACCTCTCTCTCAGCACATTCCTCAAACTGTTCAGTTCCGATCCCAAGAATTAGTCTCATTGTGTTGAAGAAAAGAAACACGTGACATGCAAACGACCAAAAAGGGGGGAAAGACGTACAGATTCCCCAAACTCAAGATGGCCCCCCGGAAGCGCCCATGTTCCTTCTCCAACAGTGTTCTTCCCCATTCTTCGACCCGTGATGAACGTGTCTCCGCTAGACTTAAAGACAAAGATTCCGACTCCCACTTTTGGCGCCGGTGTAGATGAGGAAGACATTGTTGCAATGGAAGTTGAGAAGCTTCGGGTATTATTACATATGCCACGTACTGCGGGTCGTACAGAGATCGATGTAAGCGACCTGTGTATGATACTTGGGTTTATATTGCGTTGGAAATTCATGTTGCTTTACGTGACTTGAGTTGAAGTTCGCCGCGTGGAAATCTGAGAGCAGCTGTGAATGCCTTAGGCAAAACGTGATAAGGGTAAGGGTAATTAACTCGAATATTACGACACAGTAGAACTAAATACGACACACAAAGCTACATAGCGACACCGGAAAACAACAATATATCGCACCCAGTTTTCCAGCAAACGCCTCATCCACGCAAATACATGACGCAACATTAAAGTCAATACAAGGGAACTACTAAAGTCCCTCAACTGCATGGCTTCCTGGCTCGAGATGTAGAAGAGCACCGGGATCCCGTGGAGTACCTAGGTACACATTTATTGTAGTAACAGGCGCCTTTTAGAAAGTGACCCTTGTTCATGTTTCAAATAAAAGTAAAAATCAGAAGAAACGCGGATGAGATAGAGATACACCCTCCTCAGAGTTGTGCACCCGACAATCAAAGACATTCTAACCCCACAAAGTACCTACCTAGGTAACCTTTACAGCAACGGAAAATGCGTACTACGATGTCCGGACTACTTAATAAATCAGACGGCAATCAGATATCACAAAGAGCTAATGGAAATCTTTAATCGTTACTCAGCCCTAAAACTGCTTCTTGGCCGTTTTCGTTTTTAGAAGCTAGGGTAGTCTCGGATTAAAGAGGAGGCCGGTACACCGAAAAAGCCCGAATACACCAAGAGAATTGCTGTCGAACACGTAAGCTTAAGTTCCGAAACTCAAAAATATAGTCAGTGAGTTGAGTGTATATTCGTTTCTTTTGCGGTGCATGTGGCAGTGAGCTGTTTAGAAGTCCCGAGGAGCGATGGGGAAACAGGGATATATTTTGGCGGCTGTGGTAGATGACATGTCGAGTAACTATTGAACGGAAGGAACATTGCCAGGGTTAAGCGATTTTGCTTTGAGTTTAAATCGATCGACTCCGAGAAGGTTGGTGGTTCCGTAGATCTACAAAGATGCATTGTCACCGGTGCTTCCTTCGCGTAGTTTATCAGAGCAGTGGCAAGTACGAAGTACGCCCTGGGGAAATGACTGCTTGAGGTATACATGTCTATTCTGTTTGTCGAAAATCTTACTTTTATATAATTAAGTCTATTGTGCGCTTGTATAGAAGTATAGGCAACAAGTTATTGTAGACCGCCTTCGCGGCGGTGATTAAGATTAGGGTATTCTATACGACTAACTTCTTCATTCGTAGAAGGACGTCTTACTGTAAGGCGGTCTGCAATAACTTATTGCCTGTGCCGCCGAAAAGGCACTTCTGTACGAGTAACCCCGGTTGGAGGGTCAAGTTAGAAAACAAGCAACAAGCGTAAAGTTCCCTCCTTTCGCAACACGTGATTAACCTAACCATCTTGACCTAGCAGCAGCGACTCGTTACTGTAGCAAGACCGCTACTTTCTGATAAAGTCAGTAACCGATACGAGTATAAGTGAGCCCAGAAAGAGGTCATTCTCAAGCTTGTACGATCACGTGATTTACACCTCCCACTCTGCGCCTCGGCTGACAAGAACTTACTGACTGATGCCAACCAAGCTGGCGAGCGAACTTACTATGTTTAAAAAGTCTTCAATGGAGTGCATAGAGTTGCAGCATACCTCCAGCCACTCTAGACAACGTCGACAACGAATGTCAGCATCACGCACGGCTGCCATCAGTGCGGCGTTCCTTACCTTACGTTACGTGGCTATGTATGCTTGGCCTCGTTCAAATTAGCAATCTTAGCTGACCCAAAGGAAATTCTCTCAACCTTCAAGCTCCGTTCTGCGAGTCTTTACAGGTTCGTTCGTTTAGAGTGTCTGGGTGACAGCGGATGAGTTCTGAGTTGTACGGATGGAACCTTACGAAGTACGTCGAGGTGTCTTGTTTAGCTGTAGTGCTGTACTGCCGACGTCCACTTTTGGACTTTCGCACAACGAACGGTGTGAGCACAGCCCGACAACCTCAGCTGTTGCGGTTCTGCCCGGTCGATCCGGCGAGACGTCGAGTCGATACTTCGTACCTGGAGGAACAAAGCACGAACAAACCTGGCACCCCTGAAGACAACCACCCCCCCGGACTCCGTATTACTGTATTCTCAACTAGGGCCTTTTCGCTTTGCCTCGAATTAATTCCTCCTTCTCCTGATCGCCGTAAATTGTGCGCTGATCAGGCCTGCATAACGTCACACGTTGCTCTCACAGCGTTTCCCACCAATCCCATCTATTGCTTTCGCCTTCCCGCGTATTTTATGTCGTGAGGGTCCTCGGTAATTTTTGGCCTCATCTAAGCCCCTCTCCACGGAGTAAATGAGCGAGCATAAGTATGCTTCTAATGATTTGTATAAGAGCGCCATCGTTCCCTGCGTCTTTGTTTGGGTCAATCTCATCTCATCTCCACTTCAGTCCAAACAACAGACGTCAAGTTCTCTAATCTATCAGTTCATTCATTCAATCAATCAATCAATCTACATAACCTTTTCCCCAATACACAACTTCAATACCGCAATTATGCAATTCCAGAGCGTTCTTGTCGTGGCCCTTGCCTCGTTCGTTGCTGTAAGTATCTCGCATAGCTTTACTCGCTCCCTCTTTTACCATGACCCAACCACCAACACTAACTCATCATAGGCCTCCCCAGCACCAGAGAACAAGCGCGACATCGTCAGCGACCTCACATCCCTCGCTGGTGTCATCTCAACAGCAACCTCCAACGGCGGTGCCTTAGCCTCCTCGATTGCCAGCGATGCCTCCTCCATCGCCACCTCCCTCTCTGCTGTCATCTCAACCGCAACCTCCAACGGCGGTGCCGCAGCCTCCTCGATTGCCAGCGACGCCACCTCCCTCGCCAGCTCCCTCGCCTCAGACTTCACCTCCGCCACCAGTGCCGCTGGTACTGCCGGAGCCTCCGTAACCTCCGCCTTCAACTCGCTCACTTCCGGGCTCGCCTCAGTGACTTCCTCTGCGGCGAGTGATGCTTCTTCCGTCGCTTCTTCCCTCAGCAGCCGTGTGAGCTCGGATGTCAGTTCTGCCTCGAGCAGGGCTAGTGTTGCTGGTGCTACCGGAACGGCCAAGTCTACTGGAAGTTCGACTAGTACCAGCACTGGTGGCGCGGCTAGGGCTCTTCAGACTGGTGCCATGGGTGCCATGCTTGGTGGAGCTGCTCTTTTTGCTGCTGTATTGTAAGCGATGAATGGGATGCTGGGATTTTAATGAATGAATTGGTGGAATGCATATTGTATTGGAGTCTGGGTCTTAATGAGTATGTCGGGTTGGAAGCTTTGGATTGACGTTCGACAAATATAGACTAGACGGTTCTGTCAGCCAATAATTGAAAAAGAGTCTGATTAACTCCATCTCTTGTGAAATATTGTCCTTTTCTTTTGTTGGTCCCTCGGGTAGATTTACTTGTATTAAACCAAAATCTTTGACATAGAGGACAGACACTATGTTGTGCACTTGATTTGATTCTTCCAAGTAGTGATGTCAATGGCTATACTGCTATACTGTATCAGTAGCGTTATCTGAAGTTTGCCTTGATTACCTTATTACCTTTTGCGTACATATTCTTGGAAGGTCTACCACGGACTTGATCTATCCTAAGCTCTAATACTCCAACCCTTTGACGTAACTTTCGAAGATGCGAACTCTTACGAATTTATAAGCCCTTTTGTTTAGAATCCTACGAGCATTGTTTAGTTACTCTAAACATGTGCTTATTCTATGCACTAGTACTAACAACCGCAAATGAAAATAAGCTCACTATAAACATCGAATTAAAGGTGTTTTATTGTCACTGATACTTTCGTTGTTAAACCCCCAAGACTTTCGCTAAAATTTGACATATTCCTAGTCTAATATAATACTCCTCCTAAACCCCCTTTCCTTCTCCATTTATGTAGCGCAGGAGAACATAGGTCCGGTTCGAATTCTCAGTATTGCTCTGATCCATAACTCTTAGTGTCCTTAGTACCCATTATTTTCTCTGCAATGAGATAGATTCCAGCGACGGACCCTGCGATGGCAATTGCAAAGTCGTTACAGAGAGTGTCCGGTTTGCCAGCTGCTGCCGGCAAGAGAATACAAACAGAGCGTGTCGGGACCCTTCCAAGGGCAACGCATGTAACTATGCCAGTGCTAGTGGTTCAATCTGAAGACGGCGGCGAAGAAGATGGTGTGCTACCAGTGGTATTGAATTTGAGTACAGCCCGTCATAAGTTCTTTCCCGAAGGAATAGATATCTCTGCAGAAGCTTAAGATTCCGACAGAATCCAAGTTGATATTTGATGGGCGCCGCATCGGCTGGTGTCGAGTTGAACCAAACCTTGGCTCCGAAGAGAATTTCGGCATCGCAGGAGAGTAGATAGAGCAATGTTGCAATCATTATACCTCCTGCCATGATAGTAGCGGGAACTTGACGTCAACACGTCTTATAGATGTGGGAGATCTTGTGAAGGCAAAGGCTGCTGAAAACCCAGAAGCTCCCCGTAAAGTTGTGACTAGTGATCAAAAATGTCAATATCTGGCCTTTAGGCATTGCTGGGGTGGCTCTATGCCAGTCAAGTTATTGAGCTCCAATCTTTAGCAGTTCTGTGCCGGTCTTCTAGTCAAAATTCTGTCAGCCAAGTTCCGAGACGCAATTGCCATCACAAAAGAGCTTGGTTTCCGCTACGCTTGAATTCACTCTGGATCATACAGAATTCACACCAGGACTGGAAGAACGAGGCTGCGAAGATGGCAGTTGTATGAAAATGCCGTACTGAAATTTCTTGCCGTCACTGACTCACTGGCTTGTCTTCGGTAACCAAAAACTAGCACCAGAAATAATGAAACATGCTCAAGACTACTATTAGAATAGAGCTTCCAGCAACTATAAGCGTACACTGCTTACAGCGATATTCTACACTCGTTTCCCATGGTGATCTTTCGCAACGCCTGCAATATAAGGAACCTCGTTATTCTCGAGCTGCATCGCACGAAACGTCTCCAACATAGCTCCATCCGTCCTCAAATACGTTTCACTGCCTCTCAGGAACCACGATACAACGGCAATAATCAACATGACGCCAAAAACAACAATGGCGTAATTCATATCAGCCGGTGCTGGGTTCGGCGACGCCGGAAAGAAGAAAAACACGGTGGTAACTGCGCAATAAATTACGCTGACCCAGTTCAACAGAGGTCCCCATCTGCCTAATATGAATTTCCCTCCAGTTGGGATCTTGTCCCTACCAACCAGTAGTACTGTTAAGATCGGCATTGCGTATGAGATTGTAAGCGCGATTGTGCTGACACTTAGAATCGCCTGAAGTACTGTATTGGCGAAAAGGTAAAGAATGCCGATAACGGCAATGATACATCCTTGGACCCATAGCACTCTGATTGGAACGTTCCAGGTAGCATTCACATGGGATAAGTAGTTACTCCAAGGCAAGCCGCCATCGCGTGCAAAACCCCAAGTGAGGCGAGAGGCTGTGGTCATGATACTGACACCTTGTCCCAAGCCGTTGAAACAAAACAAGGCTATTAGCACCGCTGCACCTTGGATTCCTACTGTATCTATGATGAGTTGAACAAAGGGAAGACCCGTTGGTGAGTTAAAAATAGAATCCAGATCTTGGATACAGAACAAACAGACCACCATAAACATTCCTCCAGTGAGTGCTCCAATTAGAACTGCGAGGTAAATGACTCTGGGTGCTGAGGTTCGTGGTGATGGTATCTCTTCCACCATATGGATGACTGAATCGAACGCTGTCAAGCCATACGCGGCTTGAATGAGACCCGTAAACCATACAACTCCATCCGGCCATCCAGTTTCGTTGACCCATTTCCCAAAAACAAATTGGGGGGACTGGAAGTGCAAATCTAAATGATTCTCAGTGGTTTAAAACTAGTCTATCGAGCTGGAAGAGACTTACCGTCTTTGATACCAACGCTGATAAGCAACGCGAGGCAAAAAACGAAGAATAATGTGCTGAATTGGATACCAACAATATTGTTGAACCACGGCAAAGTCTTTTCCTTCCGACAGACAACGGCATTGACGACTGTAAACAGCAGAACAATACCAGCATAGACGACAAAAAGCACCCAGCCCTTGCTGGCTCCAGCCCAGTCATTGTCAAAAATGACCTTGATCCCGAGTATAAATTCCGTCATGAATGCAATCTGCGAGGCTGTAAGTGCCCACCATCCAAACATGTTGATCCAAGCACACATATACGATGTGAATCTTCCCAATGTCGAATTCGTAAGCCGGTCGATCCAGTAAGCCTGCCCTAAAGCTGTTGGCATAGCACTACACAACTCGCCAAGAGAAAGGGCAACACAGAGATTACACATTGTGACCAAACATAAGCCCCAAAGGATTGTGATAGAGCCGCCATTCTCTAATCCACTGGCAAGGTCTTGTGCAAAGGTGGACCAGGTTCCAAGGACACTGAAAGCTAGGGCGAGCATGCTCCAAGTATTGAAATTTCGTGTGAGGCCCGGCTCTTGGCCCATTGAAAACAAGTCCAAGGCATCTTGGTCGTGGCTGTCTGGAATCTTGAGCCCAGATTTCAGAGGAAGGCCTCTTTCGCTTTCCTGGTCCGGAGACATGGCTATGAGGTACTGGGATCTCTTTGGTGTAGCAAGTAGGAAATGGCGTTGTAATGTGATCTGTGTCCTTCCTGGTCCTGTGTTCTCCAATTTTCTCTTATGCGAACTTGTTGATTTATTCTTCAATCTCAAGTTATTAAGTAGTTGCTAATCGGCCTCGTAGCAGTGCCGCCCAGCGCCTGCACAACGAAGACTGTTGACAAAGAAAGAAAAAGCTGAATGGGTCGAAAAAAGATATGCCGCCAAGCCGTTGCGCTTCGGTCGAAAGTTTATTGGTTTAGCGTTTTTGGGTGCTAAGTGATAGAACTTAGTCGTTTGTCGAATAACACCGTTCAAGTTGTCCCCGTGTCAGAAGAGATCCAGATCCTGACAACTGAAAAGGTATCACATCCAAGAAGACAAGAAGCACAGCACCAAGCATGGCTTTAAGTCAACACTGGGAAGCACAACGAGGCCAACAAAGTGGGATTGCTTAGTTCTGCAGAGTTGTGGTTGCGGTTGATAAAGCATAAGTGATTGACGTAAAAAGCTAATCCGCATGTACTTTCCTAAAGTAGACTAATTTTCATGAATCCGCTTCACCTGGTGCAGCATAAATACTAAGCGATGATTGTCTCACCCCGCATTAAGGTATGTGTCTTCTCATGTGTAATGGAGCCGGTGATATCGTGATAGGGACGAATTCACTCAGCCATTGCTGAAGCAGAAAATGCATTCTCTCGGTGAGATTCGAAATACAATCAAGGATGACCCCGTTGTCAAATCCACACTCTCACTATGGCGGTGGACCACTGGGGATGATCGGCCTGAAGGTCCCTTCTCCAGGTTGTCATTTCCAGGTCCTCCTAGAATGCCTCTGCACCAGTCTTTGCCATTTTGCAATAGCCAGCCCTTTCGCATGCTGCAAGAAAATCCAACAAGACGAAGCCATAGCCAGAATGAGCAACAAAGTTCATCAGATTTATTTAGTTTCGGGATTATAGCCATTTAAGAACTAAAAGAGGAAATGGAACGAACCTTGGAGATAATTGAACCATAAGATATCTGTCCAGTGGGAACCGTAACGTCTACAAGTCGTGTAAAAGGATCCCTCGAGGCAGCGCGCATTGGAAAGGTGGTTAGGAAATCATCGAGGTCGAGAGTATCTCTCTTTATATTTAAGGAACACCTCCATCAGTGTCTGCAACTTGGTATATCCAAAGGCCTTGCGTGCATGTTTCGTTCAATGATATCGCAACATTGTCGAAGGAAGCCCTGAATGTATCCAATCTTTCCTCGTTGGACCTTTATCTCTCAATAGTTCCTATACGTTTCACTTATCTCCCAGGCACTCAACACTTGAGGGTCTTGTTCGGGACAGCGATCGCCATATCTAGCTTGGTAGTCAGCAACAAATTGCTTGCCAAATAGGTTCCAATTATCGCTGATGAAACGTCGTTGTAAAAGATGCGAGTATATCGTTGCTGCTGACAGAAGAGTTGAAGAGGGCTGACACGTTCTGGTACTCACCCCAATCATATGATTTGTCAGTACCTACAGCAGCCGACTCGATCAGCAAGATTGCGTACGCTGCCTAACGTGTCACTGCCAATAGTAAAACCAACTTATCATACGCAGCGATTGCTGCTGCAGATCCATAGCTAGAAGCTGAAAGACCGAGGTAGCCATGCTCTCGAATATTCCATGAATACTATTTCTCGGTCTCACTAGAAGTTCACAGAGGTACCTTTTTCTTTCCAAAAGCAAAGATGATGTTCAGTCGCATAAAACCCAGTGCGCCATAGGCAAATGTCGTCAACTTCGTTTTACCAACGAGGACTGCACCCATATCCAGCAGCTTTTGGATCGCGAAACGGTAACATTTGAGGGTGTGTCATACAATTGTAACCTTGCACGGGATCCGTCAGACGTTGCAAGACCATTGATTTGTACCCATCAGATTCTTCATACCAAAACGTAGTCCAGCTAGTGGATACTTTTCAACATCTGAAAGCTTGCTGTTCAATTTAGACGGAAATTGAATCCGAGGCACATGTAAAACGCCATTCCAAAATTCCACCGAGCTGTCGGAACCATGGCAGGTCTTTACCGCACCGCTCAGAAACGCCCCCTGGCCATTACTGAAGAGTGCGTAGACCTGATAGAGTGACAGCTCTATGCATTTACTTGTTTTTCCAATGCAAGGGGCCAAGGGCTAGGATGTGACATGGACTCGGAGTTGAAAAACATCACCTCAAAAGATTTACTATCGGTAAGTCCTAGAATGAACGTGTCGTCAGAGAAAGTCATCGGCAGGAAAAGATCGCTAATCCTTAATAGTGTCCAAAAATCGGAAGGCAGATGCTTCAATCTCGGAAGTTGTAGGACTTGAGATTTTGACGCCTTCGATACTCAATAGTCAGATCTGTTTTCTCTCCTGATACCTGGTGGTACTGTACCGTCTAGAAAGCTGAAATTGAAGACATCGTCTAAACACTCCCCCATAATTCTTTCAAATATCTTTCTTATAAATACTGTTGCATTGATCACAATAGCAGTAAATGGTACAATCTTTACCTCATCTACAAGATCCCCTAGATCTGAGAACGGCGTGTAGTTGTAGTTAGCAGCTGCTTCTATTTTGCCTGTTGGTAGAAGATAGTAGCTTCTAGGTGATGGCTCATCATCATCCGGCGAGGCACTATTGAGATCGACCGTGATAGATTCGCCATTCCCCTATGATACAAAGTTCACTAGAGCTTGTGCAAAGTTCGTAGCAAGTCAGGAACAGCATATGACTGTAACTACAGGTCCCCATAGAAGAAATCCGTAAACAAGTTAGGCCCACGACATTTCGAATTCAATTTGATATGTTGTACACAAGACGAAAAAATGTGAAATGAGAACTATTCATAACACCTGCATATACGGTAGTATAGGATCGGCGCCCTCTGACTAGCGGTGAAATTCAAAGAGGGGATTTTGTCGGGAATTCTAGTCCGTCGAACTGGGTAATTCCCGAGGATGGGGAATTTTCGGGGCTCAAAACTGCGTCTGTGTATATCTTATCTTCCTAGCTTCGACTTTTTTGAAAAGCACGTCCATATGTTATTTAAAAGATACTAGAACTCCGATGCTAAGATTTGAGCACATATAAAAGTAACGTGCTTATCTAAAAAAGATGCACATAATATACATGACGACAGCCTTTGCTTAGTGTGCATTGTGCTGAAAGCACCGCCGTCTACCACTTAGCTCTTATATTTTCGACGTCATATTGGCTTTTAATAACTTTACATGGCTATATGCTGATTTCACCTATGTGCATATCGTTTAAACTGTATTTGAAAGAAGCACAGTAACTCTGTTCTTGGAATGTACGGAAAGTCGCTGGAAGCCTAGTACTCCACAGTCGCAAAGATACAAGCGAGAAGTTTATGCATATTACTTGAAGCTCACGGAAATGTTCAGCCAGCAACCCGAGTAGCGCCTAGCTTCAGTAGCCCGCTTGTCAGACACTTATCTCGAAGGTTAACTTGACAAGCTGTACACCGCAGCATCGAAAGGGTTACGCGACTATAAACTCTCCAACATCTCTTTTCTTTTTCTGCACACAACAAGGAGGGCAAAGCAACTAGAGCCAACTCAGTCACCCAGAAAGTATGGCTCGACGTCTGGAGTTTGCATTCTCAAAGATAGTAGTTATCACAGTTCAGAGCATTCACAGTGCCTGAAAGATAAAAAGATACGTCAGCTACAGCGAGCATCAAAGCCCGCGCAGCATTTCTCCGACCATAAATGGGGTGGGTATATATGGGCCTATTTAGTACAGATAGTGGGTATTCCCACCGCCATGACTATACATACGGCCCGTTCCGTGGCCTAAGTCACCGCTTCTACGCTCCTAAGACGGTGTGACAGCAGTTGACAAGTTTACTCGAAACCTCATTTTTCTTTCAAGTGTAGATAATAATTGTCTTCGGAGGTGACGGTACAATAACGTAAATAAGAGCAAGCTGTGAGTCCTCGGCTACAGGTCGATTAAATCTCAACCACCAAATCAAGTTTAGTTACCGGGGCATATCACCTCTTCAGGGCTTAACAATGGGACCGCAAGCAAAGTTCAACATAACAGGTCAAATAATTCTCCGTATTTGGACAGTTGCAGTGTAATAACTCCCACTTCGGCCTGCTTGGGAGTGCGGGGTCGTTGCGAAATTCATGTAAGCACCGAAGGGATCATAGCAAATGCCAGCCTAGCTAAGGAGTTTTTTATTAAACAATATCATGCTCTCCTATTTTTGGGGAAAGTACCAGTTCCAGTCAACCTTCGTTCCAGCAAACTTTGATACCATGGCTCCTTCAGCGGGTAAGTAGAATTCGATATATCCAATGCTATGACTTTCACTGCAGGTTTCAATGCTGACATAACAAAGCATGTTCAACAGCTTCTATTGGATACCCTGTGATATTTGGGGCAGAGTTTCAGACCTTGAATACAGCGTTAGTCACGAACTATTCAATCAACGTAGCGCAGGGCAATTCACACTTTGCCAAGAATTTGACCAATCTCAACTTTTGCAATGTATCAGTGTCGTATACTCATCCAGGACAGAATGACGAAATCAATGTTCAAGTCTGGCTGCCTACCGATGAATGGAATGGTCGATTTCTGGGTAATGGTGGTGGAGGATGGGTCACTGGTACCTTCGACCCATCCTTAGCGAACGCCGTCTCCATGGGTTATTCCGCAGTATCAACCGATGGCGGACACTGGTCAAATGCCACCACTGAATCTTGGGCACTTCTATCACCTGGAAATGTAAATCTGTATGCTTTGCAGGATTTCGCCTCAGTAAGTCTCAACGACGCAACGGAGATTGGAAAGGCGGTAACCGAGAGCTTCTACGGAAAAGCTCCAGAATACAGTTATTGGAATGGTTGCTCTACTGGTGGTCGGCAAGGACTTATGATGGCCCAAAGATACCCGACTGGGTACGATGGCATTCTTGCTGCCGCGCCGGCAATAAATTGGGCCACTTTCATAGTTGCAGAATATTGGGGGCAACAGATAATGAACATGTTGGGAGTATATCCGGAAGCCTGTGAATTGGATACATTGACTTCAGCGGCAGTTGATGCCTGCGACGGACTTGATGGAGTCGTTGATGGCATTATCTCTCGACCTGAGTTTTGCAACTTCGATCCACAGAGTGTTATCGGGCAGTCATTTGATTGCGACGGACAGAACAGTACAATTTCTGCAGAAGCAGCCACAATAGCCCAAGCGGCTTGGACGGGAGCAAGGTCTACGAACGACACTTTTCTGTGGTACGGTATCCCTCACGATGCTCCTTTCGATACACTTGTTGGGACAACTTGCGCTGCCAACGGGACTTGTTCCGGGTCACCATTCACCATCGCAAGTGACTGGATTTCTCTCTTCATCGAAAAGGACCCTTCGTTCGACATCACCAATATGAGCCGGAGCAAATTCGAAGAAGTCTTTCGCCAATCGAAGAACCAATTCACGTCGTTCATATCCACAGATGACCCTGATCTTTCTGCGTTCCGAGATAATGGTGGTAAGCTGATCACCTGGCACGGACTTGCTGATCAGACCATCTTTCCCAATGGCACTGCGAATTATTACGACCGAGTCAAAGCAGCGGATTCATCGGTAGAATCCTATTATCGCCATTTCGAAGCTCCAGGTGTTAACCATTGTGAGTTACCTAGCATAGTCATTTGTCCGTTCTTCGTAAGTAAAAGTTTGAAACTAATTCCGCTGTTCATAGGTAGTGGTGGTTTGGGCCCGTTTCCCGGAAGTGCGCTGGAATCGTTGGTTCAGTGGGTTGAGAATGGAACAGCTCCTGAAAGTTTGGATGGCAGTAGTCTTCCAACTGAAAATGGCACTGTTCTTCGCAGGAAGCTGTGTAGGTATCCTACGGTCCTCTCTTACAAGGGTGGAGACACTTCTGTGGCCTCGTCATTCGAATGTGTAGAATCGGAGTAAGAGGAGAGACGAGACATTAGCGATGAATCTTATGATCTGGAGTTTTTGAACAATGCTAGATCTATGCAGCGGAAGAGGAGTGAAGGGAGCATGATTTAATGGCTCTTAAGACTCTCCTGACTAGTAGTAATGCACAAGCTTGGGTCAGGTTGGCCACGGCAATAGCACAGCTTTACACATGCTTTCTGATCTATCAAGCTATCAATAACTTGCAAGTAAGTCTTCTACTTCCCCTTGCCGCACTCTCTTCTCTTGCGCTCAGCGATTGGTTCGGCGTTTTGCGTGCTCGCGTCGGCTTTTTAGGCGATCGGCTCGGCTCGATTATCCAGGTGACAACCTTGCTTCAGGGTAGACTGTAATGGAAGCTTCTAATCGGAAACTCTGCTCTACCGATTGGCTTCTCGTTGCACAGTTCTTGGCCAAGTTCAATCCCAAGAAATGCTTACGTTAATACTGCAGAGTAAAGAGTCGTCGCTTACATGGAAGAGGAAGATATGAGGGCGTGGCCCTGGGAATTAGCCGAGCAGAGCACCAGGAGTACAGCGCAACGGAGAAAGACGTAAAAAGACGCCAAAGGAAGGGCATTTATATCACAGAAAATAGTTTGTTGCTAAAAGGGATTAATTATGCTATCGTTGTTCTTATAATCGCCACTGGCCCAGGGTGCCCCATACTACGGGGTACGGGGTACTCATTCCGTTCACAGCCCCGCAGCGAACCCCGCATCTCCCCTACACCGCACTCCCCCAAATCCCCATCCAACACCCTTGGAAATAGAACCAGTCGAAGCAGTGCAATCCTGCATTGTGCCTCATCTGGAGAAGTATTGAAGTGTCAAGCTTCCATTCCCGGTCTCGAGGGGTAAAGATCGCCGACCTTCTCATACGGAAGCATGCCGCGGCCCTGTGATGCTGATTATCTCCCGACCTCGTCGGCAAAAGATAGTGCGAAGTACATCTTCCTATCTTGTATTCCGTTCTCTTCCAAGACCCTTTTACTTTTCACAACATATATTTGCGCGTACTGAGATCCTACACCTGCGCCGCAAAGTAGTCTGTCAAGATGCAGTCGTGGTATACTTTCGCCGTTGCATTCTTTGCTGCCATTGGCACATTTCTATTCGTAAGATCTAACTCGTCTATGGATATTCACACCACGGTCTAACGTCTAGATGAACAGGGCTTTGACACTGGTATTGCTACAACGAGTGAGTGGTTAATTGACATCATGTTCTGTAAACAAGGGCTAAGCACATGTGCTACTAGCAATCGCACACGCAAGTTGGATCGACTACATGAGCCAACCATCGAATGGCCTTACGGGTGCTGTAAGTGGGTTGAAACAACTCTCCTGTGTGTTGTCTAACCTCTTTCAGGTTGTCGCTGTGTATATCGCGGGTGAAGTACTTGGTGCTCTAACACAAACCTTTGCTGGTGACAGACTAGGGCGCATCCGATTTATGCAGATGATGTGCATCATAGTCACTATCGGAACAAGCATTCAGACAGCCTCAGTGAACATTGGAATGTTCCTTGCTGGTCGTGCTTTAGCGGGTTTTGCAGTAGGGTATGTAGTTGACTTGTTCTAATTACCTTACAGAAAGGCCAAGCTAATGGAAAAACAGAGGAATGGTCGCCACTGTGCCCGTTTACCTGAGTGAGATATCAACTCCTCAACAACGAGGCCTCATTGGTGGTATTTCAGGCTGTGGAATCTCCTTTGGAACTATGATGTCCAACTGGGTGGGCTTTGCTTGTGGTCGCGCACCCTACGGACCAATACAATGGAGACTCCCACTCGGTCTGCAGATTCCTTTTGGGGTCATTATGTTCATCGGGCTTGCTACGTTCATGCCAAACTCACCTCGACAGTTGATTCGGAGCGGCAACGTCGAACAAGCTCGCATCGAGTATGTCAAGATTCATCGAGACGTACAATCGCATCAGGTGCATGAGGAGTTTGCTTTCATGCGTGCTCAAATTGAGTTCGAAATGCACCGAGAGATTAGGTCCAATAAGGAAATCTTCATGCTGTTCAGGCATCGAGTGCTCGTGTAGGTCTTCTCGGAGCTATTGATTTCGGTAGCGGCTGAATGGTTCACAGATCAATTGCAGTACAGACAATGACGAGTCTCACGGGCGTGAACGTGATTCAGGCGAGTGAATCTAGATCAGTTATGATTGCTAATGCTAACCCCTAAACTCTAGTACTATCAAAGTGAGGGTCATTCTTGCGATACAATTCACTGAGGATTACTAACATTTGACTTGAGCTATACTTTATAAATCGCTGGGTATCAACGCACAAACTATCCTTGCACTAGCAGCAGTCTACGGCACCATTGCATTCATTTTCAACGCCATGACCACCAAGTATCTCACCGATCAGTGGGGTCGTAGAAAGTAAGATGAGGCTTGTACTTTAAGTCACCAATTCTAACTTCTTTTTCAGCATGATAATCACAGGATTGGCTGGGATCATAATCGTTGAAATCTATGCCGCAGTTATGCAGAGGGAATTCCAGAATACCGATAACAACGTCGGGAAAGGCTTCGCAATTCTTGGCATATACCTCTTTGTTGTTGTGTATTGTGAGTTTTCCCGCAAGCCTTACTGCCAACAGGAATTCGGCTGCTAATGGGTACCCAATTATAGACGGGATGCTTAACAGTACAACTTGGTTATATGGCGCTGAAATCCTACCCATCGAGTTTAGAAGCAAGGTTATGGGCCTGGCTGCAGCATCGCACTTCATCGTCAACGTCGCACGTAAGCCATTCTCTTGCTACAATCAAACACCGCCGAATAACTCTAATGCTATCATATAGTTACCGAAGCTGGTCCCAGTGCCTTTGCAAATATCCACGAAAACTACTATTACGTTTTTATATCATGCTCATTATTCTTCCTTACTATGGCCTATCTATACTTCCCGTAAGTCTCACCTCAACTAAGACAGCTTAGAGGCTGTACTAAGAGGTTTATTTCACAGTGAGACCAAGAAGAAGAGTCTTGAGGAGATTGCTGCTGCTTTTGGTGATAAGGTTGTTTCTGTTACTGATAATGAGATTGTCGCCGAGGAGGTTGCTCTGGAAGACAAGGCTAGATCTCAGCACGTGGAGTTGGAGGCAGAGAATCGGGCTTGATTTGGCCTGGAATTTTCCTTTGCCGGTATTGAACCCCAGAAGATTTTACAGCTCCGGGTTGATGGTGATGGTAATTCTATCATCAATCAGTCCTGTAGTCAAGCAAGTTCTTGCATAATTGAAGCCTTCAAACTTCAAGAGCCTTCTTTGTTCCTTGCTTGAGGGCGTTCATCTTTGACCAGGAGTGGAAGATCGATGTTATCGCAATTCTCTGACATCTCTATATATACCATTATGACTCAGTGCATTTGATACGTGATTCCTTAGCATGCGCCGATTTACTTTAGTAACATTAATAGTTTTTAATCAAAGCAGTGGTAAGTATGCAATTGCCCCAGTAAACAGAGCTTTCACAAATCTGGACTCCCCCAATTGTACATTACAGTTAGACTTTACTAATGCCTTTATCGCCTTGAGAGGAGTGGGAATCTTGCACATGGACACTCTCAATTTCGCCATCTTCCAAGGCATTGATAACAATAACTCTCTGTTTCCTGCTCATCCTTCTCTCCACAAGTACCATGATTGTGACCCAGATTCCAAGACAGGTGCATACACCGATCATGGCGTACATTCCACGCTGCAGAATGAAGAACTCGAGTCAGCTTGATGGTCTGCGTAAAGCATACTTCAAAATCGGAGAGGTGAAGTAAAGAAATCCATCAAATAATGAGCAGGATGGGGTCAGTGAACACTGGAAAAACGCTCTCCTGGATACTTTTTTTTTCAAAAACAAAAAAAAAGGCTAGGAATTATCTTACCGTAAAATATGGGGCCATATCAGCTGCGTAAAAGATCAGTGGCCACCAAACCTGGAACAAGTTCCCGCCAAAGTTCATTGTTCCAATGAGGATAGCACGGAACGTATCCTCCTCATTTCGCATCGTGTCATTAGCCCAGGCAAAGAAGGTAGCCTGACAAGCATAAATCGTACCAGCCCAATAATAAGCACCGAAGATTCCAGCCTCGGTCGTAGACGGTGCTAGAACGATAGCAGAGGAAATGATGCCAGTGACAGCGATATAGTAGCCCGTCATCCAGCGCTTACCAAAGATATCGGTAGCAGTGGCCCAGAGAAGCGTGGAGATAATTCCCATGGCCTGTACGCCTGTTGGATAGTTGTTCAGTTCGTAGACGCTATATTTCTTGTTTGGAGATGACTTCATGTATAGCGTTAGGAGACTGTTGCTGCTGGCTGCTTCGGAGCAGTTGGATAGGATCCAGAGAAGTCCGAAGGAGTAGAAATACCAGGATGTGACTACGCGTTTGAGAAATGATGCTGTGAAGATTGGCTCGCTGGGTACTGTGTGAACTCGTGCTTTGGCTAGCGCTTTCTCCTCGGCGGAGAAGTATGGTGCGTTGGTTGTGGCGGGCGTGTCTGGGAAGAGAAAGAATCCATATGCGGCTACGGGGAGAGTGATTATCCCATCAATCTGAACAGCGACAGAAAGCTTTTGTTAGCACGCTACTTCTTCTTCTCAGACGCGAGTAGGCAGTCTCGGAGATAGTGATGAGCAAGGGTAAGGGAGGGAGATATTTTACAATGAATAACCACCTCCAACCGGCGAGGCCGCCCAAACCGTTCATAGACTTATAGATACCGCTCTGAAGAAAGCCGCCGAACATGCCGCCTGCAATCCCCGAGGCAGTGAAAAGTCCACTGCGCTTTCCCAACTCCTTTTCGGTGTACCAGGACCCAAGAATATAGTGGGTCCCTGCGAATATACAGGATTCAAAATAGCCTTGGAAGAGTCGGATAACCATTAAGTGTTGTGGGCGTTGAGCCGCTGCATTTACCATGGTTATAGAGGCCCAGATTACCATCATGAGTGGGAAGAATATCCGGGGATTGTATCTCGATAACAGGGCATTGTTGGGGACGATACCACTTCAAGGTTGTGAGCTTGTGATGAGGTTTTAGAGGAGATGGGGTCCCTACACTAGGTAACCAACTGAATAGACTGTAGTGACGATCGTCAGTTGATTTCCCTTGAAATTGAGCTCTTCTTTCATGCCGGACACATAAGCCTGAGAGACATTTGACCGATCCAGGTAATTCCTAATTGAAAGTATTTAGACTGAAAATTTCTCTTTTTCTGTTTTGATAATTGATGGATATGTTGTTCATGGAGGTAACTCACATGAAGTAAGCCATACAACAAAAGGTCAAGATGAAAAAGTCAAGCTTGCGGACCAGCTTCTTCTCCAGCTTAGAAGTGCCATCATCTCTGAAGTACTCCTTGATCTTTGCAAGAACCATGATAGCCAATGTTATCGGGAGACTTTGTGGCAGAAAATTGCTGGAAAGGGCAGGACAACAGCCTCAGTAGCAAAGAGAGAGCCGTGGTATTCAGACAGAGAAAGAGAAAGAGAAATGGTTAAGAGGATATGTGATTCTTGATAACAGATTCCATGGCCACCCCCCATGGCAGATGCAGTCCCGATAAGCCAAGCAAGTGAAATCCCGGTTACTTCCCCTCTAGTCTCAAAGCACATATACTTGCCTCGCGGACAATGAGACAAGTATCGCCGATTCTGAAGTTTACTTGCAGAGAAATGGGTATCAGTACAAGTGAATTCATGGAATGAACATCAAGGCGTTGAGCTCCTCTCGCCAACGATAACAGCTCTGGGGTTTAGCCTGTACGAGTAGGGGACAGTCCCTGTTGGGCCCGGCGATTGACCAATCGCTAAATATGTACGGAGCTCCTCCCTCACCCACGCCAGATCACGGTGCATAGGTGGGCGGTGATAAGCTGAGGAGATGGTTCCACCTCTACCCCAGTTTTCTATAATGCCAATACAGTAATGATCTTCAAGCAACCAGAGATAATATGGCCGAATCGCCTTAAAAGGGTATCAGCATGATAACAATAACCTGCTGCATTGTTCAGTCAATAGGATCCAGTAGACCGTATGATGTGGATCGTTTTTTTGATTCTGTAATATAGACGACCTAAATACCTACGATAGTGCTGGATTTGGTCGTCCAAATGAGTTGCAAATGTTGATATCTGACGACACATGACTTTATTACCTTGAGCTGTGTAGCAAAACATGGGTCAGCAATTGCTTCGCCTATAAGTCATTATATGCTCGAAGGGTAATGCAATGCATAACATGTTTATTTTTTGGATATGCCTCCAGGATCAACAGATAATCCCACAAGCACACAGAGAAATCCAGGTCATATCCTAAGTGTGCTACATGGTATTTCAATACCATAGCGGCATATGCTATCTATCAAGCTTTAATGACAGGTACAACATACTTGACTCTGGGAACGCCATCAAACTTTCCCAGACTCTTATGACCCTCCGGATCTGGATATTCCCCATCAAAGAAGTCCGCATGTTTCTTGTCGTCCTGCACTCTATCAATGTCGAAGTCCAATCTCTTGTATCCATGCTTCCTAGCATCGAGATAATCGGCCATACAAAAGACCCTATCATCAATCGGCTTATCCTTGCCCAATCTTTGCAGCAAAGGGGAATCTTCAATCGGTACCAGTTGTCTGTCGTCGGTAGGACGAGCGAAATAGATAACTCCAATGCGGAGAAGATGTCGCTGGTCCTCGGGTGGCTGAACTACACGATGGATTGTAGCCTTGAAAAGACCTCCGGTCAAAAGCTCGAGCGCTTCTCCAAAGTTCACAATTAGGGCCTTCGAGAGATGTTCAACCCATTTAAATTTACCATCCGTATGGTCCAAGACTTGGAGAGCCGATATGGGCTGCGAGAACAAGAAAGTCCAGGTACCCCAGTCGGTGTGACCTGAGAGGAAAATATCGCGATACTTCTCACTTTCCTCCTTTGAGCGAGGAGCGCAAAGCATCTGGACATTGTTGTCAGTTGATGCTGCAAGATCTCGAGGGCCAAATGGTACCAACATATCGAATATACTCTGTTTTCGAGCCACCTTCAGCATGCGTAGCGAGAACGGCCTCTTCGGGAACTTCTAGTATCATAGCTACCAAGGTGAGGAGTTTCTTGAGAATGTTGGTGCGAATGAACCTCATCACGTCATATACCTCCTTCATGTGCGGCGTCAGAATCTTGGGATGACTTCGCTTTTTGGGGTCATGCACAAGAATGTTGTAATGGTCCAGCTGCTTTGGAAAGCCTCCTTTATGGCCTAAGGGTCCTGAAGGCTTGAACCCAACATAGAGTCCTCGAGCATCTTCTTCGGGGGTGACTATAAATTGCCGTGTCAACTATATACATGTATGATCTTGGTTTTAATTTGCACTGACCTTCGTAAGGGGCCTTCTCCTCGGGCGGCAGAGTCAAGACAGCATTTGCAAGTTGCATTTGACGCATGTAGACCTCGTCGGTTATGCCATGGTTTGTGAGTGTTAGGAAACCGTGACCAGTTGCTGCTTCATATAGGTCGCGTGCAATTTCTTTTCTGCCCACTGGATCGTCGAATTTCGCAAGATCAATATTGACTAGTTTGACATATTCCACTGGGTATTCCAGTCAGGTTACCATGTATTGGTCTTCGCCTCTCAGGGGTTAGGAAGTGCGATGTAAGTGCACTTACATTTTTCCTGTGTGGGACGAGGTGGGCTGTAAGGTGGCAAGGGAATGGCGTCGGTAGACATGTTGAGAAACTGTGAGAGATGGAAATTAGGTGAGATAATTTCAGTCGTCGCAATTCTTTGGTCGATGCTCCAAGACAATGCTGCGTGGAAATGTAAACGATTATATGGTTGATGATCCTCCCGATGCAATGCTACTATGAGTTTCTTTGCTCTCGATCTAGGGGTAAAGACCGACTGCTCATTTGGCTCTTTACACAGGAGCTCCTCTGGGGAGACGGTTGTATGTGTCTGTGGAGGTGGATTTGGGGGCATGTAAGCGACAAGCCAGCAGATAAGAGCAGGTGAGCTGGCCAGCTGGCACAGGGAGGAGCCCCACCATTGGTATTTGGGGATTTTATTGTCGATCTCGGGCACAGAGCAGAGAGCGAACTGAGGACCATTCTACTACCGGTATGCCCTGGCCGTAACCTGCTTCTCTGGGAATTGCCGTGATGGTCCCACTTCTGACACTGTTACCTCTGAATTCAATGAGATTGTTGGACTGCACAATCTCTCACTAATTTTCGAGTTGTAGACCGGTAGGCACAGCACCTTCACCGATAAAAGTTCTCTATATTCTGGATCATGTGGTGAGCATGGACTCGAGAGTAGTAGCCTCCGGCCATAAGGTCAGGCCATTCGAGTGTTCTACGTGTCACAAGCGATTTACCCGACAGGCAAGTCTTTGATGCTGTCACAGCAGCTAGTCCTCGAAAGTCTCTAATTATGTAGGAGGATAGGAGAATCTCAAGCGTCACGCTCGATCAAGTGAGAAGATCCGCCGTCAATATCGGCCTGCCCAGCTGACGTTACAGTCCATCAAAAACCAAATACGAGAGCCTTCCAGTGCACATACTGCGCTGTAACTCTTTCCAGAGAGTCAGTACAAACTGCAGCGGTTGAGCCACAAAAGCTCACATTATTTCTCAGAGACTTGAGGACACGACACATCCGAAAGTGCCATCCTTCAGCGCCGTCTTTAGAGTTTGAACTGCCGGACATACACACAGACGTGCAAGCTAATTTCAATACCAACCATGTAAGGCAAAAGTTCCAACTTCGCACCTGCTAGAATAGTCTCTTAATGCATTAGAAATTGTTCACAGGCGGTTCTAGAGACAACCTTTAGTATTCCCAATCATCGACCAAAGTTGTGGTAAGTTAAGTTATCTTTCCAACACAGACCTCTCTACAGCAGCAGTTAAGAATAGCTGCAGGAGGTCGCATTATATCACCTCGTACCTTGAGAACTTTCATCCAAGAATGCCATTCTTGCATGGACCGACATTCGATATCATGTCAGAACCCGAGACGCTACTTCTTGCAGTTTCTTGTCTCGGTTCAATATACCATCTACAAAGTCCTTCGATTGCCACCAGCAAAGAGATGTTTGATAGCAGCTACAACTTCTTGAAAATCTATGTACGTCAGTCATGAGAACAGTAGTTTGACCTTGTATACCGCGGAAATATATTGAAGGATATTTACTCCCATTACAGATCCTGGAAGACCATTCGAGATTCCAAGAAAACTGGGTCATGCAAGCGTTTATCTTGCTGGAGACTTTCGCTATCTATAGTTGCGACGACAGATTATTCTTAGTAGCACAAAAGATTCACCGTGACTTAGTTGATGCGGCTCGGAAGTATCATCTACTTCAAGATTCTATCATCGTCCAGGATTCTGAAGATGACGAAGGCCAGAATGATGAGATTGACAATTTCCAGACTGCACTGCGTCAACGAGCAGACTCTAAAGAAAAGGAGTGGCAAATTTTCATCAGACACGAATCTCTGAAAAGGTATAAAGAAGGAAAACCCCCAATCTTTGCAAGTCTTGAGAATCACTAATTCTGATTTTAGAATCGTATACTCTCTCTACTACTTAGACGCACAAATATCTATTATGTGTAATGTCAAACCACTCTTGTCTGCATTGGAAATCAAATACGAACTTCCTTGTAGAGATGACCTGTGGTCTGCTCCTACTGCAGAAAAGTGGGAAAAGCTCAATCACGAAGAGTTCTTCACATTCAATGAAGAAGATGACGATAATGGAAATCCTCAGCCACGACCGGCTCAAGGACTTTTGTATGAAAGTATGATGCATTTGATTCATCCAGGGCCAAAGGGTCGATCTTTGAAACTCTTGTGGTATTCACCATTTGCGTCTCTCATTCTGGTCATACAAATCCAGATGATGGCAAGAGAATTGACAACAGCGAGTGTTTTCCTTTATACGAACGTGCGACGCAATGACAAAAGGCATAATTTGTAAGTGTGAGTCGTCCCAGAACTTTAGCGGTTCCTCTAACAGATGTTGTGTAGGACAATGATAGCTGAAGAGCACCGTGGTCCCATATCACAAGCTCTGAATAATCTAGCTGGTAACCAAAAGCACTGCCCTTCTCGCCCAAAGTGATGCACCTCTTGCGGCTAACATTACCTCTAGACTTGATTCCCGAAAGAAAAACAACTGGAACTGGGTGTTTTTCGGATTCTTCAAACCAGGAAATAGGAAGGAATAACAGCATTTTATGGCATTCTGTGTGGATTTCCTGGTATTATACCTGCATCGCCTTGTCGCATCAAGATGCGCTGTTGAGCACAGGCATTGTAGAATGTAACCTACCAGCGGCCATCTCCAGTAAGCTCCGTTGTATACAATATCTATAGATGGCGGCTCACAGAAGGAACAGCTACTTGGGAATTAGGAAAGCCTAGAGCCAAGAGACACAGGGATGTATATGAAGACCGTGATGTCTTCCGTATCGTAAGTCCATTCGTAAATCCTGTTACTTTGCAGACACTAAATATATGGCAGGTAAACAATCTCGAGCAGATTATCTATATTCTGAACAGCTTTCCAGTTGGTATGAAAGGCACTTATATGGCGAACAAATGCTTGGAAGACCCTTTCGTCACTATACTGGGATTTAAGGCATGCATGATGGGCTGGCGTGTAGTACGCTTGATGATGCTGGATATCGAAAAAGAAATAAAGAAACCCAATCCCAGTTTTAGCACTACACCTACTCGAGCCGTACTACTTAAGCTCATGAATGCCTGTAACTCTCATCAAGAAGGGATGGAAGCTGGCCCCAGCACGCATGATCTGGATTCAATGCTGGGGAACGACTGCGAGATCCAGTATCTCAAATGGGCGGATAGAGTCTTCTATGGGCGCAACACGTGGCCAATTGGTGGATGGATGACCGCTGTGCTTCACGAGTCTCTAGATGAAGCAATGGAAGACTGATACGATATCTCAAACGCAAGAATAATATTACGCATTCGATTCCAGCTAACTTTCTCTATCTCGGGAGTGTTTTAAACTCTCCCGTTTGTCATTGAAGACCGTCATAATCGGGATAGGTACCACCTGCCTCATCACGTATGACTGGTTCCCCAGCTATTTTGACAAATATTGGATCCGACCTAACACGCATGTAGTACTCATGCACTACTGGATGCTTCGCAGCCCAGCTCTTTGTGAAAACCTACAATTCAACCAAAGGTAAGCTTCTCCCGTCAAGGTTGCATTACGACAAAACAGAGGAAAGACGAGGGAACACTCACGAATTGATACCCTCTGGCTAGACCCGAGATCACAAACAAGTCAGCCATCGTCAAGCACGAGCCCACCAGAAACTCCTTCCCTTTGATCTCTTTCTCCACGGCCTTGATCGTCAACTCGCAGTTTTCCTCTAGCTGGCTGAGAATTTCTGGGCTCGAGGGAGCGCGCCCAATGATTGGGTTGATCCAGGCCATGATGGGAGGAAGGAGTTCATAGTTCATGAAAGAGGCCCATCTTAAAACGGTGGTTTCCTCCTTGAGATTCGAGCCTAAGAGCGTTGTGTTTGGATTTTGCTTGGCCACTTAATGGGCAACTTAATGTCAGCTACTTGTCATTAAACCCATTCCCCAGATGTAATGAGAAAAAGGAAGATGGTGTGGGAGTGACGTGAAAGTAGTATGGCAGGCAGGCTGCAGATATCTGAACCTACAGAACCAGGAGACAGCAATGCTTTCGTAGACACAGAATCCATCGGCTGTCTCTAAAGCCGGGACCTTTCCAGTGTGGAATTTTGAGAAGTATTCGTCGCCAACTCCATCGTGATCGAGGTAGATCTTTCCCGGCAGTGCTGTGACAATCTCAACATCAAGTTTGTTTAACTCGACAATGTAAAGCGTCATTGTTGAGCGCGGTGCTTTGGGATACGTGTAGAGTTTTCCGAACGACATCTTGGCACAGCCCTTTGCAAAGTAGATTGTTGGCTTGGATGTTCTTAGAGTGGCTGCGTACAAGAATCGAAATTAGTCTCTGAAGATAGGTTTTTCGGGAGAAAGAGAAAACTTTTGGGATGTATATGCAGACCACTTACCTCCACGTTTGTTCTCTGAAGCAGATTAGTGGGGTCGTACTACTTTGAGCTCATGATTGAATGCTTGGTACTCCTAATGATCCTAATCCTGGACGAACCTTCGTAATTGGGAGCATCTACAGTTCTTTGGTAAGTGATGCTCAATTGGAACCAGGGAGTATGTGGCGAAGGAACTATGACTTGGTGCCAGAGGAGCTCCTTCGATGGTGGAGCGCTTCTCAGGGAGGAGCTTCGAGCTCCTAGGTACTGATAGAGATTATTACAGAGATTACTGGCCCTACTGGGGTGCCATCTTGGCCTATCGCTCCTATCTGGGGCAGCTTATCTACCCCATCATGGGCCTATGGCTCCTTGTACTTGAAAGTGGGGGTTTCTACATACTTGTGAGATCTCAACATGAGACTTGAGTGTTTTCATGATGTTCTTACGAGGTTAATTTAGATCTTCACTAACGACCTTTACTCTTACTCTTTGAACGCGGTGTTTTCTGAAGCAAAAGCTGCAAACATTCATGACTATCTCGTATGTAGCACTGCATCGATTCATCGCACATGAAAAATTATTCTAACAAGGTGCTAAGTTATGTACTCGTGACGGGTGCCACTGGGTTTATCGGGGCTCATGTCGTGGACAATCTTCTTGATCGTGGTTTCCGGGTTCGAGCCGTTGCACGTTCGAAAACGAAGGCCAAGCTTATGCAAGAGTCACGAAAGAAGTACGCTACGCAGCTGGATTTCTATTTCATTGATGACCTCAACACCCCTGGCGTGTTCAACGAAGCTCTTAAAGGAGTCGACAGTGTGATACATGTTGCTAGCGTGAGTTGAAGCTCCCTATATAGATAGAAAGTCACGACCAACTGCTAACGAATGTCATGGTGCAACACAGCCTCTAAACTACTCGGTTGTGGACAAAGAGAAAGAGCTCATAATTCCTGCAATCAATGGCGTTCGATCACTTTTGCAAGCTGCTGTAGCCGCTGGATATATTCAACGTATAGTGATGACTTCGTCCTTCGGTGCTGTGCTTGATATGGCTCGGGGGCCTAAGGCCCCATGGACATATTCGTCAAAGGACTGGAATCCAATAACCTATGCTGAAGCTGCCGATATAACGGCAACACCACAAGATGCATATCGAGGGTCGAAGACGTTCGCTGAGCAGGCAGCATGGAAATTCATCGAATATGAAAAACCGCCATTCGATCTGGTAACTCTATGTCCTTCCATGGTCTTCGGACCTATCGCCCACCCGGTGAGCTCGGTGAAAGAGCTGAACGAATCCAATAAACTTCTTTGGAACGTGGCATCAGGTGTTGCACCGCTACCTCCAGCAGCCTTCAATTTCTGGATCGACGTGAGAGACCTTGCGAATGTGCATGTCCTAGCTTTGTTGAAAGCCGAGGCCGGAGGGAAGAGATATCTTCCTGTGGCACCCGAGAGGTTTAATTATCAACTTGTGTCGGAAATTATTAAGGAGGAATTTCCCGAGGCTAGAGACCGCGTCACGACAGGTTTGCAGGAGTTTAACAAGGCGGCAGAGGTTGATGCTAGAGCTGTTGTCGACGATTTGGATGTTACGTATCGGAGTTTTCGGGACACAGTAGTGAGCTTTGTTAGACAAGCATACTTGTTAGACAAATAATTCAACAGGAACAAGGGGCCTATGACCCCCTTCTGATGAAGGTATTGCCTGGGAGCCTTGTACATTCTATGATTAAGTACCTCTGCTTTTCGCCCTATCAATACCTGGCTTATAATCGATTTTGTCCTTAGTCCTGGTAATTCAGCGCCTTAAACTCCATGGAGGCTTAGTTAAAATGTCAATGTTGAATTCCAACTCTACCCTGATTTAGCAAGTGTAAATTTGCTATGCAACAAGAGAAGAAACAGGCAAGGGAGAATTCTGGACTAAGCGAGCTCACATCCATGACTAGTTTCAGTTGACATTAGTACAGTGGAAGGGGAATCAAGATTTACCAAAGTCCTGGGATTAGGGAGGGCTCCTGTGGTATCATAAACTAGTTCCCTTCTTATATACCTCTGTAAGGTTACCTGTACATAGAAAACGTCTGTATAAGGCCTTGGGTCAGACCATAAAATGAATAAACCAACCAACCAACCAGAACAACTTGAGTAATATGTAGTTATTTTTTGCAGTGAATTGATTTCTTCTACAAATGTCCCGCTTAGATACCGTTAGAACCTGAGAACGCCAAAGCCACATATTCGGGCGGGTAAAATAGTGCTCCATCCCTGACACCAAAACTCCCTCATAACCAACCAAGCACCAAACACCACAGCTAAAAGCTACCAGAACGCTAAATCGAAACCTTTCACGCCTTAAACCCACAAAACCAAAACTCCAAGAACTCTAGGTCTCAATCACAACCAGAAATATGTCCAAAGTATTCTTTATGCGTGTCAATGGAGCTTTCAACAAGCGAGAAGCCCGAGTTGCCAGTGCTGCTGAATAGAGGCGTAGTAATGACATGGATATCCGAGGCAACGACACTTGTACCGTTGATTGAGATCCAGTATTCAGGGCTGATATGAACCCAATCCTCGCCGAAGAATTCCGTGTGCGGTGGTAATTGAGGAACTTCGTCATTGAAGTCGGTAATTCTGTAATTGTTTCCCAGTGCCGGAGCCTGGTTCGTGATGTACGTTGAGATATCGGCGGAACCGATCCGTGGTTGTCCGTAGGTATACAGATCAACGACGGAACCCGAATTTCGGGTTTCAGCTGCACCAATTGTTGCAATGGCTGCGCCTAGACTGTGGCCTGTGAAAATGATTTTATGGTCTGGGTAGGTAGCCACGGTTTTGTTTAGAGTTGCAGTGACGTTTGCCTTGGCGTCGTTCCAAGCATCTAGAAAGCCGTGGTGGACTTCACAGCCGTCATTCTTGTTTGCTGTCCCACATATGTCGGTTGAGTCTCTCCCGATCTCTATGTCCGAGAGTAGCGAGCCTGCATTACTCAAGCCGGGAGTGCCTTGGAATGCTACGACGATGAGTTTGTTGGTGGGATCAACGGCAACGTATCCGGTGGTGTCTTGTGACCCAAGTCTAACTTGGGTTAGTTGTTTTCTTCCACATATACGCAAGGCTCATCTCATAGATTACATACTGAAAGAATGAGTTGACTAGAAATCCCTTTGCTGCCTCGACTAGCGAACAGTTTCCCCCATTTGCTCCGCATGTCATCAATGTGGTACTTGGATTGTTGTTGATATTGGAGCAGTAAGCTGCACCGGCATAGTGTGCGAAGAGCTGGAAGTTTGCAAGTTCAGCTGCAGTGACACCTGTTGGAAGTTAGCGATTTTGAGCAACAAACAAAGTGTTGCTTTTCTTACCGACGGAATCCCGCGGTTGCAGATTGTGGAGTGAGATGGGACTGGCGAAGCTTAGTCTCGCACAGAATGCGAGAGCTGCCAAAATACAGAGCTTCATCTTTGCTTAGGCAAGTAGTGGGGAGGGCAGGGTTGTTATGAGCAAAGATAACTGGAATTGGCCGTTCCAAGAAAGAAAAATGGTCGGTAAGGTACTGAATGCTTGGACTATACTACTGACAGGATTAACGGCAAGAAGGTTATCATATAGAAAAGCAACTGCAACACAAAAAGCCTATAGGAAAAACCCTGGCTCAGATCTTGTGGTATCTAGTTGTCCGGACCACCTGTAGTTAGTCTCTCTCACATAGTGGTGATGGAAAATATACTTTCTCAACAGCCTCCGCCTCTATGGTAGTTCATCGGTTCTTCCACATTGCGGATTCTTCGTCCGGTTTCACTGAATCCCAAGCTCAGCGACAGAAATCTGCAGGCTCGATACACGAAGTGTCCACGAGACATTCTGCAGTACTTCAACCGGCATAACTGAGGTCGAATTAGCGAGTGTTCCGAAAGGTGTGTGACAGATCCTTTGGGCCTCTGAGCCACCGATAAAGGACAGATGCGATAAGGGAGAGCTTGCTCCGCCCTCTTCCCGCAGCATAAGTGCAATACTGCATTTGGTTTTTCTAGGTTCAAGCTTTTACACCCTTAGGGCGATCCGATATGCTTTGTAGGATCTTGATTGACGAAGGCGTGGCTTCCTTGCTTGCATGTCATTTGTCTGCCTTGGGCCCTGGAGTATCTTCTCGGTGGTGCGGGGACTTAGGATATGATTGGAATTCCATTGAGGTTTTTGAACTCTTCTAGAATTTGAAGTAGCCCCTTCTGAGGCGCAACCATTGGGAAAGGGGTATTTGTTCTGTGCGAACCTCGGCACTGAAGACTGAGAACTACTAAAAATCACTACCTGAAATCCTCGAAGAAGTCATTCACAAGCGCGTCTCGAAATCTGCAGACCGGAAGAAGTTCTGTGCATAATACAACGCCATTTTTTGTATCTCGTAACTCTGTTTGTTGGTATTGTACGGAATCTCCTCACCACCAGTTCATCCGTTCTTAAAACCAGGTTCCAGGAAGGGAAGGGTGGCCCCGGCTCCGCTACAACTGTCCTGTAGCTCAAACTGCCATGCGAAATCCTCGCAGAATCCTTGCGAATCCTTTCATAAAGTATGCCTTGACCCCTCTGAAGTCAAGTTTCAGCCCCTAAAGAATTCTCCTACTCATTTCAACGAGGATCTGGACGCTAGTTGGGACTTGGTGTTGAGGGAACCGCTATTTTCGACACGTGGGGGAATTTCTTTTCCGGGTTGGTGGTGTTGTAGAGGCTAGAAGCATCCCTCGCAAACGATGCATGCGTCGTCTCTCTTTTTCCTCTGTATATTAAGAACAGCTGGTTGCGAGGTCTAAGGGAGTCTTTGGGTGACATTTCTTTTGTCTGTTCAAAGAAATCATCTTCGTTTAAATGCGATGCGAGCATTGAGACGGAGCAAATCTTTGATATACATTGTATTGAGAGGAGACTACACTGTTTACACAATAATATTTCACACTGTCCTTGCGACCTTGCGAAGTCTAGCATTCAGCCACTCTACTCGTGGTCTAAAGCTGGAAGCGGAGTAGAAAGACCGACTCGGTCAATGGTCTTGACGACCTTAATACCGCCTCCTTCCTTGTCCTGGCGAACGACCAAATCCTTACGGTCAGTATCAACCAAAAGACGAATGAGATCAGGTCGCATGTAGTGACCGCCCTATTTATCTTAGATCAGCAAAAGTATTAAAGAGGGAGTAATAGATTGCACGTACGAAATCGTTCAATGCTTTGCTCAAGTGAGTCTCGTCGAGATCAATCTGTGAGGGAATGTCAGTAGATGCTATCTCTTGAGAGGGTAGACAGGGGAGAACATACGTCAACAAAGAGGAGACCGTTGAAGTCCTTTGCAGGGTGATCAACAAGGTTTTGTCCATCCGGACCGAAAATTCTACTGTGTCCATTGTAGATGTTGGGGTTCTCAAGCTCCTTTCCAGGAGGAGTGTTGAGTTTGATTCCCTCGGCCGAGATGGTCTGGAAAGGAGCCAAAGTGAAGGTAGCCGTCTCAATAGCATACGCCGGAGTCACGATCTGGAGTTCTCGTCAGCGTTATCCCTTTTCTGTTTAAGACAGAGCGAACTTACATCCGAGTTGGCATCACTGATGTTGGTGTATGGATCGGGGTACTTGAGAGTAGCCGCATCAGGGTACAAAGGCCAAGCGGCAACATGGACCTGCTCTCCCAGAGAAACAGCATAGGACTTGAGGAAGGGGTTCATGTTCTCCCAGCAGTTCAAGTGACCGATACGACCAATCTCGGTATCGACAACCGACTCGGTGGTATCACCAGTTCCATCACCAAATACGAGGCGCTCAACATGAGTAGCCTTGATCTTGCGTCGGTGGTTGATAATCTTACCAGTGGGATCGATCATGACTTGAGTGGTGTACAGACTAGCAAGGTCAAGCTCAGAGTAGCCGAGCGAGACGAAGATCTTGTTTGCGCGTGCAGCTTCCCGGATGCGGCGCATCTCGTCCGAGTCAGAGGGAAGAGAGTTCTCACGGTACTTCTTGAGTAGTGGGAGGGACTCTTGGTAAGTCACCTTCCATTGCCAGTATGGGTAGCCGGGAATCCCTGTAGATCTTAGTGAGTTTGTGGCTTTGCGCAAATAGAGTTGGGCTGGGGATTGAGAGCTACTTACAGAGTTCTGGGAAGGCGATCAACTTGCAGCCTGCTGCTCCAGCCTCGTTGATGTACTTGATTGTCTTTTGCGTTGAGAGTTCGAGGTTGAACCATCCTGGCTCGGCGTTGACAGCTGCAGCCTTGTATTTTCTGATTGTGGCGACCATTTTGGTGGTTACTTTGATCTTTTTTGTTTATTGGGTAGTTGATGCTTCGAAGTGAAGATGTGATGAGGATGAGTGAGACTGTTAGAGGGGGATTATTTAGGTCTTTATACCTTCTCTGAGCAACTGAGTAATTGGAAGCTTCGAACCTTGACTCCGGTGATATCCGTTTTGATCTCCATGGTTACACGGAGATAGTATCATTTACTCAATGCTCGGAAACCATCGGGCGTTCTTTTTTTCGAAAAGAGTAATGTTCACACTTCTTCAAATCCCGTCTCTTACTGCATTGCATGTACTGCACGAGCTTTTCAAGTATTGGGATGCATCTCCCGACCGGAATAGATCTCCATGACTAAGGCGAGTTTGTTGTCAGGGGGTCTAATATCATACGCCATTGAAAAAGCCCTCCAAGATGCAGACGACTCATTCGAGACAATGTACGAAGCGTGAAGTATCACCGGATTATGTCATCATGGTGGGGGAAGAAATCTAAGGGACAAAGTACCATGGTGTCATTCTTGCCATTGTATGAGCAGACCATAGATTTAGGTGCCATTTCATGTAGGACCACAATAATGATGCTCTTAATAACTCTAGCAATGCAGTTGCATATCGGGGTCTCAACCGGTCTTTGGAATAGGGATCGGATTTTATTGCATAATATTCAAGGCGTAATTGACGTTTTTCCACTTATTATATACTTAGGTTACCATTATATAATATGTAAAACTGGTATATAGGTAGTTATACATAGTATGTAGCGTATAGTATATGTAGAAAATTGTGTGTATATAAGCTGGAGCATAGGGATAAGTTCTACTGATAGCTAAGCGAATGTAGCTATCCCTTGTTAGGCTTACATGTGTCTAGTATAATATATAAAAGTGCTATATATCGGACTTTTCGCGTTATACCTATTATATATCATAGTAATTAGGCCTTGGATTACATAATTTGCCGACCGTTACCTAGCTAGGTACGTACCTATTTTGGAAACGAGTACATACCCCTCAAATTGAACGCCGAGAAACCTACGCGACGGGATTTGCTCCCAATTACCTGCCTGATCTTCCACTGTTCATTACCTAAACTTCTTCCTCGATTAACTTTTCTACCCACAGAAAGTTGCTATCGGTTCTCTACGAAAGTGCCGGGCATCGCCTCTGCTATATCCTTTTGTCTTACCAAGTACAGTTCCAAGTGTTGCATCACATGATTGACACTCCTTTTATAAGCGAAGCTCGCGTATTTCTTACTTGAGCTTGAAGCTGGGAGAGGAGAGTCTTCGTAAACATTTACCTACGTTAAGGGAATTCCACGTCGTGCCGACCAATGTAGGTGAATAATAATTTGCTTTTTCTGCTAGCATAAGTTAAGAATGGGAATAGTGTACCAACCCTATAGGCAATATTGTGTTCAAAAATGCATATAAAACTACTACCGTAACTAGAACTGCTTGCACTATGGTTTTTCTTATTAAAAAGTGTCGCACATCTTTCAATTTGTGTAACCTGCTTAGATTCAGACTGGTGACTTCATGAGCATCTACACGTTCCGGAAACACCAACTTGAGGATATGGAGGGTAGGAAACGACGTACAGTAGTTCAACTGAACAAGCAAAAAGGCTATCTTCTCTTTTGTTTTTTTTAAATTACCATCTAGCATTGACCAATTAGTGTTCTTACCAGTATAGGATCAATGTGATTTCAGTTTCTCAAGACAAGATTGAGGATCGCGGGCAGCGAGACACTTACGCTTATTCTAAATGAGTGCGGGGGCAGGGAGTGTAAATGGCTAGTTATCCCCTTTGTGGGGTTACAGAGTCTACATATTTAAGAGGCAGGTACTAGTACTCTAATAATCCTCCTCTTCTAGACCTTCCACACCCTATTGGCTATTGTTTAAGCTCACCCTACCTGTTAAGTCCATCATAGAAGACCGGCGCACACCATCACCAATAGTCCCATCTCCATATGGTCGTGGATAACAATAACTCTGCCGTAGTTATAAAATATGTTCTAGGATACTCAAGCCCAAACAATTATTCCAGCGCAGCAAGGAGGCAGAGAAGGGAAGCTAGCGACAAACGTTCTCTTCGTCTTTCGATCGCTAGACTTGAAAATCTAAATAATTTTATGACAGAATACTGCATTGCGATTCTTTCTGCCTCTCGTGTCCGGACCAGAATTCCTCTTCGGTACGGTACCTCTGTACAGGGTAAGATCTCAACCAGCTCACCCCCAGCTAGGAGTAGGCATTACAAAGCTTAGGACAATGAGGCTCATACTGTGGGCAAGTCTCTCATTGGACAGTTTCATATTTCCGGGAAAGACTCCTCCACATCTCCTATAGCGAGTACGGAGTAAACCGGGGCCTACCCTTACTAGGCCGGATCGCCACCGTTGAGATCTTTCGATACATCTAACCATCATCGGATTTGGAAGCCACAGCCGCTGTCGCGTGCCTTCAGATTGGACTTGGCTGTCAAGTTTTGTCTGATCCTCTTCGCGTCTGATGGTTGATGAGACGAAATCCCCCTTACAGCAAGGACTTCTAGAAACAGACAGCCCTAACATGACCGGAGACGAGCAATTCTCTGACAATACGATATCGTTCCCTCTCCAATCACAAGAGCGGACGAGTCAGACTTTAAGGTTATTTCGAAGGTTTGCGTTGCATTATATCTCCGTCTGGTGCGTTGCAAGGTTAAATGTCGACTTGGCGTTTCGAAGGGGGAGCATCAGAGGTCGCTTCGTCGCTTGGCGGGTTGTTTCTGCTTTGTACTTGTACTGTAACCCAACGTTGGGGCATGTCCGAATGGGAACGCCGCTCTGTTTCAACCAGCTTGACTGTTTGAATGCGAGAGCAAGCAGGCCTTGCTTGATAGCGAGCCATCTTATTATTGATTTACTTCGTATCGGAAATGGGGTTCGTCGCAATGTTGCTGACCCTGTTCAATATTCAATAAATAGCCGTCTATTCGCTCCCATCTCTTCTTCATCTCATCATTTCACTATCCATCTGCTCATTCATTGTAATCCATCACTACATTCTTGAATTCGTCTGGAACGATTAATCTATTCAAATTCTACATTCATTAACAAGACAAAAGAAAAACAAAAGATCCTTCGCTTGCTTCCAGTCACCTACCATACGACCAACACCTCAGCAAATATGCAATTCTCGACCATCACCCTCCTCTTTGGCCTTCTCGCCACCCAAGCCGTAGCCGGTAAGAAATTCCCTCTCCTCCTCTCACTCTCCCCAACCACGATAACAACACAACCCCATACTAACCCCACAACAGGACCCCTCCTCCAAAAGCGCGTCGCCTGCAACAACGGCAAAGGAACCTGCGCCGCCTCCGGTCTCTGCTTCCCAGACGATGACCCCAGCGGCTCCGGGGCCTTCAAAGGCAGCTTCGCTGAGTGCGCTGCCGCAGGCGCCACCTCCCCCGTCAATGACTTCTTCGGCGTTGATGCCACCGGTGCCAGTACCGGTACTGCGACAGCTACGGCCGCAACGACCATCAACGAGGGTGCCGCTTGCAATAATGGAAAGGGATTTTGTAATGCTAAGGGCAAATGCACGCCGCTTAATGATCCCAGTGGTGCAGGACCTTTCTCGGGGAACTTTGCTGAGTGTACCAATTAGTTGGGATGCTGGGATGAAAGGATGAAGGGATGCTTTTGGCGTTGGTTGGTGGTGGTTTCGATGCTAGGATTGGAGAGGAGAGAGAGATCCAGGGTGTTGCGGTCATGAAGGACGTTGGGATAAATCAAAGCATCTTGAAGCTGTTTATTCGTTAAAAGCCAACCTGTATATAAAAGCCAAACGAACGCAATACCCTGAAAACACCACTATATAATCAAGCGCTACGCAATAATTGTGCCCAAAAATGAGAGAAACTTATATCCCACCAGGACTCACGACTTCCTTCTCTTCGTCGCTCCCACAGCCTTACTACTGGGCCCGCGCTTCCTGCCTGCACCGCCCCTCCTAGGCGTAGGTATGGTAGGAGTCGCTCCGAAACGGTTGGGTCCTCTAATTTGACGGCCTGAACGTGTAGTATACACCGGCGCAGGCGTAGGTTGCTTATCCTCTGAGTTGACGGGATCTTCTGAACTGTGGCCTTCAACTCCAGGACGTGAATCGCATGGCTCCTCATCTACCGCCGATTCTTGCTTAACATTCTCATCCACATCGTCAACCTCCTCCTCTTCCTCCTCACTTTGAACACCCTGGTCGTCCATCTCCACCTCATCTTCATCCTCATCCTCCTCATTTTGAACACTTTGATCGTCCATCTCCACCTCATCTTCATCCTTATCCTCCTCCTCATTTTGAACACCCTGATCGTCCATCTCCACCTCATCTTCATCTTCATCCTCATCCTTATCAATAAACTGCGCACTCTGCTCCTCCACCAACACACCCTCACCATCCCCATTCTCATCCCCATTCCCATTCTCATCCCCATTCCCATTCTCATCCCCATTCCCATTCTCATCCCCATTCCCATTCTCATCCCCATTACCAACCCCATCACCATTCCCGTCACCGCCCTGCTTCTTCCTATGCTCCTCACACTTCTCCAACGCCTCCCTCAACGAATTCCGTTCCTCAACCAAGTTAACCAACTCCCTCCTAAAAATAGCCGTACTTCGATTATGCCTTGCAACCGAAGAATTCAACCTCTCAATCTCCACATTCAACCTATTAACCTCCGCATTAACAGCGACATCATTACTCCCCTGAGCCGCCTCCAACTCCTTCCTCAAACGATCCCGCTCTCGAATAACATCCCCCATGCCCCTTCGAAAATTAGCAGTACCAGGTGCGGCCGACGCAAGTGCAATTTGAGCATTTAATTTCTCGACCGCTGTCTTGAGATCAGCTAGTTCCTGATTAAGCGCGGTGACTTTGACGTTCAATCTGGCCTTTTCGAGTTCAGAGTCTTTGATTTTGGCTCGGAGCGAGTTACGCTCTTGAGTCAGACGAACACCATGCTCCCTACGCTTCTTGAGCGCTTCAGCAAGAAGCAGATTTTCGTGTTTGACGTTTGTTGATGCTTCGCCGAGACTCTTTAGTTGGCCTTCGAGGATGGCACATCTCTGATCACATTCGACGTTTGTACCCGGTTTCAGTGTCAAGTTCTTGATATCTACCTTTGCTTGCTTCAACTCCGACGTCACTTTCATAAGCTGAATACCAGTCTCCCCTAGACGGGCTTCGTAATCCTCATATCGTCGCCTCGACTCGCCAGTCAACTGATCATATTGAGTCTTCGCAGTCTTAACCGCGTCAACCGTGTCCGCCAACATGGCCTTTGTCCTGGTTTCATCCTGCAGCAGTCTATATATGTCAACGTTCAGCTTCCTGGCCTCGTCATAAAGCCAGTTCTTGGTTGTATTGAGTGTCTCAACCCGACTGGCCATCGCGTCATCTGCTTTGTGAAAACTCTGGAGCACATCTAGGAACCTGCGCTCGTGCTCGTCGATTATTGCTTGTAAACGATGACTGTCTGCACCCCGGAGTCTCCATTGCAAGTTTGTTTCCGCTAGTGACCTTCTCTGCTTATCCCGTTCTTCCGTCATTCTCATTAGCTGCTCCGTGACACTCTCAAGTTGTTCTTGGAGATCGGCATTTCTTTTTTTGCAATCCTCATCGCTATTTGATTCTTTAAAGGTGGCTTGTTCGTTCTCGAGCTCTACAAGCCTCTCTTTTAGTTCATCACGATCTTTCTCGAGATATTCTGCATGTTTCTTCCATTCGTCAAGGGAAGTCTGGAGTCTGACTTTCTCTTTCTCGTCCGGCGTCTGTGTATGTTGTCTGACTTGGTTTGTCAGTTGATTTATCTGAGCTACTTGTTCGGCGATCGTCACGTCCCGGTTCTCAACTTCTAGCTGCCTTTCCGATAGGTCCTTTCTCAATGCAGGAATGACTGCTTGGTCACTCTGCAGTCTATCAAGTGCTATTGTCGAGAGTTCTTCAAGTTCATTTATCCGCTCTTGCTTTTTGCGGCATCTCTCTTCGCAGTCATCGGGGCCATCGCTAGCTTGCACAACACGACCACCAACCTCTCCAGCGCGCAGTTGTTGAACTTCGGCTCCTAGTCTGATGTTTTGCCTCAGTAGTTCTCTTTGCGAGGCCTGTAAACTGTCAAGTCCTGCTACCAATTGCGTGAGGGTTTCTGAAGGGGCGGCATTTCCAAGCTCTAGATTTGCAATAGCAAAAAGTCTGTCTATACTCTCGTGTAATATGGAGTAGGCTTCATAACCGGGTTCCTGATCAAGCCACTCAAAATGGGCGGGGTAGAATCGCCGTTGTGCCCAGGGTGAATTTCGCAACTGTTCGGCGGTGAATATCGGCTCTCGGAGCTCATCTGGGAGTTGATCCATAGTGATATTAGAATTATTATCAACTTCAACGGTTTCAGGAAGCGGCACTCCATCCTCGTCCGTTGGAAAAGGAGGAAGGCGAGGGTATTCGGCATTAACATTGGCCTCTGGATCCCACGTATCAGGTCCATGGATGACACTGTGAGGCACGAACGGCATACCGTCGAACACCTCCTGGTCTTCCTCTTCATATGGCTGAGTAACATGCGACGCCATGATGTTATTTAGCTATGTCTTATCACGAAAGGAAGATAGAAGCTGTGCCCTCGAATGACTTGCAATATTGAAGAGCTATTCCAGGGCCTTTTGGTAAGAAAGCTTTCTTTGACCATCGAGTCCACTCAGATTTCGAGTCCGACAAAGAACATGATAACATACACAAAAGGAAAACTCAATTGATTACCGGCTAATATCATACAAAGAAAATTATTGCTAAGTGTCAAAGAAGGGATCCGAATTCAGGATGAACGTTAAGCGAAACGGTCCCGTGATCTACGCGACCCTGGTGACCCCCTGTCTTTGATGCTCAGTGTGCTTCATAGGACATGAGAGAAGATCCGGCCATTGATTAACATAAAGATGAATAAAGAAACAAACATGAAAAAGGGCTTGAATATCAGTGCCAGGAAACTTCTCGCCAAACATTACCCTCAAGTTAAACAACTGTCCTCCCGGTTACTTAAAGTCTACTAGCTGTTCTTTCAAGAACTACTCATGCTTACAATCAAGTGCCTTTTAGTCGTCGCAGGAGACAATTGAGAAGTAATTCACTGGACCCTGAATCGTCAACATGTCAAGAAATTCTGCCCATCTGTCTTCACCCCAAAACCTCCATTTGAACAACTTCATTAAATGGAGAAGTGTACTTAAATTTCTTTAACCGACGACCCTGATCTAAAGAGGGTATCTCACGATCTATTCTCGTTATCTATCTTCTAATGAAGGCAGCTGACACATCTGATATTCTCCCATACTTCATTTACATGACAAGCTTGGGACCGTGATAAGCAGATTTCTCATGCTGGGCTACGCTCTTGATGGAGGATCGCTCTGGGAAGCCTTCGAAGGAAAGGGCGTAGGTTGCGACTGAGTGTGCAACAAGCTTTATAATACATTAGTCAACATTCTTTTATAAAGACAATTGTGCTTACCTTAGTGTTCAACTCCCAAGCATCGAAGTCCAAGTTATCAACCGTGTCACACAGCTGATGATAGCACGGATCAAACCAATCTCCAACCTTTCCACCGAACATCTCAGCTTCCTCCTTCGTCTTAACGCCCTCGGCACCAGTAGCAATTCCACCACCTGGAATGCCATGCTTGATGAACGCGTCGTAATCACTACGGCCATCAAATGGAATAAAGGTGTAATTGTAACCTTGCGATTCGTAGAATTTGACGTAGAGATCTCGTAATTCCTCAGACCCAGTTGGGTTTAAGGCGTTCGTAGCGTTATAGATTTGATACGCATAGTTTGGAGACGCGAGCATATCGTAGTCCATGAAGAGGCGGATCTTTGAATTTTCTTCATCGGACAGCTGAGCGACGTAGTAGTCAGAACCAAGAAGACCCTCCTCTTCTCCAGCCCACCAAGCAAAGCGAACACAGTTGTTCACCTTATACTTGGTTAACTGAGTGGCAACCTCGAGAAGGGTCAAAGAACCAGATCCATCATCATTGATACCTGGTCCCTCTGAAACACTGTCGCTGTGCCCACCCACCATGACGCAGTTTTCGGCATCGCCTTCCGTGGTCTGTGCAATGATATTGGTGGTCGCGATCTTCTCAACTATCGCGTCAATATAGGCAGACGATGGTATAAGTCCACCTGCCTCCAACTTCTCAATATATGTCTTCGCTTCCTCCGAAGAGATTCCGAAGGTTGCAACATGATCTTTCGACGGATCGCCGAGAGTCCCTTGAAGACTGCCCTTGTAATTGTTGTATACAACCGCAGCAATAGCTCCGTTCTTTCCAGCAAGTGCCGACTTGTCACCAAAAGCACAGGTTCCACGTTTGATAAGAGCAATGGAGCCAGTGATATTCAACGGATAATCTGCCTGGTCACATCCCTCGTTTGCTACCAAAACCAATGGCCCATAGACTGGTTCTCTGTGTGCTGTAGGAGGTGTGAGGCCCATGGGCGACGCAGACTTGGGCGCCGCATCGCCGATAACTAGACGAGATTCGAAGACATTGCCCGTTACTGCAGGAAATGACTGGTTCGAGATAGTATAGTAGTCGCCTAGCTCTGCGATGGTCGAGTAAATGTAGTCGATTGTTGCAAGATGTCCTGTGTCACCGAGTCATACCTTAGCCATGATTATCTCGATGATGTCTATGAAGCAGACAAGACTCACCTTTGCTCCCGATGACACGAGTTGGGTGATTGTACTCATCCTCTCCCAACTTGGCGATCTCAAAGAGAGTTTCCGCGCGACTCTTGAGCTTCTGTGCAGAGATATCGTCCTGCAGAGCACTTGAGCTAACAAGTCCTTTGCTGGCGACGGTGCTGATCAGAGCTTGAGAGTCCTTGATAAGAGGAATCTGCAAGGCAGAAACACCAGCGAGTGGTGAGACAGCGGCGAGAAAGAGGAGGCGATGCATGGTTGGTTATGAAAAGGAATGAATGTGGGAGAGGAGAGGATAGAAGAAAAGAGAAGAGGACCAAAGTGAAGCTGGCGCAACTCAAGCAGCCAGCCGCCTGCCGTCGTACCTGGCCTTGGCCTGGTGACCGGGAAACAAGACAAGGCTGCGAATCGGTCACTCGTGCGCCGCGGCACGCCAGGCTTAGTCAGTCCATCAGATAATACACTAAACCTCTTTGGAACGAAGAGCTTCATTCGCTGAGGCAGAAAAAGGATCGATAAACACATCATAGGTACATACTAGGGCGCTGTATAACGGCCACATTGTCAGTTTCGTTTATCTAGCTTAGGTAATTTGTACACCACTTTTACTAACAAGTAGGGCGGTAAGTAAGCATTAATAGTTGGACCCTATAAAATATAGGCTGTTACACACTACAAATAGGCTGTTGTACACTAAAAACATAGGCTTTTACTTACTAGAAATACAGGCTCTACACTACCTAGGTACCTTACCTAAAATATACGCTCGCTTACCTCTGTATTTTTCAACCGGCAGAAAACACTTTGGCAAGCTATTTATAGCATCAGAATATGAAACTGACAATGTGGCCGTTATACAGCGCTATAACATCTCACTAAATTACTAGAAGTAAAGACATCGCACAGCCAAGCTGCAGTCCCGGAGGACAGCCGAGAGTTCATTAATCAAGTATATACAGACGCTACTCCGCAAGAGTCACTCAATGACGGCGAAGCGCACTGTTGTCGGTCGGTCGCTCCAAGCCGTTTGACCAGCTCCTCCAGGAACACTAGCAGAACCATCAGGCTGCTCAGCCAGGGTCTAACCAAGAAACTCAAGCAGGACCTCAAGGAGGAAGTCATTCGGGATAGCAAGGCAAGCTCAACTGCAAATCGCCTCTCTGAATTGTACTAACACTCCGTAAAGGCTTCAACTGAGTCCCGTCCACTCACTAAATCGCTTCCGGTTACTCAACAAGTCTTGCAGACTGGTGATGGAGGGGCAACCGGACGAAGCACAAGAAACAATGCAATGTCCCTTTTACTTTCCTCACACTATCATGTACAAGGAACCTTTCTTTATCTATTGGTAGCAATATTATCTAGGTTATTTATCAATCATCCATCTTCATTCAGTCAACACTGCCTTTACTTTGAAGACTACCCGAAGACTGGCTTAATCCTTCTAACATCGAGGGGTCCAACCAACATGCCTTCCGCCGTTAAAACTTCAGCTGCGGCACCCATATACTCCGTCGTGGAATGTGCTTCAAAAGCTGCTTCATCTTTGTCTACTCACTCTATATCAGTCTCGACATCTCTCTCTCGTTGGGTGGTATACCTACAGAGTTCTTCCATAACAATTACACCGTCTTCCTGCTCAAAGCACTGGTACTTCAACACACCAGGTTCATGAAGTTTCACGTTCTCCGCGAGACCGGCAAGGGTCTTCTTGACCTACGAACCAACTATCAGCTACCAACTCCCACTGAAGGTCAGCGTGGTGTTACAAACTTGGTCTCCCTTCCCTGGAGCAGGTGTAAGGAATGCAATAATATTTATCTCTTGTGAAACCATGGTTGTGCAAATAGTACGATGTGTTTTGATATGGAGTGGTGATGGTGAAGAGATTGATGTCTTGGTTCTTGTAGGACAGCGAGGTACACGGTACTCCACTTTACGTGTACTACTTACAACTTTGCATGAGTACCTGGTACCTGCTTTGTAAGTAACCGGGTCAGCAGTTCGTAGAGAGGAAGAGAGTACCGCCGTAGTATCGGACGAAAGACCGTACAGGCCTGTGGACCGCCGAGGTGTCTGCGGTCCAGATCCCAAATACGACCAATTTCCGCATCTTGGCTGACGGGAACCCGGATGTAGGCGTGTTCTCAAGGGTGAAGCCATTGACGATTCATGACAGTAAGGATGTAGGCACATAATTTCCAAGCAGAGTGACAAATACAAATGGATGTCGTGTCCGGAACATCCGACACCGAAGACAAATTATTGTGCCCGTACTCTGCATATAAGCCACGTCTGGAGTATTTCCGATCATCGCACGACTGAGGTATATGATATTATCTGCCGTCGTCTTCTCTGTAATGGAATAAATGAGAGGGGAGTCTTGGTGGCTGTACCCCGCAAAGCGGGGTCCTACTTGTCAACCACTAACAGCCCAGATGAGATCATGAACAAGAGAAGGAAATGGTAGCAGATTCGTAATTCTCGAGCTCATGATGGTGGAAGGGATATCAGCTTTTCCTCTTTGTTCCTTTCAATTCCTTTCAATTGTGTATTTTGGCGCCTCATAAATCATCAAACTGATTCCAGTCCCGAAAGAAAACAACTTGGATAACAAGCGAGCAGCCATGTCAGGAACAGAAGCTGTACTGTCGAAGGAGGGATCCCAATCTATGAAAGCTGTGGTTTACCAAGGTATGCAGTCATTTTATTCCTGTTGCGCGAATAGAAAATCCCCAAGAACAAGCTAAAGGAGAACAGAACCCTTCAAAGTCACAGTCGAAGAGCGGCCTCTCCCAACAATTGAACATCCAGACGATGCCCTGATCAAAGTGACAACAGCCGCAATCTGCGGCTCAGACCTGCACATGTATGTACTCAAATTTAGGGAGCAAAATTACCATTCTGGAGTCCTTTGCTCATTACTTCTGGACTTTTTGGACTTGATCCTGCGTTTTCGAGAACGGGGAACTAACTCCGAGTTTCTGACTAGGTACCAAGGCCGCACAGCAGCCCAAGGCGGCCTCTGCTTTGGCCATGAAAACATGGGCACAGTAATGGAAACTGGCAGTGGCGTTTCGCTCCTCAAGAAAGGCGATCGAGTGGTGATGCCTTTCAATGTAGCCGACGGCCGTTGCGCGAATTGTGAAGAGGGCAAAACGGCCTTCTGCACTGGGGTTAACCCTGGCTTCGCCGGCGGAGCTTACGGATATGTGGCCATGGGTCCCTACCAAGGAGGCCAAGCACAATATCTTCGAGTTCCGTACGCAGATTTCAACTGCTTGTCTTTGCCGGCGGGAAAAGATAACGAAGCTGATTTTATCCTGTTGGCGGATATTTTCCCTACTGGTTGGCACGGGCTGGTATTGAGTGGTTTCCAGCCTGGAGAATCCGTTGCAGTTTTTGGAGCCGGCCCTGTGGGGTTGATGGCTGCTTACTCTGCGGTTCTACGCGGTGCATCGAAGGTTTATGTCGTGGATAGTGTGCCGGAACGGCTTAAGGCTGCGGAGAAGATCGGGTGTGTGACTGTGGATTTCAGTAAGGGTGATGCTGTGGATCAGATCGTGGAGATGCATGGTGGCATGGTTGATCGCAGTGTTGATGCTGTTGGGTATCAGGCCAGTGCACAGGATGGGAAGAAGGAGGCACCGAGTGCGGTTCTCGAGGCTTGTATTCGCGTTACGAGACCGACGGGTGGGATTGGAGTTCCTGGATTGTATGTTCCCAGTGATCCCGGAGCACCGGATGATAATTCGGGGAAGGGAATGTTGTTGATTAGTTTTGGGAAGCTGTTTGAGAAGGTACACTACCTGTTCTATTTTCATCCTTGTTCCTTTCTCCCATCCCCAGATTCTTTGTTCCTCTTCGTATGCTCTGCTGGCTGCTCATTGCTAATCATGCAAAAATGAACAGGGACTAACGCTCGGCACGGGCCAATGCAACGTCAAGAAGTACAATCGCTATCTGAGAGATATGATTATTTCTGGCCGTGCCAAACCGAGTTTTGTTGTTAGTCATGAGATCGAGATTGATGATGCTCCGGGCGCGTATGTCAAGTTTGACAAGAGGCAGGATGGGTATACGAAGGTTTTGATTCATCCTAATGGTCCGTTGTGAAGGGGTCAATAATGGAGATTGGGGGCTGTTGGTTGTTGGCTGTTTAAGAGATGGGAAGGGGAGAGTGGAATGATGTGCGTGGGAAAGAGCTTTAACTTTTCTTTTGGTTCACGTGGAATTTTGATGGGGGTGGTGATATTTAGGTTGAGCGACCTGGTTTATGGTGGCTGTATGTATATAAATTGTAATCCCGAGCGAACCTTTCTGGGTTTAAATAGCGGCGAAATGGGAATGTGTATTCGAAGAAGTAAACTCTGGGCAATGTACTAGATATATTCTAGTTGAAGATAACCAGGAGCTGTATTTGTAGCGCTCGTATTTTTGTAGATCTACGTTCCAATTAAACAAATTAAGAAACAGTGCTGAGACTTACTCAACTTGAGACGAGTTTAGCAGATTATTATAAAGTACTCAAACTCGAGTCTCGAGTCAGAAAATGTTGCGTTCCTACGAGAGCGACCGATGATCGACTACTATAATCTTACCTGTTGACGGACTAGATTTAGAACAGCCATTTCTATATTAGCACCAAATCCACACACATTGAATTTAATAGCCAGTTTCGGTATTAACTGACGGAAGTCCTGGTCTAATTTTGCGAGAAGAACAGAGACGTCACATCGAAACTAGCTGCCGAAACTATTGGGGATAGATTTGACTTGGTTTGCTCGTAACATAATATGCAGGGTGTGTTACCGTCGGGTTTTACTTATACACCAGATGTGCATTATAACTACAGGCCCGGGGCAGAGACAGAGGAGAGAATAAGTTTAGGAAATTGAGTTTAGGAAAACAGGATATTAGAGTCTTTACGAAAATTCATTGAATTGTTTAGAAGAATTACACTGGGTTAGAATGTACACTAGTTAGCTAGAACTTATTAAAGACTGTAAATAGAATAGTCACTTCTATAAGATGGTCGTTTCTACTTAGAGTGCTGTATATTGAATCTAAGCAGGACTAGAAATATGACGAATTTATCCTCTTATTGTACAACTTAATTTCTAGCTAGCTATCGCGCCATTGCCACTAGACTTGTCAAGTTTAGTGTTTCGTCTAATTAATGTTTTACTAGTATAACTTGTTCTCTTCTGTTACATATCTACATACATTTTATAAATACATTAATCAGCCACGATGCTAGAAATTAAAGTTTATCTATAGTCTCTATTCATACTAGTAGCACAATTCTTGTTTCATCATTGGTCACATTCCTACTGTAGCTCGGTTTTTGTGAAGAATGGTTAAAATTAAAGTTATAAGCGAGGAAATAAGTGAAGACTCCCCAAGGTCTAGACAACCTTAAACTCTACAACACAATAAGGTACACTTTATCTCACACGATACCATAGCGTTATAATGCTAACGATTGTAAATTTTCACCGAAAGACGAAGAAGCGGCTACCAGGAAACAAAAAGTCAAGCATACTGATGTCCCGCAATAGGAGTGGACAAAGACGAAATGTAATATTTGGATCAGCAGACACTGCCTACTCACTATATACAAGCATGCATGGCTGAGAAAAAAATTGGTGAAGGCAAAATATATTTCGTTTTAATTATCTTGGGTATTAATATTACGACTCCTTCTAATCTACGCGACACATACGTCCATCATCAGCCACAGACCAAACCTCACTACCAACACCAACAGTGGCATAGAAAACGCTGCTAGGATCCCAGTTCTCCTTGACAGCCAACAGCGCATTGTAATTATCACCGAAGAAGGCTTCCTGGAAGTCAGGCTGGCGGAAATCGGCTTCATTCATGTAGGATCCGCTACCGGGAGTCAGTGCCGTGAGTTGCGGTACCAATTCGTTTGTAAGCATGAATTGTGCTTCGACCATTTCCTCCTAAGAAGCAGTGGAGTTCCATGCTGTCGTCAATGTTGCGTGCACCAGCGCATTGCGCCATGCTGGTAGCACTGCGTTAGATACGTTTCCTAGAGCTGATACATCTGTAGCGACACCGAGAAATAGGACTCCGTTTTCGGTGACATTACGGAGTGCGACTTGGATCGCGTCGTTATTGTCTTCGATGACTGAGCGTGGTATCAGACGACTGCCGAATTGGTTCTCTTCGACGGCTATGTTTCCATACGGCAGAGGGCCCATGTAGGTATTGGCAAACTCAGTGTACGAAACCGAGAACGGAATACCGAGGTCGTTCAGGACGGCGACGAAAGGACTGAGGATTTCTTGGACTTGTGCTGAGGTCTTGTTGTAGGCTGTCATGGGGTTGATTATAAAAACGTCCTGGCTAAAATAATATACGACCATGGTTCCGTTGTCGACCATTGCTGGAAGAAGTCCATGGAACTCCCAGATGACTTGGTAAAATAAGTCGGACGTCGTGTAAGCAGCTAGGAACTCGAGAGCCGCGCCGCCAATCGTAGATTCGTAGCATCTGGGTATGTCTTGATAGTCATGGAGACCATAATGCCGTAGGTACCTCCACCACCACCACTCAATACCCAGTATAAGTCAGAGTTCTCAGTACGTGTAGCGTTGACCAGTTCGCCAGAAGCAGTAGTAACCTCAAATTTGAGTGTCTGATCCGCGCCGAGGCCAAAAGTGGTAGACAGTGCAGAGTGGCCACCACCTTGCGTGTACCCACCCGCAAGGCCAACGGTAAGACATTCTCCAGATACAACAAGGTCTTTTGCAGATGCAGCTTCCATGATTTCATAACCCAATACACCTGCTCCCACTTTGACGGCTGTTCCCTGGTAGGAGTCGTCTGACCAATCCAAGAAGTCGATATCCTTAAGGTTGTGAGTCCAAACAGACAAGGCCCTGGCACCTGTTGATCTACCCAAGAAACTAATACTAGTTTAGTCGGGCGCGCGAAACACACTGTATCTTCTAGAGACTCACTCATGGCCAGTATTCCGGATGACAAAACGAATGTTGTTCTCCTGGGCGAAGCTGACACCAACAATAATGTCATTGATGGTCTCTACGTCAATTGCATAACAGACGTAGTTGCCTAGCAAGCAGGACGAAGTTTTCAAGGTGAAGGGGTCGCAACTCTGGGTTGCAAAGTACGCTTGCATAACTGAAGAGGAAGAGGACAGACTGGCCAAGTTTGTCAGAACTTACAGTCTTCGAGTTCAAGATCGTGGCATGGACTTACTGGGTTTCAAGATCGGCCCATGAGTCCTGAAGAGCAGCGCATGCAACAGATTCGTGATTCGGGTCGTGACAAGGCGATCCTATCGGTACTGTTGCAACCAAGCGGCCACCAGTTGTGCTGTTGAGTGCTGCCCAGGTAGAGTCAGACGGCCAGCAAGCATCACCGGGAAAGCAGTAGCAACTGCTGCTGTTAGTAGCCACAGCCGCAGAGGCTTGGGAAGCTAAGATTAAGGCGAGTGTTGTCGTGAGCTTCATTCTGGGTTTTCGACTGCACTCTACACTAGAGAGATGAAATGAATGTAATGATCGAATGATCGGTGGTGAATGAAGAGAACAGAGTGCCAGAGAAGATCATCTTGTCTCCCCTTCGATGGAAAGAAAAGCCGTATGTTCTGAATAGAACCAATTTCAGGTGCAGAACCCATCTCCGAGCAGCCTAGCCCACGACAGTTCACATAGCATTTTCAATCGATAGTTCAGTTCTGTTCTGTTTTATGGTCTACAGAAGGACAAAACGTGCGCGCTATGATCGTTCTAGAAAATGAATTATTTGAAAATTGAAGGCTGTTCATGCAACAGAGAGAGCTTCGCGTCATCGCACGATTGCTATCTGAGCGGTCTCTTCCTGCATTAGCTCTTCATCAATACTTCTGGATTTCTTCTGTTACACCACTACTGCAGTGAAAGCACAAAAAGTCCGATCGGGGGCGGGGAGACCCCGAAATGGAAAATCGGTAAGCTCTTAAGCGAGAGGCCACAAGTTTGTAGGTAGAGGTACCGGTAGTCTGTAGGTACTACGTACTTTGTATGGAGTAAGTGACTGCCGGCACACTGTTCCGAGTCTCTGTATTTTCTGGGTAGGTAGTGATTGAAAGAGGATACACCTGCATTGCATTAACGTTGACAAAGATGGGACCGTTCCACAATACAGGAGACGTGCTACTTTGGTTTCTATTGTCCGTCCTTGATATAACTATATCGGTCCATACTCCATATCTCATATAGTATTCTCTTATTGAAATTAAGTAAAAACGGGTTGAGGGCAGGAAATGATGCCTTTTGTAGCAGCCGGTCGCCTAGAAGGAAAAAGCGGCCGGCAGGTAAACATGCTCGGTTGGGTACATGCGGACGAGCGAGCGCTACACGCCGATTTACAAGTATGATCTTGATGATATCTACGTGTACCACGAACGTCTTTCCTGGAGGGGGAAGGGGCCCCAGACTGATAGTCTGGTAATCATTGATTTTCTAACTTTTACGGAGCTCTCTGCATGGCACGCAGGACACTAGTACTGCACGATTTCGACTTACAGATATCTCCGATGCTGTAACTGGGGCGGAGATATCCCCTATTTGATTGTTCGCTTATTACTCTTCAGATGCCGGTGCTTGTCCTCCTTCCTCAAGTTGCACAACTAGAAGGCATAAATACCTTAAGACAGCAGGCCCAGATAAGCGCTGAGACTAGGGAACCAGAGGTTGGGTTATCGGGCCGAGAGTTGCCAGACGCCTCAACGTTTCCCCCTCTCTTCTTGAATCACTTAGTCAAGTCGTTGAGTTGCTGAGTTGTAGAGTGGTTAGTAAGTAGCGTGTGGCTGTACGTACACACAAACAGGGTTCCGGGACAATGCTAAATTTCAATTTACTCAATTTACTACGTCCTGTAACATTGTGTTCCCCTGAATTCCTACGGAGTAGAACAACGGATTAGTGGGACACGAATAGGGCAGGTCGTAGAAAGCCGCGTGCATCCAAACATTAGCGGGTCAAACGACTCAAACATTTTATTTTCCAGGCACCTCCGGACACATGTGGACTGTCAACGGACCGTTTCGGTCTCCACGCCGACAGCGCACGTTGTTATGAACTGGAATTTTTCTCGCCTCTGAGCAAATTATGAAAGTGAAGCTCGCTTCTGCCAGTCAAGCCGAATGCACTCGGATTTTTACTAGATTCGTCACATGTACAAAGTAAGCAGTAGGGATAATAGTACTGTGCTGTTATTACTTTACAGTAGCCAACCAACCCCCTTTGGAGACCTGGGTTGACGGAGCGCCACCAATAGATCTCGCAAGCTGCACCAGCGAAAGAAACATGTGGTACAAGTTTCAGGGGTAGGGGTACAGTACGTTCTGTACCAGTAAGCTACTTGGGAAGTTGGTCAAAATTGTTTCTCAAGAGGTTGATAACAACCATAAGTCCCAAGGTCATGAGCAGAAGTCTGTCGCATCGAAGTTCTGCTGCTGCGGACCCTTTCTTCCACTTCCCTTCAATTGCGCGAACTCGGTGGCAACGAACAATTACAGATAGGAAGTATGAAGCTGCTGTTCAGTGCCTCCCTATTTCTCACATCCGTGCTGGGAACTTTGGCCCAGAGCGCATCACCGTCGGCCGAAATCGCAGAACTTCCTGCATGTGCTGTAAGTCTTCTCCTCGCAAGTTTGTCAGCGACTCAGTGATATCAAGTCACTTGTACTTTGTAAACAACGACTAATTCAACCTTTTCAGCTATCCTGCCTTCTAGTTGCTGTTGAGGCATCACCATGCTCTGTCACAAATCAGACTTGCATCTGCAAAAATACAGTATTGCAAGCTAATGTCACAGGTTGCGTCACGTTGACTTGCACTATCGAAGAAGCCCTTGGTGAGTTCTCTTACAGAAGGATTTGTCTTTTACAAAAATAAATATTCTAACGCATTATCCCACTACTAGTAACCCAGAACGTCACCAATACTGGCTGTGATGTTCCAATACGGGACAAGAGTCCCTTATATATTGCTCTCAATGACATCTTTGCGTGCCTATCAGGGGTAATAGTGGGCATCAGACTGCTATCCAAATGGTGGCTAGGCTCGATCATCGGGTTGGATGACTTCTTCATTGCTCTTACCCTAGCAATAGGTATTCCCAGCTCAGCAATCAACGTCCACGGCCTTGCAGCAAACGGACTTGGCAAAGACATCTGGACTCTCACCGCTACTCAAATCACTAAGTTCGTCTACTACTTCTACATCATGGAGATTCTATACTTTGCACAGGTCGCCGTCCTCAAGCTTTCCATCCTCTTCTTCTACCTTCGCATTTTCCCGGCTCCGGTTCTGAAAAAGCTACTCTGGGGGACGATTGCCTTGGACACTGTATTTGGAATCACCTTCCTCTTCATCTCTATCTTCCAGTGTCAGCCTATCAACTACTACTGGCAAAAATGGGATGGTTTGCACGAGGGCCAATGCTTCAATGTGAATGGTATCGGCTGGGCAAATGCAGCCATCAGCATTCTGCTAGATGCTTGGATGATTGTTCTTCCCATGTCTCAATTGGTCAATCTTCAGTTGCATTGGAAGAAAAAGATTGGTGTTGCTCTGATGTTCGTAGTCGGTACCTTGTAAGTTACCGGCTCACAAAGCACCACTATGATATCATTACGCTACAGCAAAATTATTGACCAACATCTCCAGCGTCACCGTCATCAGCATCCTCCGTCTCCAATCCCTCGTTGCCTTTCAGACCTCCACAAATCCAACCTGGGACAACTGGGCTGTATCCAACTGGTCAACGCTCGAAATCAACATCGGTATAATCTGCGCCTGTATGCCCAGTCTCCGCGTGCTCCTCGTCCACCTTTTCCCAAATCTTATGAGCACTACTCAACACCAAAACTCGAAGTATTATGGTACTGACAGTCGGATACAAAATACGGGTAACACGTCGACGATTGGACGATCAACGAAGAAAGTGCGCGACCCTGATGAAGATGGCATCTTACGTTCGCAGAGTTACACTGTTGATTATGGCAATAATGAGTGGGGAGATCGGGATGAGACCCATTTGGTGTCGTTGAATGATCTAGATTCCAAATCTGGTGTACGGCTTGGTGAGAGGAAGATTTAGTGTGTGTACCTCAGTGTATTTAAGCTCATTTGTCCTCGTTCTTATGTTAAATGCAGAGTTAATTTCTGGCAAATAGGTACTCTAAGCAAGTTAAAAATGTGAGAACTTGCTATCTCATGTACCTAACTCATCCTTGGATACAGAGTTAATCTAGAGTATGATCCCCTTTCCTTTAAAAGTCTCCCTCGCTAGCCATCTGTACTTCGTGTCCATCGTCCCATCGTAGGTAGAACGAAACTACACTTATTCTCCATCACCTAAAATTATAAACTCTTATCTACCCTTCCCCTAAAATACCACATCTCTCCTCTGTAACCACCCGTTCTCTCTATATTCTTAACGAAGCACCCCTCCTACCGAAATGAAAAAGAAAAGAAACCTAGTCGGCCCCCATGCCCCTCTAGAACACTTTGGAGTATAAATAACGTAATCGTGTTACATTAGCCGCCGTCTTCTTGCCCTTGAATTTCAATTTAACTTTTCTTCTTCAGTCCTGAGAACGGCTTAAAAGAATAAATCGTCATCCTTGTTTGGTCTTAATCCCTATGGGCAAAACAGACAGAAAGTCAATGACAGAACATTAATAACATAAACCACCACTGAACGCTGAAACCTTTAATCAGAATTTTCCAATACTCCACAAGTTCTACAACAGTTATCTATCACCGAAGTTGAAGGAAAAAACCCCGGAAACAGAACGAAAGTAAAAAAGAGGTGAGGGAGTGGGGAGGGGGGGGGGGGGGGGGGTTGCAGAGGTTGAAACAAAAGAAAACAAAACAGGACGGGAAAAGAAGTGATCTACAAAGACGAAAAAATAGAGAAATGGTTCCTTCCGTCACTACTGTCCGCATCATCCAATAGTTGCATCCAGAGTACTCTCTTTGACTCCTTTGCTCCAAGGTAACCGGTATACTATACTTAGCATTTACAAGAGTAGTACTGTAGTAGCAAGATATAGCATCTCAGATTCATTCTCTAAATGATTGAAACACAGGAAGCAGGTGAAGAGCCCTCCCTGCTAGACGATAGCACGGGATTTCATTATTTCGTGTGTGTTATAGGAGGAGAACCTTTATGAGTGCTCAATAAGTTCTAGATAGAACATGAAGAGATTAAGGAATGGTTGTAAAGGTTGGCCCAATGTTTAAGAGGATGTGGCAGTTGAAGAAGAGTTAGCAATTTCAGGACTCCTAGATTATGTTTAACGGTAGAAGATGCGTTTTAAGTTATTTAAGCTGCACAACGCCGTTTCTAATGATCAATATGTGATACTTGCTTGTAACTTGCCGGTGATCACTCTCTCATAGCAGGGGGCCGGAAGGAAAACTCGACATTCAAATAGGCACATTCTATCGTTTCATTAAAAGAACGATATGGCATTACATGCACCTATGCGAAGTCGACTAGATGCAACTTTCCAACTCTTACTGCTAGATAAAGCGTCTCTTCCGGTGTGATGTGCCAACCAAAGAAACTCCTCGCTAAAATGCAACCATCTGGCCAACGAAACATACACAGCAGAAATCATTACGTCGTAATATTTTTGGGCTTTTCACTCTGGCCCCAGTGCATCCTTGCAACCTTCAAAAGCGCATACGCAAGCACTCTATAAACCACAGTGCATATCCCCAGCGCCATGATGTTTCTTCCAGGAGAATTTCCCAAATCATAAAGCTGTAAAACCTGCAATCCATTCGTAATCGTGCATTCACCACTGGGTAACCGCTGTGCCTGGGTACAAGTAAAGTCAATTCCTCTCAGACTGTACGGTGCAAGGTTCCGAACAGCGTAGCGTATAGGCGATAGGTAGTTCATAGCTTGCAAGAATCCAGGCATACCGATAGAAAGGATGCCAGACATGAATTGAGCGACGGACAGGAAGACCGAAGTGAGGTTAACGGCAAAGCCTGTATGCGCGAAGAGGGTGTTGAACATGATACCTATACTCTCACCACAGGAAACAATGCAGAAGCAGTTGAAGAAACACACAAAGAACATCTGTGCGGTCCTCGGCAGCCCGGCGCCCAAATCTGTTAAGATGGCGAAAAGCAAGCTGGTCACGATTTCGAATGGGACCTCGAGAGTCAGGTATTGAGCAAGGAATGCTTCAACGCCATAAGTGCCATCATCGTTTTCTCTGTAGAATACGTCTTTTTCGTTGGGGTAAATGGCTACATTTTGGAGCATTCCTACGAAGTAGAATGCGCAGAATTCCTGAAGAAAAAGTCAATATTGCAAACTAAATAGTATAGGAAAATTTGTCGCTGAAAATACGTACCTGGACGAACCCCAACCGCGTTTGTACAGAGTAGTAGTCAAACTTCAAGGGCGCGAAAAACAGGGTCAAAATAATCCCCAACCCAAGAACTTGCATAATCCGCGCGACAATCAACGGGGGCTGTCTTCTAAAATTGATGAAAGCCCGATGCACCAAAACTGGGTAGGCCTCCCAGAACCTCGCTGGTTTCCTTACCAGTGAACCCAATTCAGCGGGCGTAGAAATAATGGCGGGGTGCATAGCAGCGAAGAACTCGCCCGAGGACCAAGAGTTGATGAGGCTCCGGACTTTCTTACGAGTTGCATCTTCGCGGGTAGATTGTTGGAGATCAATCGTTATTAGGTCGAGGGCAAAGTCCGCCGGGTTGGTCGTGGTAGGACAGGGAAAACCTAAAGCGTCAAAGTGAGGTAGCATACCTGCACCATTGCCTGCGTAAACAGGTGCGCCGCCACGAGCGAGGAGGAGCACGTTTCCGAAGCTCTTGAATAAGTCGGAGCGAGCCTGGTGAATGGTAAGAATAACGGTTCGGCCTTCTTGCGCTAGACCTTGAAGGACTTCCATGATAGATGATGCTGTGAAAGCATCGAGGCCAGAGGTTGGCTCGTCGAGCAGTAGAACTCTGTAAGAATTGAGAGTCAGCACTACAGCTTCTTTTAAGATAACGAATCGAAAAGGAAAAAGTATTGAGCTATACTTGCCTCGGGTCAGTGAGAATTTGCACAGCAATAGTAACTCTTCTCTTCTCGCCTCCCGAAATCCCTTTAATGAGCTCACTCCCAATTAAGTTATCAGCACAGTCTTTAAGTCCCATTTTCAAAAGTACATCTTCAGCGCGTCGATATTTCTGGGCAGTGGACATAAACGACGGCAGACGAAGAGCGGCGGAAAATCGCAGCGTTTCACGAACAGTGAGCGAAGGCAGGAGGGCATCGTCATCTTGACAGACGTAGGAGCAGACAGAACGGATGACTGAGTCGGAAGGAATAGCACCGTTGAAAGTCATGTTGCCAGAGGTTTTATAGCGAGTACTAAGTGAGTTATGAAGACGCAAAGCCATGGCGTTAAGAAGAGAGGTTTTACCACTGCCTGAAGGACCCATGATCACGTTGAGAAGTCCGGCTTGAAATGTCGTCGTGAGGGGATGTAAGATGGTTTTCGTAGGTAGTTTCCGGCCTAGTGCAGTTCTCTTGTCGAGATCAAGTGCGAACTTTTCAAGTCCAATGTCGACTGTTCTCACCTCGGCAGCAGATCTTGCAGTAATTTTCTCTTTTCCAGCTGAAAGATCTGTGTCGGTGATCCTTGCCTTGGCGATAGTCATATCCACCCTCTTGTATTTCAAACCAAAGCCAGCGAGAGTGTAGAACATGATCACAAAGGCTACTAAGATGACGATTGGTCTTGTAACCCAGTTGTCATAATTGAAGCCCAGTGATTCCATAATGTAAGCTCCCGTATACTGGGCGCATGCTGGATTAGATTCCCCGCCTTCGAGTGGGCAATCATAGAATTGGCCTACAAACTCATTCGCCGCCAACGCACTGAAGCCATAAAAGACATATGCTGTCCATTTAAGCCACCTCACATAAACAGGTATCGTGTTGCTCTGAATGAAGAATCCACAGGCCATACTCTGAACCGTGTAACCCAAGTTGGCAATAAGGGATGCGCCAGCAAAACTCCTAGAGGCTGCAATGCAAGTGGTTGCCAAAGTGACCGCGATATATTGCATCAATAGTATCACAGCAAAGAATGTCAGATATGTTCCTGCTTCGGCTCTAAATCCTGCCATCCAATAGAAAATGAGAGAATATAGTAATGGAACTGGTAGATCTTCGATGAAGAATCTAGCAAGACGACGGCTCAGTAGGAATGGGATAACGTCTACAACATTCTCATTGTGCTCGCGGTCAAAGAGTTGTATATCGATGGAGAGTCGGTAAGTCTCGAAGAGCAGAATGAGATATCCTTGCAAGGCAGACGCAATGTAAAGTGCTCCTTCGCGACTACGAATCCCTGATTGAGTTTTACTCAACGAGAGAAATACCCATCCAGTGATGACCCCCATGAGAATGGCTTCGCCGATGGAACCAACCATGCCCATGGGATCACGGTAGGTAGTCAGAAAAGTACGAGCCGTGAGCACTCGAAGCTGTCTAACAAAGGGTGAATGGGACTGCGACAGAGAAGTTGACATCCTTGGTTTCAAACTTCTTGGCTGTTCGGGGCCTCCCGAGCCTTTCTCGCCAGATTGGCTATAAATCTCATCGCTCCGTTGCTGCCAGGCTGTTTTCAGTCGATTGACTCGTTCTGCAGATACAGCCTCAAGCTCGGGAGAACGATTGTCTATAGCCGCAATATCAATCAAGAACTCAGCTGGGTTGACGAATGCAGGTAGCTCCATGTCTATGCTCCGAAACCATGGCAAGCAGTCTTCTGACTTGCCCGAGTAGACTGGGCTTCCTCTTGTCATAACTACAAGTCTATCAAGCATGCCCCAAATTTCAGAGCGCGGTTGATGAATGGTAGTGATAATTGTTCTGCCTTTTCTTGCAAGTCCTGCTAGGGTTCGAACGAGTTGAAATGCACTAGTGGCATCGAGACCTGTTGTGGGTTCCTAATTAGATTGGAGAGTTAGTTACCACCAATTGTAAAGTAATAGGACTTGGGATGAAAGATAGCGCATCCACAGGTCCTTGTCTCACACAGCCAAAATACGCTCTAATAAAGTAAAATTGCTTCTTACATCTAGGAAAAGCACACTTGGATTGCTTAGTAATTGAACACCAATGCTCGTCCTCCTCTTCTCGCCTCCGGAGCATCCTTTATGCATCGAACTCCCAATCCTTGTATCTGCACATTCCTTCAAGCCCAATTCTAGGATAACCTCCTCCACAACCCTTTTCCGCTGTTCTTCGGTCGCTGGGGGAGGAAGTCGCAGGTCAGCCGAATATTGAAGTGTTTCTCGGACTGTGAGTGTCGGTATCAGAACGTCGTGTTGCATTACATATGCGCTTCGTATCTTGTGTACACTTTCGACTCCATTGTACGCTGTCTTTCCTCCAATCGTTAACCTGCTACTCTTCATTCGCTCTGCCATTGTGTTCAACATGGTCGTTTTCCCGGAGCCACTCCCTCCAAGTATAGCCGTGAGCGTTCCTGCAGGCATCGACGCAGAGACCGAGTGGAGGATTTGCTTGGTTTTTGGCTCTCCATTTTTGGCTCGTTTCCAAGAAAGAAGGTTCGTAGGAGAGAGTGCTGAGGGCGAGAGATCAACAGTCACTGATAGATTCCGTACTTCGACATGGACAGAATCGACTTCAGAAAGGGAGATATGGTTGCTCTGTGCAGTTGAGGTCGCATGGAGATCATTGTGAGGCTCGTCTTTGTCGGCGGTGGTTGATGTTGGCTGCTGGATCTCGTCGTGTGAGATATGCACCGGAGCGTCTGCACCAACAGACTCCTGTCGCCCAGGGCCACTCTCAATGTCTTTGTCCTCCTCCATCATTGCTGCCTTTGTTTTGAAAATTCCTGGCACATTTCAATGATGTGATGCATGCACTATTCAGGCTCGGGCGCGCTTGAACTGGCGGATGTCAATCGCGATTCAGTAATGACGTCCAGTACTAGTGCGATTATCGCATGTGATTGACTGTTCGTGGGAGCGCACAAGTTTGACGATGGAACGCAAGAGGCCAAAGACCAAAACATGGCGGCGTACAATGATTCGCAGCCTCACGAGTATATATTCGGTGCTTCTTCACAGACACTGGGCAAGCGGCGTGCAATACTGGACGACTGGCCTGTACCCCACCATGGAGATCCATTGGACCATTGCACGATTGCAAGCGCAACCAATGCAAAGCAATGCTGACCTCGGCTTCCCCTGACAACTCCACCAATATCATGACATTACTGCATTGGGCCTCGCGTAGGTAGCTTGTCAAGTTGTCAACTCAACTGCGCCCATGCAACAGGGCTCTAATTCGACAGTCAGACACATGGACAATGCAAACGAGCTGAACAAGTGCACGTCGGTTAGAGACCTTTTCGTCTATCCTATGTATTACGCGAGCAACGATCCGGCGCAGTTATGCCAGCTCATTTCAAACAGCTTCAGATGAATCTAGGCCCTGGTTGAAGATGCGAAGTTGGCTCGGTTAGAGCATCAAAAGACATTGCGCCGTTTGCGATTGTAGGTACTGATGGCCTTTTTGAGGCTACGCTCCCGAGGCGTTTCAACGGTGTCAACGATCCACGAAATTTGATCAGCACGTGCGATGTCCCGGGATATGAATCCTACTGTGCGAAAGTGCCTTACTCGTAGTCCCGAGCAATTTCGACCAGGGGTGTACAAGCCTCAGCGTCTTCGAAGCTCGCAAGCGAGGTCTGACAGCTGATCATGCAACCATGCCAATCTGACGCGGGCATGCATCACGAGCATTTACAAATTGCGGGAAAGACACATTGATGAGTCCAAGACGCAGAATTATTAACCTTGTCTTGTTGTTATTGTAGTACTGGATGAGGCGATTCAGGCTCAATTCATCGGACCTCTTCGGAACGCCTCATCACCACATAGAGAGCTCGCCCCGATGGCATGGGGGCCATTCAGACAGCGTGGTATCGATGCCGGAAAGAGGCCGGGCAGGCAATGAAGTATGCATGGGATTCTTGCGGCGACGTGAGGACAAGCGACAACACCACCACTAACATCGTCAGCCCAAAGCATTGCACCGTACAAACAGACAATTCATTGACTCTTGTCAGCAATGGCTGCGTTCTAGAACTGGAGTTGAATGTTTGTGGAGATCACAAGACGACCACGCCTCAGCCCTGCCTGTCATCGCTGGTCTCGTGCAATCATCGTCGTTGTAACCCTACCACCACTATGGATCAACCGGATCATCTGGGATTCCTGGGACCAGCAATTAACTCTGCTATGTCAAACGGCTCGACGATCCACAGGACCCCATTTCCGGGATTTGACTTCCTCGAAGTATCGGTATGCCGATCTCGTGATTTCTGTGTAACATCTCGACTGACCAGATCCGGTGCAGGACGATACAACTCCTCTGAGAGGGCCTATTCCTTTTGACTGTATTGTTGATTATATCTACCAGACGGTAAGCTTGAAATGAAAAGGCCGCCGTTTGTGAGTGTGTCTCAATTGATGAACAGGGGGTTTTCTCACCGGCGTTTCCAGAGACAATCTCGGAGGGCTCCTCAATAATTGAAGGTATTCAAGGAAAATCAACCGTGAAACGTAGTGGTGAAGTGGAAATGCCAGAGCCAAAAGTTCCGAGGTTGCGTCTAATGTGAGGATTCGGATTTGAAATTCGAATATTAACTCAACTGACATCTCAGCAGTATTGGAAATACAGACCCGAGCTCAGCATTCTCCTCATCTGAATTGAATCCAACTGAGGTCGATGCTCTATTTAAGGGCTGGAAATTACCCATGGAGTTCGTGGAAATTCTCAAGAACCGAGGGATTCACCCTGGGTTTACATGGAACCAGCTAGTATCAACTACTACAAGTCAGTTGTTCAGTAAGTTGGGTATTTTCCTTTTGTCTAGATAGGGGAAAGAGCTCATGTCATTACTCGTGGCCCGCTCAGCCTCACATACTCAAATCAACTTGATAATTGAGAAACTTGAGCTTAGTGTTGAAGCATTCATCAACGCTTTACATCTTCAAGTTACGTCCAGTACCTGAAAGCTGGTTGTACCATAGTAATGGTAGCAACTGTTGCATCAAACACCTATCGAGGTCGCCTTAGATATTCACCAAATTTATAGCTATCACTATCTTTGTGAAAGCTTGCTCAACATAGATCTCACTAGCTCATCATATATAGAGCAGATCGTTTGCTACGGAGGCGAAGCACTACTTGTGCTCTCATCCAATCTTGCAATGAAAACCACATGCGGCATATTGCTACAAGGAAACAACGAAGATATACCACAGCTACTAGGAAATCTCAACCAAAAGCACCAACTCCTACAACATCCACTTCTCATTACTCTTCAACTCTTAGAGCACAAGCTTGCCATCGAAGCATCTTCCACAAATTACGCATCGAAGCTCCTCACGAGTGCTATTCATGATCTGGACATTGCTCTTGAAAGCAGCAATGCCCACGACATCGGCCACCATTTCACACAAGCGAACAGAGCCCAATTCAAAGCGGCCAATTGTCTATCCGTAGGGTTCGATGAAACTGAGTCTCTAGAGGAATTCATCCGGGAGAGCCTCTTAGATCTCGATGCCACTATTTACGCCATTGCTGAGCTTCACGATTCCATCCAGAGCAAACTTGCGTTATGCCAGAAGAGGCTTAAGTGCCTCAGGAGAATCTTGCGGCGCAAGGAGGATGAATTAGATCGCAAATTTAGTAATGTAAGAGCATCTCGTCATCCTTCAGATCACATTCGACTTGAATTACGCAACCAAGCTTCCTGATTGAGTGACGGAATTCCGGAAGGCCTTTAGCATGGCTCTCAATTTTCAAACAAAGATTGCGTGCGTGGCCACATACCTCCATCCTCTCTCAAGCATCAAGGCAGTTTGAGAATCCAAGGGCTCTAGGAGTAATCACCTCCTTTCTCTATTTTGTTACCACGTTTCTTCACAAGGTGTGCTGATGCCGTTGGTATTAGATTCATAAGATCCTCATTTTGCGGGATGGACACAACACCAGAGATATCAGTTCGGTCTTTCCACGGTCAATTGGCAGTAACTCAGCATTTGCTACGAAGACCCTCGTCACGCTGGTTTTGATATTCCTGCCCGCAATCTTCGTCTCAGTAAGCCAGTCTCCTTCCTAATCAAATAGTTAGTTCAATCTGAAAAAGTCTGGACCTGACCAATTGCACAGACACTATTCAGTACTCCTCTCTTCGCCTTCCAACCCCCTCACGCAGGCACCGTAGTCTCGTCACAGTTCTGGATTTATTGGGCTGTTAGTCTACCACTCATCGCCTTAATACTCATCTTCTATATCCTTTCATACCAGTACTACCAAGCCACAATCATGGGCCGTGGCATTGAAGAACAGCGCGACCAAGACCAAAACTGGACTAAGTCCCGTGGGAGAGTGAGACTCTCTCAGATATCGCACCGAGACCATGCTCGTGAAGCACGAACGGGTTTTCGAGATGATGACAGAGTGGAAAGGGGGGTTGACTCACGGCACGAACTGCAGAGAGACGAGGAGGCTCTCTCGCTCCGCGTGAACCTCAAGGGTTCTCGCCTCTGGCGTCGCGTACAAGGAAAGGGGTTCGTCGAAAAGGGGGGTGGTAAGACCTCTGCGAACAGTTTAGCCGACAACACTTAAGTCTTACGGCTTAAGAGAGATGAAGGGAGAGTGTGTACTTCGCATGAGTGATTGGCTATAAGCAATAAATGCACCAATGTCAAGACATTGCTATGTAACAGAAATCGGGCATGGCATTGTCCATGACCATCGAATATCTCACAAGGAATTCGGAATCCAGGTCTCCGACCTAGTTCGATTCCGTGATCAAGTCAGCTGGTAGACGACCTGAAGTGGCTATATCTCCGTGATATCCAATATTATATTCAAGCCTGTCAGCGACTAAGGCGTTACCAGTCGACCACTGCATCAGAAACGGTTTCTGGTGCCTTGCTCTGGTTCACCCGTCGACGACGATCTTTAGTAGGACATCCACCAGAATTTCCTGGTTGATAATCAAATCTGACAGCTACGGTTCACGTTACGGATATCGTCGCCGAGTAGTCCATCGTTCTAGGTGACGTCTAGTCTATTAATATTCTAAATACAGTGATATCAAACAACTCCAGTGCGCGTGGAAAGACGAGTGATGAATAGTAATCAAAAAGTGTCCGAGCACGAGGATCATCCCCAACTGTAGAAATCAATCTACCTTACACAAATCACGGCTGATCTGCAAGACTCCATCTCCAAGACTCCAAGTCTGAACACGAAATTCCCCGAACGTACCAGCCAGCTTATCTTACACATTTCTTTTTCTTTTTCTTTTTCTTTTTCGACTGCGCGTCTGCAAAACACCATCCGCTCGGTTCTAGCCTCCCTGGTCGACCGACCATTAACAGGGTCTTGTGAGAACTACCACATAGCCTCGCAAGAACTGCTCCTCCTCGTCAGATCCTCGTCGTCCAACAATCATAGGACTTCAGCAGTGCACATGCTGCCAGGAACAGGCATCTCGTGCAGCGTTCTACAATGCCACCACCTACCTGCCCATATAAGTAGTAGGCTTGCAAACACCCATCCCGGTGGTGCTAACAACCTATTCCCAGAAGGGTATCTCGACCAAGTTCGGCGACGTCGATATCGCCACCAAGCCTTTTTTTTCAAACGTCGTCGTCGTTTTGCATACCCAATCCCCCACGGAATACACACACCCCACGTGCGCATGATCTCTGCGACCTGTGGGAGCTTGTAACCATCGCATTATTCGTCACAAAGGCAAAATACCGTGCTTCAGATTTTAAAAATAAAAACAATGATGTAGGGGATCAACGGCAATCGTCGGTCTTAACAGGCGACGGTGACAGCTGTTGCGGTGACCATTACTCGTATTATCGTGACTTGGGTGACGACGGACATGAAAACTGGTCGGCTGATTTCTGAATAAGGGTATCATAGCCTACAAAAGCCCTCGTCCCATGCCAAGGCGAGTAATTATGCTACTTACTCGAGTAAAGTGCAAATCAACCAGTCCTTGACGGCAGCATCAATGCACTCAACTCGCCGACACGACTAGTCGGTTGGAACTACTGTGAGGAGTTCTACGAGTAGGCGAACATCATCGTACAATTCGCATTTCAGGCGAAGATTCAAGCGTAACGATGCAACACACCACACCACACACTCCTTGGTGATTTCCACCAACTGCCGCTTCTCCCTACCAACCTTAGTTCGATCAAGCTGCAACCCAAGAGAATACACGTCTCGAAAAGGCGACGTGCGTGCAGCTGCATACGCCCCGGTTGTGCAGACTGCCACCGGAGAAGGACGGTATGTAGGGAGATGGCCAATAACACCGGCTTCCATTCACCACTGCTATGGAGATGGTTACGGGATCAACTGCTGACCCTTACCCCAGCCCCTGTCGTACTCGGATAGGCATGCTGTGTAATTCATCATGCAACCACCTCGGCAGCCTGCAGATTCGCTCGCTCGCTGCTGTGGTGCGTGTACGCTGTATGTAGTGTAGCTGGAGCTGGAGATGGCCCACGGCTGGGCACCGATGGTACCGTCAGTTCTCGTGGTTGAAAATCTCTGGTCCAACTAGGTCCAACTCGGTCCAACTAGGTGCTTACGGTACGAACGGAGCATTTTATCTTACCACTTACAACTAATCCAGCATGCCCATCTCGAACATCGTCGCATAGGTAGCCAACCATTACCACTGTACCAGATACTGCACGAGCCAAAGCGTGGGAGGGAAGGGGATGGCTGCCCATCGCGGGATCGTTCAGCTAGGTAAACCGAGCCTGTCCATATTGGCTCTAGTAAGAAGGGCAACGTTGGCGTACAGTACAGCAGTAGTAGCTTTCACACTACTTACTACTGACTCTTAGTTGAGAAAAACATGGCTTTGACAATAGACATGACCCAAACATAGATGGGCAAAACTTTAAAACTGTTTTCTCTCAGTTGCATGGACAACTACTGTGCTGTTGCTTTCCACCGCCGCCACGTACTGTACAGTACAGTACAGACGGCATCGGACCAGGCTTGTTGCGGTGCAGCGCAGCGCAGCGGAGGACAGGACAGGACAGTGGTGAGGGAGTGGTTAGTCTGGTGTTGGAGGAGGAGGTAGGGTATGTATGTACAGTACTAAGGGGTAAGTACTAGGGGTTACGGGTATGTCCATGCAAATAATGATGTACAGTACAGGACGAGTACATATATGTAAGTGTACATTCGTAGACTCGTACCGAAGCACATACATACATACATACATACATACAGGACAGCGGGACTTACAGTGTGGTAACGGTACCGTCCACGCACAGAGCCCGCCCGCAATGGCCGTGTCCCGCACCTGGCCGCCGCCATAATAGTGGACAGACAGCCTGGCCTGCCCACAATAATAACTGATCAGGCCTGTAAGCCGCCTGGACGGAGCCTGTATGATAGTACCCAGCAGGCAATCGACTACTACTACTGCCCAAGGTCCTGTGTGTGGGGTTCCAGCCTCTTCCAAAATCAAACCATCCATCCATCCATCCATCAACCTCGGATCCTCCGCTCTTCAGCTCCTCAGAAGTGTTCACGGTCCTCTTTTCTGTCTCCAATGTCCAGACTTCAGCACACTGCCCTGCACTGCGCGCTGCATACGACAGACAGTACACACAGCACAGCAGCACAGCACAGCACTCACTAACTACAACTGGAGATACGCAAGGCTCAACCAGCTTTTCAGCTGTACCAGTTCTGACCAGTCGTGTCAGTCCGTACTCTCAAACAAACAAGCAGAAGCAGAAGCGCGAGCAGACACCCTGTCAATACTCTACCCAGCTTGACGGGTACGGGACGGTAAGTACCTTCTCGTACCTCAGCTGCTTTCTGAACAATAATCACTTACCAAGCGTCAAAGCTGTGCATGAGAAGACGTGAATTCAAGACAAATGTCCTCGAGTAAAACGGAAAAACGCCAGTGCGTGCATGCCTTCAAGGCTTGTTTGCATAGAATACTCCTGGTAATGTACTGGAATGCACTGTAAACTACCCTAACGTACGAGTCCTTTGTACTTGGCTACTTTTAGAAGAGGTCAACCTTCACTCGATACAGCCAGCCAGCCCTTGTAAAGTAAGTGTTCATTCAGCCAGCCAACCCAACCCAACCATGCACAACTGTCGCCGGAGAAAGTGGAAAATGCAAGGCAAGCCTTTCTACTCGACGACGTGAGACGAGACGAGACGAAAGTTGGACAGCGTACTGGCGCTGGCGCTGGCTGCTCGTTAAGAACTTGCTTTTTGGTATTCTACCGTGAAGTAAGTACCCCAGGGCTGTATCCCTCCGAGGGTGCATGGCCGACCAGACACCCATCCTTCCACTCCAATAAGTCGAGTCGATCCGATTTCCCCGACGGAGAATTTTAGGAGAGAATGCGACACAGTAGCTATCTATCACTTTCCGCTCAACTTTGTCAGGTCACACTCACACTCAACTCGCACTCTCCACGCACACGCCATGCTCGACATACGAGGGGTACGGTACGGTACGATCGATCATAAGCACAAGCACAAGCACAAGCGCACAAGCATGAGCATGAAGGAGCAGCAGCGCGGGGAACTATAGATCTGCTTGGTTGGTTGAAACACACGCCAACGCCAACCCAGCACGCTACAGTCCTCACCTACACTACACTACACCACACACACAGCACAGCGGGCGCACACATGGACCAAACGTGCAAATCAAATGTAATAACACGGGCAATCAAAGTATCTATTCTAACGCATGCTATTGGTCTCGTAAAGCGAGTGAGGGCGATCGAGCGCGCCGAGTATTATCGATGTGCAAAAAGGACTGTACAATACAGTACCGTACAGCAGAGAGAGTAATAGCGGGTGGCGAATATGCCATGCCATGAAAAGCCATGACGCCACGGCCATCAATTTCAAGAAGAGGGTCTCTTCTTGTCTTGGGGGTCCTTGAACCACTGTTGTCGCTGGAAGAAAACACAAAGTCCCGTCTCACTCACCGTACATTTGACGTAGGAGTTCGTGGCGTCTGAGCCAGTCGAAGCAAGGACGGAAAGACTTGAAATGGAGAAGCCCATCATGCTTTCTTTGCTCCGGACGAAACAGCTCCGATGGACGGCAAATTAGGTACAGGAGGACGAAATCCAGTGTTTGCTTTCCATTCTACAGGCTCGATCCCGTCCTCGAGATTTCGCAGTTTGCTCGTTTGCCTTTTCCCGTTTGTCTTTCGCTATATCAATAGTAATAATGTACGTATTCCTTCCGTCTCTACGGACCTACGTAAGAAGACGATACTTTATGCTACCGTGGATGTGACGGTCCGAAAATGAGAGAAAGTGAATCTTCTACAGACTATATCATATTATCAACAAGCCTACCCAAGCCTGGCCAAGCTTGCCTACAGACCTTACAGGATATCCCGTACTTCCCTACCGTACAAACCATAACCATGGAACTGCTAGGTACCTGGAACAGAAGAAAGTGAAGTTAAATTGTACAGTACAATACAGCATAGCACAGTGGTGAGCGAGCACTGGTATAGCGAACGTCAAGTCCATTAAATACCTACAGGTAGGGATAGGCAAGGTAATGTAGGATCTCCAAAGTCCAACGAAATCCCAAACGCGGAACGTAAGTAGATACAGTAATAGATATTCGAGATAACCTTTTAACTTCCCATGAGATGTGACAAGAATCGAGTCAACTCAATGCATTGCATGATCGGAGAGGCCTGTGTGTTTGATCCTCAGTACAGGGACTAATTATACCGCCTACTTGCTATACAATACAATACAATACAATACCGTACCTAGCACGCCCACCTAGCTACCCTACTGCCGCGTCGATCGGGGTAGCCATGTACGTTCACGTTCGTTCGTACGGAAGTACCATAGCCATCGTCTAACAATCCGCTCCTACCGCAACCCCCAGTCCTGTATCAAATCAAGAGAAAAGATACCGAGGAACTGTACGTACTTCAAAGATGAAATGAAATACGGTAACTTCTGGTTATGGTTATGGCGTTTCGCTCCGTCCCAGCGAGGAAGCGCTGGGGAAAGGTTAACTTGACTTTGAATTCTCGGAGACGGAGACCACTCCGCCTGTGTCGTCACCATTTACCCTTGGCCTTTTCAGTCACACAGTAGTCAGGTAGTAGTCAGTCAGTCAGTCACGCACGAGCGAGTACCGAGACTCGAGATCTAGATTCTGAGATTCTGGAGTGCGTGCACATGGATCTGCATTTGCATAATCGGGATATGGTGGATGTGGCTTGGGGTACGTGGTGTTGATTTCTTGGTGGGTTTTTTGGCAGCTGTCACAGAGGAAGCTGGATGAAGGAAGTACGTGAGTAGAGAGAGTAGAGAGGGTAGAGTAGAACAGCTCGACTCCGAGGAGGATTTTCATTTGATTTGCCCACCCCCCAAAAACACCCCCAACCCAAGCCAACCCAACCCCATCAATGCTAGACCACATGCATACTGCGATGAAAATGCTACCAAAATGTCCATGAGTCTCCACACCAATATATACAACAACTCATGGAACATTCGCACACCTAACATCCATATTCAACCCAGGAATATCCCATGCAAATCAAGCATACAAATGCATTCCCTCCACTGCTCCCTGCTCCCTGTGTATAAAAGTACCGCAAGCCGCATGAAAGTAGCAATGAACAGAAAAGCCGCTGGCCAACCCGCCAGTTTTTGACAAGCCGCCTGCCCAACCCAAACCCGAAAACCAGCCTTGACCTATATGTATACCATCCCGAATCCATAAACCCATAAAATTCATACCAGAAACCAGTAAACAATAAAGATTACTCTCCCACATAGCAAAACAACGAAACAAAGAGTCTTGCACTCTATAATCGCACGCGCACAAACCACCAAACTGAACAGACCTGTTTCTCATATAAAACAAGCAGCTGAAAGGAAAGCATCGAAATGAGTGCTTGATGCCGCGATAGTCCCGCCAGCACTGATTGGGATATTGTATAAGTGAAGTCGAAACCAAGTGAAGATCGAAGGTTGTTAAACAAGCCCTTGGTGGCCGAGTAGAGTTGCAACCGTATATCATGTCGCCAAGAAGTCCAGTTTCATCTCCTGTGAGACTGCTTGCCAATCCCACGAGCTCTCGTCGCCATTATCCATCCTCTTCCACATCTCCTCCAAGACCTGCAACGCACTATCGGAATTGCGGTACTGCATGTAATCCTTTACAACACTGATAGCTTTTCTCACCTCCCTTCTCTGGGACTCCTCAAAACTTGCGCACCCCAGCATGAAAATCGGTCCTAGCAGCAAAGTCTGGCTCGGATCACTGGGACCAAATTTCTTCAATATCTGGAGGCCATCATCGACCGCTTCTTTGATTTTAGAGTTGGGAGGCATGGACGAGCCGGGGATGGGAGGGTAGATGGTGCGCCAGAGGTAGACCCAGGCCATTTGTTTGTACAACAGAGCGGCTGGGTATGAGGGGTGGTCGGGCGTCATAGCGGGTTCCCATCGCCGGATTTCACTGTCAAGAAGAGCCCCTTTATAGAGAAGGTTGTAACCGACCGGGGGGTCGATATGCTGGCTGATGTTATCGCGGATGGTATTACGCATCTTGGTGATGTGGGACATGAGGTGGAAGAGTCCGTCACAGACACCCAGCATGCGTACTCCGGATGATGGACCGGGAATCTCACTTTCGAGAGATTGGAAGGAGTCTTCCTCGTCGGTTGTGTCGATAGAGAATTCCAGAGGCGTGGGCGAGGGAAGGTATATGAGCTCGTCCATAGAGATGTGATAGTCGAAGAACTCACGAATGAAGTTTAAGAACTCACCGTCTGCTGGCGGGCGCTCTTTGATGAGACGTTGATAGGCTTTCAGGTGGAGACGGTGGTCTCCTCTGGGATCGGGGTTGGAAAGTGTGTCCATGACCATGCAGATCATCTGGCTGAAACGAGCAGAGACGATGTCGTTGCTTTGGTCTTCGCCACGCTGTTGACGATCACAGTCTGAGAGGAAGAGCTTCATTGCTTCTTGTTTGTGGAAGTCGGAACGCTCCTCGAGCTCTGATTCATTGACGGTGGGGTGATCCTTGAGTAACTGAGCGCCGTAAGAAGATCGCCAGTTGATGTGTCGACCAGCGAGGGCAAGGATGGAATGCATGAGTCCTAGGTTGCGAATAGCAAGTGGGAGGATCATGTCTTTGAAAGCATTTTTTCGCTCTCCCTCGAGGGTGAAGATGCTGCTTAATCTGTAAATGTAGTGACGGAAGAATAACCGATCACCATCAGTATCGACACCGTGAATCAAACACTGTAAGTTGATGGTCGGTAGGCTGACCCTTCGAATTCGGGCTGTCGAAGCAATCAGTTCTTCTGCGTCCTGCTGGCAAGTCCAATACTGCTTCGTCGAGATCGTACCTTCTTCTTCGGCTTTCTCTTTTCCACTCTGCCATATCTTTCTGTCTGGGTATCCTTCACAACGGACATTATTCTTCTCACAATTCATACCTATGGTTGAACAATACATTGTCAGCCTGAACTCAATACCGGGACGTTGGTAATAGCGTCAACTCAATCATGGACAACTTACAGCGAGGTTTGGCCTCGTCACACTTCTTCTTCCTTCTCCTGCATGTTATACATCCCGTCTTTGACCTCCCCTTTGCTACCTTGGCGAGTGACTCCGGCGTTGGCTTTGGATGTTTCCGAGGTCTGCCGCGTGGCCGTTTTAGTTGTCGTGGTTGTTCTGGCGAGCACGGTACGGAGGCCTCCTTCACATGTCCCATGTCAACCGTATCGTCGTCTATCGGTTCAATCTTTGGTAGCACAAAGGTATCTTCCTCGTCCTCTCCCTCTCTCTCGCCGTCTTCCTCGTCGCCTCCATCCCAGTCCCCACCGCCCTCTTCCTCTTCCTCCTCAACGTGGCCGGAGGCACTCCATGGATCGCCAACAGACGATGCCGCCGAGGTGATTATCGTCAGCGACGAGGCGTTGGAGCCATCAGAGCCATCCATATTGCAGCCAAGGTTGAGAGGCTGAGCGAATTCGCGGAACACACGCCCCTGCCAGCTACCCCGCGGGACCTCGTCAATGCGTCTTCTCTTCTTAATGGGCTCCCGCATAATGCGTATTCTACTCTCCGGTGGTACCGATACTCGCGTTGGTGCTGTTCGGATTATCTCTTCGATATCATCATAGTCTGGAGTTGTGTTCTCCGACCACGACATGTCCAGCTCTGGCTCTGGAAGTTGGTAGATTGCCGGCTGCGGATGGAACATGGTACAGCCGACGGGGTAATTGATTCGCAAAACAGGCCGTGTACTGTACACCTCAGCAGCAACTACCACATCGACTTCAACGACAACTAGCTTCCAACTTGGAGTCGGTCTGGTGCGGGTGTTGTGAAGTTGGGATCTGAGTGGTAAAAGCGTGGAAGCGGACGAAGAGGAGAAGAAGTATGTCTGGATGATATTGGTTGGTGGCCGTTGACCTGGGTAGTTTCGGGGGTGTGAGTCTCTCTCGCTTGGAAATGTTGCATGGGGTTGCGGGTGTTGCTTTTAGGACGTGCACCGCAGCACCTTGTAAGTAAGAAGCGGAAATTCCCCCTCTTATGGAAACAGACTTCGAGCCAGGGAAGGCGAGAGGGTGGGCAGTAAGTAGTGTGGGTAGCTTGGCGACAGGCAGGCTAGGGTCGGCCAGGGTACTTAGTAAGTCGGCCAGGGTGGCCCAGGGTGCGCGAGAGAGACAGGATCAGGGATGCTATACTACACTGTCTGTACTCTCTGTCTGTACTGTACTTAGTGTGCCTGCTGCACCTCGGAGCTTTGCACTGGTTCGCCCAATGGCCAAGGCAACGAGAGAGCTAAGCGACGTACGCTTTAGCTGTAACTGCCTGCGGTCTAGAGGGATTCGGTGCAAGAGCCGTGATCGTCTGGCCACTCGCAGCCTGGGAATCCGTTGGCGTCGCTGGTCCCTGAGTCGTGCAGCTCTAGGTGCAGATGTGGGAGTCGTCGACGATGCGGGCAGAAGAGCCAAAAGCCTCAAAGAAAGGGAACGAAAGGGAAAAAACGAGTCTAGCGTAGGTCGGTCGTGCAGAGGAGGAGGAGCCTTGGGTACACTTGCTTCTGGGTTCTGCACTTCTTCCTGCTTTGCTTGCTCTGCTGCTCACCGGCGCCCAGCGGCATTAAGTACAGTCCAGTCCAGTATTGAATTAATGTCGGCGCCGACTAGGGTCTCCTCTGCAATTGTTTCAATGGGAGGCGATGGATGAGGGACGGTGGACGCTATCTCGACAAACGCGTGGTGAACGAGCTCGTGGATCGATCCAGGTTCCACCTGATAGGGTTGGCTTTGGCTTGCGGAAGCTTGTAGGAGCAAAGGCAACGGAAGATGCACGGGCAAGGAGGTCGAAGAGCAAGAGAAACGTCTGAGCAGGACCCCGATCCCTCTGTAGACCCCGCAAGACTTCAGATCGAACCGGCGGAAAATAATCAATGCGAATATTGGTATCGTAACCCTCACGGCGTCGCCTCGTCTGGACTCTACTACAGTATCATCGTGAGATAGTCGTGCTTCGGAGCGGACGGGGGAGGCGAGGTGAGTAGTGTGGCCGTCGCCTCGAATCCTAAGAGAGTTGTGAACTTGTGAAGCTGACCGCTGGTGGCTTTGCTGAGTGAGACTCTGAATAATACCAACATGTTTCTCATTATTCATTGTTCAGGGACACACCATGCTCAACATGTGTTAGCTGCGAATCTGCGAATCGTACTTTAATGTGCCCCAAATATCGAGTTACTCTACCCCGGCCGCCTGACAACGGCAGCGTTGAGGCATCATCCTTTTAATGTCAGTACTCAAAGGTAATGACCCCTTACAGCGCGCATCGATCACGGTCACTACATACTACGTACAGTACAGTACATACTTAGTAACGTTCGTATACGCTTAGTCCTGCTGGAAAGCGGAAGCTCCAACTTCAACTCCAACAACTCCAAGGAGCTGCTAGCACTTAGACGACCCTGAAAAGAGGACCGACTCGATCGCAAGCAAGCCTGCAGTTGGAAATCACGAATCCCGCCCAACAATCTGCGGTTCTCACGCTGCCAGCCTGCCCTGCACGGTACTCGGACTACACCCATCACGAACACACACTCCACAGGCCACACGGCGGCCGGCAAGTCGCAGGAATCATCATCCATCATGATTCGGCCTTCGGGGTCAAGATACAGGGCTCCCTCCGCTGTGGAGTGTGGCAAGTGGACGACTGGAAGTATACATCCAAGGGCCAAAATCAGTGGTAGCGAGTGGATATCTAGATTTTGACAGGCTGGGTACTTACCCACGCCTCTAATACACCAAATAGGTACAGTGAGTGCAGTACAAGTACCTCGGAGTTTTCGCAGCACGCTGTTGTCCATGTCTGGCGATCATCCGCAACCCCACTATTAAGACCGATTGTACACCACGATGTGACGATAGCATGGGACGAGACTCACGTACGCACTTGAGGGCATTCAAGCAGAGATGAGGATCACGGGTTATGCCGTGGACGAATCCGTGCTTGCCATGATGAACTGCTGTTGTCAGCGCTGGAGTTTGTGAAGAGCAGCCGCCCTTCCACTGCATTGCTGCGACCATGCACGCGATGACGGTTCAATGGCGGCGCAGTGAGGGAAAGGGAGGGCAAGGAGGATACCAAGGGAGGAGCTCTCCCATGTTGATGTTCGGCAGTGAACTTGCCGGTCTCAATCTTTAATCCTGCTTGTGCAAGATTGGTGAAAGTACGCGTTTTTGCAACTTCCGTATGATGAGAAAGAACCACTGCTCTGGGATGGCGACAAACTGTTTAGTGATTGCTTAGTGTGTTCACTATTTCGTACCATCCAAAATACTCGCTCCCTATCAAGCATCATGAACCATGATCCCTCACTCATTTTGAGAATCCGATTATCCGAGATCCACGCCCTGCTCATCAACCACTTCTCTTCGCCGACTGGTGAAGCTGACCCAATGCCTGTGAACTCTAATCCATCACCCGCAAGGATTTCCTCAAATTGTTTGTGCTGATACTGTATTGTTATTGTGCCATTGCAAATCGTGTCGTGCCTTGTTCTCAAAGCGGGAAACCGCCCAACTCTGACCATGTTTGAGCAGGGCCCTCCAACCCTTGGCTACCAGGTGCAATCAGAAAATAGACGCCCCTGAAACACATCCTAAGGGTCCCTCGCGTGCGTTAAGCCAATGTCTATCATGACGGAGAAAGTGGCTTGTATGCTGCCATTTGTTGTTAGTCGAGTCCAAGCGACCTCAACTCTTCACTTCCCTCAAGAAGCGCAATTTCCCCACACAGACGCCAATCAGTGCTCTACTCCGTAAGCCTCAGCCACGGGCAGTCGCAGAAAAGCACAGAGCATCAGATTCTTATATCCGTCATCGAGGCCTCGGTTTTAAACAAATCGTCCACAAGCCCCGTAATTTGCGTTCGCAGCTGTGCCTGGAAAGTGGACGCACCCCCCAGCCTAGTCCTCTGTGCTTCCCAAATGTTTATATCTTCATGGGTTTATAAGCCGTGGACGTGGACGGGTGGGCTGGGAAGAAGATGATCTCTCGTGGGTCTTAACTCTTGAATGACAAAACGATAAATTCAGTGCCGTAGGAAGCGGTCCAGCTGCGAGATTCGACGTCAAAGAGTAAGAGCTAGATTAGCCTCCGGTACTATTGAGACAGATCGATTCGACGTCGAGTTTACTTCGTCTCATGTCGACTCCCGTATTGTGGTTGCCCTAGCTTGCGTAGCTGACAGCTAGGGCAAAGACTGTACTAAGTTAAAGTACTACCGACTGTAAGGTACGAGCTAGAGTTCAAGCATGAAGCGCGAAGAGGACAGCAGATAACAAAGGGGCAGACCACGAGCTGGCAATTCGTGAATTACCTCAAGATCGGAAAGTCACTCGAAAGTCAATTTCTGGTTTCTGTGCACGCTGTAGGATCGAGTCTGAACCCTCACATTTCACAATCCCGACACTCGTTCCTGTGTTTCAGAGTCATCCGGGTCTTTGGCGCTGGGAAGTGGAGGCTTTCCTCCAAAACGTGTTTATCACGAAGGTTCGCAGCATGGCGGCGGCGCAATTGCCAATAGTTGGTTGTTCAGCAGGGCCGGGTATTCCAGATTCCAGAGCCTGCTCGTTCTCTAGACGCCTGCGTTCTGGTGTTCGATGACCATGAGCCGACTTGGGACACTTAAACGACTTGAGGGTATTCAGGACGTCTTTCGCAGATGCAGGCAGCACAATAATAGTATTGCATGACTCGAACCTTAAACACGCTTCATTCGCCTCATTCGCCTCATTCTCCTCATTCTCCTGCTTCAAGCTCCCGACATTGGTCCGTATGGCCTCATCGGTCTCGTTGAGCAGCCACTTGCGCACACCTGTAACGCCGTCTATGCTAGGTGAGATTTTCAAGACAGGTCCTCCACAAGCCGAGGGAAGGGGATTATCTGCGAGACTTCAGAAGTTCAGGACGTCATTAATACTCTACCCGTATATATGAGATATCTACTGTAGCTCCGCGCCGAACCTAAAAAGCTCAAGCCCCAAACCCTCTTTTCCTGCGTGGCATCTTAGCAAGCATTTAAAAGCACTAAATGCGCAAGTATCACTTTGGCGCCACGTACCACAGGCAAGATCCTTTACAAGATGAAGCTTCTTCCGTTTTACGCCGTAAAGATCATCGAGGGACTAGCTGTACTGTACTAGTATCTATCGGACTTTCTCGCATCGTCCCGTTCCTCAGTACCCTTATAAATGCCTTATGAAGGCCAGTCTGTGCTCCACCCGTGATCTCTAGTACGGCAGTGTTTCAATAATATGAACTTCTCATAACCGCCGTAGTCCAGCGATGTAAAATCTGGACTGTCGCTGTTCTGCCTCGTCCTCCGATGCCCACCCTCTTTGCGCTTACCGAGTTCTTAATCGCAGAGTCGGGAATAACAATAAGCTGAAGCTCGAGAAGTTTGCTGAAAGTGTGACAGGCCGGTCAGACACATAATCTTCCATACCCACCCACAAGGTACTCTAGAAAGGGTATCATTTATCACCGTCGGCCGCGCCCGTCAGCCGTCCCTAGGTTCTTCCTTGCCCTTCCAGTAATGATTATCGGCTCATGCTGGTGATGGACCCATTCTTGGCCCATGCCCATGAATTGATTTCTCGGAAACCCACTTTCAGCAACTCGTCCAGCAAAACGTGCGCTTCACGTCCATTCTCCTGCATTTCTGGAAGACGAGGCAACCAATCATAAATTGAATCTGGCCGTGCCGAAAAATAGACGGCTATCGCAGACTATTGGAGGAGAGGGTGATGGTAGGCATTTGCCGGAGGATGATCGAGCAGAGTAGGTAGTAGTAGCCCTTGCTGAGTACGAAGTACGAAGATACGACGTATTGCGTACCCTTGCTGCTGCTGCCAGAAGCAATAATCTCCAGCCAACCAACGGCTTATCCACCATCTATGGCCCCCAACCCTCTTCATCGCTGTCGTACTTTCGTACCGGACCGCATGCCAAGTCTCCCACGTATCACCTTCTCAAACACATACAGACCCAATTTCAACATCATATATCCTCCTAGCTTCTTACGTGACTGTTGAAACGGCAAAGTGGTCTGCTAGAAGTCATCATCATCCCAATCATGATTACTGAACGTGATATGATACCCTTTGCAGCCGAGTGGTAGTCAAGTTCCAGCAGTCGTGAGAGAGTCAAGAGGCTGCGCTTTGACCTCGCTGTCACGGCACGAGCTTGAAGTCTGGCTTTTTGGTTCGACGCCAGGACCAGCGCCGTCGACGACCCCTTCTCCCGTGCTGTCGTCCCAGGATGCCACATGTCTGTGTGGCTTTCTCCACAATATGACAGGTCAGATACTCGTAAGTATGTGAGCCCTCCTCATTGGCTACTTGGAAAGGGGTCTAACGTTCCCCAACCAGGCTCACTGACAGCGCCAGCAAGCACTCGGACTCACTCTGAACAGCTTCGCCGTTTTGCTATTTGGGCAGCGTTACTTACGTTGCCCTTTCTGCCTGTGCCCTCTCCTGCGTTGGCAGCAAACGACTTCCAGGGGGCTTTGCATCTGCGCCGGCCATAGACAACATTAGACAACATTTCCGTTTTCGAAATTGCGTACATGAGACTAATGTACGTCTTTATGCCCTACCGAGCCCTTTTAATGTAGCTTCGCAGATGATCAAGGGTACAGCTGCGTACTTGGCTTGGCTGTAGAAGTTCAAAGAAGAGGGAGGACGAGAGGAGGGGTCACGCTGAAGATGCAATCATTGGTCGGAGGCCTTCACCTTCGGCTTTCTTCTTCGCGATTGATCGACCCGGAGATCTGGGAGGGGTCGATCGTGGGTCCGAGCACGCTCTTCTTGGCCTCTGTATCGTTCCAAGGACATGCCAGAGACTCTTGCCAGATCGTGCTCGAGATGGATAGATTACGTTGCCCTTCCGCCCTCCCACTTCAGATGGTGTTGGCCTCCGTACTAAGAAAAAGAGGACAGACGATATGCCAATTTGATGTGCTGCCGCGCCAGGTTGTTCCTTTCGCCGGAAGAATCATGAGTTGTTCGAGATCTTCAACACTCCGGCGTTCTACGGCTCTCGTTCACTTAGCGGTCAGTTTCAATTGTACGAGTAAAGTGCTCGTGACAACTCTCGTCGCCAAGAATGACGACAGTAAATCGGTGAGCTGGCCAAGGGGCTCAAGATATTATGGTATTTGACCTTTGCATACACCACTGAATGCATAGGAGAAGCAAAACCGATGAAAAGATAGCTGCGGGAAGGAGAAGTCTTGCAGCACAACAAGGCTTGCGGAAACTGGCGAGGTAGATGACTGAACACTGAGAGTATGTCGGGGGATATTACATCGGATGCAGCCGGAAAATGCACCCACTTATGGGTGTCCTCAACCTCCCTCTTTTCCTGTGGCTGCATGTTGTCTCACCTGATACGTGTAATCACAGTCCTAGCCTGGCGATTTGTCAATACGCGCTCACGATCAGCTCTCAACGGCGCATGTGAATCTAAACACTAAGATTAATCGGTGCCTTTACACTCTGGTCAGAAGACCCTCATCGGTCTGGTCACCAAAGACCAAGAATGCCAACTCCTATGACAAACCGTGAACACTTTTTGTCCTCGAGCGTTCACACACACCTAGCCTAGCTATGCTGAAACGCCATGCCATTCTTATGAATACCGATGTGTGCCTCCCTACTCTTTTCAGGCCCAGAGTGTGGATGACTTTCAATAGCTAGGGCAGTCTAGACCTTGCCGCTCCTCGTTCTCAGATAGCTGAAAAATTTGGAATGTCGCACGCAGTCAGGCGGATAAATTGATGTAATACCAGGAATGAAATGCAGATTTCTTCAGACGGCTTTGTCACCCAAACGTGGGCCTGTTGCCCCCTCCCAGAGAATAGATAATCTCAAGATGTGCGATCAACACATTCCTTGTTGCAGATTGTTGAGTGGTCCTCATAGATTACCGACGATTAGTCCGTTAAGCATACCAGTTTGCTGGCAATGTGAGTGATGACACGGTAGGTCAAAGCGAAATGTACGCGTAAAACATTAGCCTAGTATCTCAACTTGGTTAAAGTCGCGATACTAGCGGGCGAAGTGGTAGGTGGACTTCGACGGGACCATGGATTACTGTCAGAGATGAAAGCACGTTCTGTGCTCACTAGCTTTCGCGTTGTGATTCATGTTGCAGCATGTTTTTCACTCTGGCCTCTCAAGGCATCAATCTCTCGTTGTAAAGCACTCAGATCAGCCAGCACATCGCCAGAGCCAGTTCGCGGTCTGTCAATCGGTGACGTGATGGAGGAGGAAACAGAATCACGCCGACCACTGTCGTTACTGCGGCGCGAGTATTCCCCACTTGTTCTCGAGTCTGGTGATAGCATGGGTCTTTGTCCATCAATACTGCCTCTCCCGTGTCGAGGTGGTGGTGGGGGTGGAACTGCACCACGCTTAGCGATTGACAAGTCCATACTGGAGACTGATGGCGGCCGCTGTCTTGTGGACGACATTCGCGCTGGTGGTACAGGTGGCCCTGAAATCATGATTGGGGAAACAGGGCCTTGGTTTGATGTACCCTTGATCGAGCCTGCGTGTCTTCTACTGGGGGGAGGTGGGGGTGCTCTGGTGCTGTCTGAACGAGGCCTCCCAGAAGAAGTTTCTGCGATGCTTGTGTTGTCCACCTCGACCCTTGGTGACGGCCTACCAGAGTCATTCCGTGTCAGCCGAGACTCTGATACCAGCTGGCTGTGCCGCCGAGCAATCGGTGGTGCTGGCGGTGTTTTGCGTCGCAAAGATGCACTTGGGGATGGGGGCTCTGGTGTTTTCCCAGCAGCCTCTTTATCAAACACTGATTCACAATCAGATTCGTGATTTGCACGGATTGGCGCTGGTGGGAGAGGTTTATTGAGATCTGTTTGGGAACGGATGGAAGAGGGAAGGGATGTGGTCGATGGGTTGAAGTAGTTCTGAGAGATTCCTGAGTTTGGGGTTGGAGGTGTGGTCAGACCTGGGGAGATGGCCAGTTCCTCTCTCCCAAGTTCCATTTTGATAAGTTTGCCATGCCGCGAGCTTGGAGGCGGTGGCTTCTTCCTGTTTGAGGAAGACATGCCTTGGGAAATTGTGGTGAGTCCACGATGCTCGTCATCGGGTTCTGAAAGTTCATGTGAAGTGCGTGGTGACTCTGGGTGCGCTTCATGTGTTGGCTCGAAGATAGACTGCCTTGATACCGAAGATGTGTCGGTACTGCTGCCCGATCCTTCTTGACGAGGATGGGCAATGGGTGCCGTGGATGCCACAGGTGTCCTTGTAACTGGAGATGAGGCCAAGCCAGCATTTCCCGTCATTAACAACCTCTTGAATGCCTCTACGTCTAAAGATGCCCGTCCTGGGCTCACCACACTTGTGGGGGGTGCAACCACCATTCCTCCCTCCATCGTCTCCAACGTCTTCGAAAATGGGTTGATCGGAACATTTCTTGTGTTGGACATAGGTCTCTCATCCTCTGAGGCATCAGACATGGCGCCATCAAATGGATCGTTCTTGTTATGTGTGAAGGTACCAGTATCATGGCGTAGATTCGGGTTCGGGGACCATGCATCTAGCTCGGGCGAGGAGGGCGGGGGGGATTGTACTCGGACCTTCTTGACAGGTTTCGTCTGCAGCTTCGGCGCATCGGGCCTCTCGAGATATGTGCTTTCAAAGGTTGCTATGTCCTGCGAGAAGGCGACATGGGTGGTGATGGAGGGACTCTGGGTGGTTGTGGTAGTGACTGGTGGAGAAGGGCCTTTCCGGCGGAAAGGATTTGAGGATGGGAAGTTGGCTGACATGATGAGGGTGCGAGGGCATCCAGGTGCCACGAACAGATGATTGAGGTTAAACAATCGCCATTGACGAACGCAGGTTAGAGCTGCTCATGTCAACTGTGCTCCGGATCGTCGGATTGACGATCCATCGACGGCACGAGAGGTCGATAAAGAGCGTGTGCACGGGCCATGAGCTTAAGCTGGTTGAACGTGGGGTTTCAAACACCAGACGAACACCGACGTCGAGGAGAAGATCATGGAGCATGCGACAGCTTCATAGACTCATTCAAAGGATGGATCGAAGCATTATATCCTCACTGATCCCGCAACACCGAACGTAGGTACCTTGCACTGACTAAATTCCACGCACTCCTTCAGCGACCAAGGACCGGGTCCTACGTTCTGTTGCACACGGGACCTATTTCTAGAACAGCCTCGAGCTACTGTACTGCATCTGCGTCGCGGGGGGATCAGCCGAGCTTACATCTCAAGGAGGCCATCGAAAGAAGCGACTCTAGTCGGGCATACCACTAAGATGTTGTGAATAGACGAGAGTGATTGTTCTCATACATGTTACGAATGCTACCGACAAGTTCCTCATAACAAAGGAGTCGTTGCTAATTAATAATTTACTTCTTGTGAAGATTTAAAAGGTTACTAAGAGGGTTCTATAGTTGGAAATGCTACTCGTATTAGACAGCATTTAGTTGAAGTTTTGAGAACGGATTCATCGAGGGAGAGCCGGGGTTGTTTTCTATGCGGAATCCCTAGTGAGAAACTTACATCAAGTAAACGGCTAGCAACAACCTCTCTAAGCTCCGACAGTATTAGTTAAAAACTTAACATTTCTAGTTTAGGTCTTTTATAGCTTCGTGTAACAGCCAGGGAGTTGACTTAAATAGTAAGGAGAACAGTGGGTTAGTAGGGCCGCGAGGTGGTGGGGGGAGTGATCTTGCGACTACAGTTCTACCAATTTTAAGCAACTCTAGGGTAATTGGCCTAGATACCCAACTCCATCGAGCCATGTTCAGTCATTATGGGGAGTTACAAGTCTCTTAAATGCAGGCATTTTCTGTCATCAGAGATCGATTCGGTCTCACGTCGCGCTATCTATCCTTAAACGCCATTGCTTCCTTGGGTATATCCATCCTTAAAACCAGATGCACCTCTCTAAACGCCCCGAGTATCATGATCAAAAGAATTGCAAATCTACGAGGAATTCACCGCCCTTTTCTCCGGGAAAGCAATCTTTCTGGTATTTTGCAGCCAAGGTCCTGCCCACTTCCGTTGGCCAACTGAACGCGATCTGGTTCCTAGATATGGGGTATTTGGAGAGGAAGTCGCCATCGCGTGCAGCATCTATCAACTTGGTCGCGTATCCCTTCCGCCGATGACCATCTTTGGTCCAAATACGATCGACTAGCATATAGGCTTTTTGAGGTTTTTCGTTGTTGGATGAAGCGCGACTCGTCAACTTGTCAACTTGGTAGAAGCCGGCATGAGCAACGTTGGCCTCAGCATCAAGGATGGCACAAGGTTTACCTTCCTTGACGTACACGTAGACCTTATGCTCTCTCTCGTTATGGAAGACGTTCGCCGGTGTGAAGGCATAGCATGAACCGAGGTCCTCCAAGGTAAGCTCAAGAACACTGCAGGCAAACTCTTTCAAGGCCACGCTGCAATATCTATCGATGGAAATGATGTACTCATCTGCACCACGAGGATGCTTCCAAATGGTTCGGAACGTAACGTCGACAGCAGTCTTTAGTGGCCTCTCCAACTTCTCAAAAGAACAGTGAGCCTTGTGAAACTTGGCATGCTCTGCGATATCAATGTCGCTTGTTCGATCGTAGTGCATCTTGCATTGTGCGCAATAAGCAGTGTCCATGGGGCAATATAAGACCATTTGTCTCTGTCCACTAGTCGCGCGGCGAGCTGGAGCAACTGGAGTCTTCGAAGGTTGGTCAGAGGCAGCACCAGAGGCGGCAGAGGGAGAGCCTTTCTTAGGGAAAATGGCCTTTGAAAGTGTTTGACCCATCTCGAATGACATGCGCGGAACTGAAGGTTGAGTGTTTTTTGTGGTGAGTCTTCTAGGGCGTTTTTGAGATTTGGGACTTGAGCAACTGGCGATTGGTTGAAAGTAGCTCTTGATTGAGGTGCGATTTGTCAACTCCGGATGCTGGCTTTTTGTTTTCGTCTTTTCCCGATCTTCTGTGTTTACACTGTCTGGGAGTTAGTAGAGCAAAAGTGCATTCGCGGCATCCAGTAAGTTCTGTTAGGGAATGACATGCCAGCCATTGTCGCTTGGATCTGTAGCATGCCACTACCAAAAACAATAGGAAGACTATCATTATAGACAAGGAGGGTATGAATAGATAAAGAATGAAAAGAAGCTTGCACTAAGAAGAAAGCTCTAGCCAACTGAAAAAGTGGATATATATCTTGAATGCTCCATGGTAACTGGAACATCTGACTGACAAAGAAGCATAACGTAGCTGTCTGGATCTACACTTGAATTTGAGACAAGGTTTGTGACTTAGAATTCCATATCTGACACTAGTAGAACTTGGATTCCAATTACCCCGTCTCTCTACGTCCCAGAAGATCACAAGTAGGACGACACGTAAAACCCGGCTTCAAAAGAAAAAGAATACCACATACCTTTCCTCTGCACCTTGTGCTGACCTTTGCCTCTTTGCAGAAGAGCACGACACGTTCGCCTTGACACGTTTCCCGTAGGTCTTAACCTCCTTCCTACTGCACTCATTAGCTGAAATCGCTCATGCCCGTAACCTCTCTCAAATCAAGTAGAACATACCTTATCGCGTTATCCTTCGATAGCTCTTCAAGAGCTTTCCGTTTCGCTGTTGTGGCGCTCCCAGCGCGTGGTGATGTGGACGCGTCACTATTTTGAAGCGTCAATGTGATGTTGTTTGAGGGGGAGAAAGTCAAGCTCAGAGATATTTAAGGGCTTACTTTTGCGAAGGCGACGACATCATTAGGACGCAGAAGTCAAGGAGCGAGTAGCGTTGCAGAACCTAGTGTTGCTAATTTGGAGGTTGAAGCTTCTCGGATGTTCAAATACTCGGACTTTCTTGGAGTCGTGAATTTTAGCGCGAAATCACCACGCTAAAATCCATGACGCGACGCGAGATCACATGTCGTGTATTTGTAAATCATCTCCAGAATTTCTTTTGCTTTTTACCCTTTCAGCTTCAGTCGGATTTTCAATGCTGGGAGTAGAACAGGCTCTCACCTGCTTATCCAATACATAAGATGGCCAACAACCAGTGAGCCCTCAGATGGAGTTCCTGTGACGTGAAAGTAATATCTCTTATGGTATTTTCGATCAAGCTTGTCCTGAGGTGAATGCAGCTATTCATATAATAGAGCCCCTTCTACCATGTATATATCCCATGCTGTTGTGCTGATGGTACTAGTACAATTATCGGAGAAATCGTCATCTCGTCTTTATCTAAAATACACACTACTTCCTCCTCTTCAATGTCTTTTCTGCCATTTCTACCAATCCATCCTTGGCTTCGCTTTCTGGGAATGCACTGATCGCGGCGACAGCTTTGTCTTTGTAATCTTGAGCCAAGGCGCGTGTCTGCTCTAGGCCGTCGCTCTGAAGGACCAATTCTCTAGCCTATACTGCTGTCAACTACTTATTTTGGGGGGAATTGGCTTCGTGGTAGCAACTTACTCTAGCAACATCCCCTTCCATTGCAAACTTTCTTCCAACCAAAGACCCAAGTTCTCGGTTCTGCTTCCATGCAAATAACAGCGGAGCAGTTGCAAGTCCCAATTCCAAGTCTGCGCCTGCTGGCTTGCCGAGCTCCTTCTCGCTGATCGTATAATCAAGCATATCATCCACCAGTTGAAATGCCAATCCCAAATTCTTTCCGTACAAAGAAGCTGCATCAACAGTCACTGGATCAGACCCTCCCAAAATTGCCGCCGCACGGCAAGATTTTGATATTAAGCTTGCACTCTTAAGATATGTCTTCCGCAAATAGTACGCGATCGCGTCTTCTGTCCATACTGGGTTCTTCTCATCCCGCGCAGTGTTCTTCAACTGCATGAATTCCCCTTCAACCAAATTGGCAATAACTGTAGAAAGCAATTCAACCACCTCTGGGTCCCGGAGTCTAGCCAGAGCAACACAGGCACGACCGAGAAGAAAGTCTCCTGCTAATACAGCCATTTTGTTTCCAAACTCGAGATTTGCAGAAGGGGCTCCTCGCCTCGACACTGAATGGTCAATAACATCATCATGCATCAACGAAGCAGTGTGTATAAGTTCGGTGACTTCAGCGAGTCTTCGCTGAGAAGGTAGAATATCGCTTTCGGAAGCAGAATATGCTGTTGGCGAATGCGTGAGAGGATTCGTTGTAGGTGAGGAGGGATTGACGTCGGAAAGTATGGCAGCTGGTGAGATTGAATCGTCAATGTTGACGCTGCTTTGATATCGAGGAGATTTCGGCGCCAGAGCTGTTGCTCGAGACATAAGAAGTACGAGTAGAGGTCGTACATGTTTCCCTTCTGCTTGGGTGTAGTATTTCGCGACGGTATCGAGAGAGGGGTGTCCAGATCCTAGTAATTGCTGTATGTTACCGGTCAAGAACTTCATCTCCTTCGCCACCATCCTCAATGGATCTATGCTAATCCCCGCAGAGCTTCCTGCCTGCGAAGATGCACTGGACAAGACTGTGGAGGCGAGCGACACTGCCTGCGCCCATGACGATTGCCTCCGCCGTGTAGGGTTATGGTATGTAGTGGTTGGAGAAAGTCGTGAAGATGCTAGAGCACTAAACTGACATCGAGAACATGCGCCGTATAGTTGTGGTCGAAGTACAATTGCATTGTTGAAGAGCACTGAAGCTCGGTTTGCCCGGATTTTCATGGCCCACGAGACCGTCCTTTATCCCCTTGTTTTGTTGGGTTTCCTGTCCTAGCAATTACCACATTAAAGTACACAAAAAAGGTCTTAGCTTGGAAGTGAAATGAATGTTGCCAGTACTAGAAAAAAAGTCAATGGAGGCCTGAAATGTAGATGGTTAGAAGCCCTGTCCCTTTCCCGAAAAGTGACATTATCGGCGCAAAGTCTCGCCGGTCTCCGGACGTCTTATATTTCGCACAGCAAGCTTCATCCAACGGCTCAGATGACATGACACTCACTCATCGACAATGGTGTCCCTCACCATGACATCCTCAATAGTCGAGGCTCTGGAACGCATCCAGAGTCTCCACGACTCTGCACAGAATTCAGGTGTGACCGAACTCGCGATTGATGGCACTCAGCCAGAGTCCTTGAATGACCAAGTGAGTTTTGTAGATGGAGTGGACAACAAAAATGCTCAGAGGGAAGCTGCTAGAGATGAAATTGAAGTAAATCAGCTCTCAGTACACGAAAACCTGGTAACGGAGGACGACATGGGTAAATCTAAGGAGCCATCATTGTCCAATCCGAAAATTGGAAACCCAATCACCCATGGACAGATCCTAGATCTCTCAAAGCAACTCAAAGCCCGCTCCCTTTCGCCGTCCAGTCTAGATCTTTTGCTTCGTGGGTCAAGAGTTTACTCTCCTCCACAACCGGCCAAACCCGAACCAGTAAGTCACTAATCTTCTTTGATGAGCGGACAAATCTTTCGGCATTGAAGCTCATCATGTAACGCTAGACCTCGGAATACAAAGCGCTTATGGCAAGGCTTCGTAGAGATGAAGAAATGCGGGCGTACGATCGAATGATAAACCCTTTGCCACCCATGCAGACCTTCTCTCAGCAATTCCCAGCCTCGTCGGCAGCCAACGCGTTTTCCTCAAACCACCAACAATATGACGAAGAGGACGATGAGGTCACTTACGCAGATATTAATCGACAGATGACTCTTATTCTGAACGTCTTGGTTACTATTGTAGCATGCGGCGCTGCAATTTGGATGATAGCCAGATGGTGGCCTACGCCAGCTCGGCTGGCTATAAGCATGATTGGCAGCCTTGTGGTCGGAATTGCTGAGGTCGTGGTATACGGAGGGTACTTGAGGCGTGTAGGTGAAGCCAAAGACAACGCAAAGAAATTCAAGGAGGTCAAGGAAGTCGTAAATACATGGGTTGTGGGAGGTGAAGAAGAAAAGTACGAATCGGATACCCAGGAGGAGGCCGTCATGATACAACATAAGGAGGATCTCGGCAACGCAAAGCGGAGAAAGAGGAAAGCAGGCGGAATCGCTTAATCAAATATGTATATATTTTCTTCCCATACCGTTATGTCGAGAAGCCTCACTGTTGTTGCTATGGAAGCGATCACCCTCTTGGACAACGATTCTACTGGCGACTCTCTACTCAGGGGATGCACTCCGTTCGATATGATCTATTTAGACAGCTTAGTAGTGGCAGAACCTCTGGCAAAGAAGTGTGGCAGGGAAGAATCCAGACCGTTAGATTCGTTACCCAGAGTCTACACTATAACCATTCGGACGCCCCCTGTGCCTTGGACGCTGAAATACTATGCCCCAGAAATCTACCACAACGAGATGCCTGGTCGAGTGGTGGATGTGCTCTCCCTTGCGTTTTCATGGAGATGTCAATAGTATTGCGTGGCCAGGATTTTAAAGAGTTCCTCGACTTTTATACCCAAGGCAGTACTTATCATATCATATGTATCTCCAACCATGTGCATGAATGGGGTGATTATTTGTTCATTCTACAAGATACGACTCGTGCCGATAAGAGACTGCGCTACTGCAGTAGTCATGATAGCAAAAGATTTTAGAAAAAAGAAGATGCTGTGGCCTATGTCTAAGGATGACACTTGTTTAGCATGTGATAGGGTGAGAGAAGTCTATTGAGAAGAATGTGAAGAAGTAAAATGAGCACATCAGGAGACATGCGTTGTCATAGGATATAAGTAGGTTATCTGTGACTCTGTGAGACGGGAAGTCTCTTATGTGCAATGACTGAGAAGTTCCAGAGGGGAGGTAAGCTACGTAGAGCAGTCTTAGAACTGTCAATTCTTATTGAGGCCCTCTACTTGAAAGTTTCCCCAGAGCACTTTATTATCTATCAAAGCCTAGCAAATGGTACTGCTTGTATGTAGCCTAGGAAACCAAGTAGGCTTGCTCTAATCTGGCTCACTATCCAACAACGAATAGAACTCTACTCCCATAGGAAATCGGGTCACAGTTCCAAAGGTGGTTGGTTTATCTTCGGTTCGTGTTAGAAGGTCTGTTGTAATTATATCTGATGATTTTAGCATGTCATATTTTTCTTGGATCACTATTGCAATGTAGGGGAAGCCGTCTATCATGAGTGCGACGCCAGCTTAAGCGAGTACTATCACATAGGACCGTGGGTTTATGAAATATATGACTGTGAGATGGAGAATTCATCATCCTGACGGAGTCAACGGCTGAAGATCACGCAATAGCAGGGTTTAATGGCGTGCGGAATATTCTAGTACGGCGAAGGGATAAGTTAAGCAAGCATTTTAATTAAGAACATCTTGCGCATAGAGCATCTTATATGGACTGTACATGTTTCAGACAAGTAGACAGAAGTTATATCCAAAGCTAGAATCAGCAGCCCAGTCTCGGTTCCTATTAGACAGGCACTCGTTCGGACCTACGCAGCTCTTTAAGCACTAAACTTTATAGACATTGTCAAACGTACTGCGAGGCACCTTTTTTCTTAATTTCAATGTCATGGTATCTCACAGTCGTAGCGAATACGGGATTTACCTCGGATGTATGGGATATGTCCTTGCGAGTGGAGTGACAGCGACTGAAGGATCAAGTTCAGTCACGAGGATCACACATACACCTCTACCGAAGTATTTTGTTGCACATCTGTAGTTTTGCTCATCGTATTACCGCAAATAGGACGAGCGTTCGTGTCTTTGCAGCTTACTGGGCCGCAATAGTACATGCAGCAGATTAGCATATGCGTCTAAGCGAGATAAAGAGGAAGGTGTTGCTTTCAATAATGGGGAAGCTGCTTTGGACCCTGAGTGGTTGACTCGGAGGCTCCAATGTATCTGTAGGTCTAACCTTGTAGGTGTTTATTATGCGTCTCGCTACTCTTGTAAAAATTGAAAAGCACCTCAACTTAATTACTGTTCTGCTCGGCGTACGTTAGATGCCTGAAATGCTATTCGTTGTTAGCAGTGCGATCTGATACTTCAGAGCTTAGCCTGTGATTATGCTCTCTTAGTATCTGCGATACCAAGGCTAGGATGTCAGCCAGGATTTAATAATCTAGAGTGAGTTTGTAGTAGTTTATAAGAGTGTAGAACAAACTGCTGCACTTGATAAACACTTTCTGTTTAGTCCTTTGTCTAAGGCATAGTCCCTATACTTTGACTTAAGATGCGTAAAGCTAAACTAAACTGCTAAGCCTTTGGGATATTATGCTTAGAAAAGGAAGGCAAGTTATAAAGCTGTTTGCATGCGTAGGGTTTCATTTACCGAGTATTTAGAGCTTACAGGAGTAGTTTATTTGAGAGATGTAAGAATAAAGACGTAAAAGAAGTACGCGCAATTTTGGTCTGGATGCGACTCTACTCGTGCACGACCTAAGATGGCTACCGGTAGAGCTTTTCTAAACATAGTACTAAAGTACATCAGGTACCATTTCCTTTCCCCCCGCATAATCCCTGTTCTCGCTTCACCACATCATACCGACCAGACCTTAGCATTGCTGTATTATTGCACTAGTTTGGATCTACAGATCCAGCAAGGGAATGTAGAAGCTTCACATTTCGTTCAACGCTTTATAATCTCCACGCAAGAACCATGGTGGAAATATTGCCATCATGTCGTCGCCTCCTGCAAACAAAAGTAGCCAACAGCGTCACCTAAGAGGCTCCAAAGTGGCTGGCTTGTCCTCAATCCCACGGCGAGGCGGGGAAGCTGGGCGTCAGAGTCGCACCAATCGAAGTCTGACTTGTGCCAATTGTCGAATTCGGAAGGTACGTGTTGGAGCAATTGTCGTAGCAAAGCAGCAAGGCCCAGGTTTGCTAATCCGCTGGCAGACTCGATGCGATGGCGGTCAGCCAGGATGTAAGACCTGTGAAGTGTACAGTGTTGAATGCCGATATGAGAAGCCGCCGCCAATGTCACAGATCCTCACAATGGCGAGGCGGCTCCAAGAAGCCGAAGCAACAATTGCGAATATCAAAAAGTCTCAAGTCCCCTCGATCTCTCAAATTCAGAGCAGCAGCTCGAAGCGTTCTGCAGCACTGCGCCAGTTGGGAGCAGACACGAGTGATGCTCTGACAACAAACGACGACGAATCCAGCCAACAATCGGCCGATCCTTTTGGGGAACCCAGCGAAGAGCCCTCATTAACGGATTTGAGTCTGGACGAAAATGGGAAGGTAAAGAAAGGCCTCACAAAAGCAGAGAATTTTGAGTCTCATGTGGTCTTTTAGTTATGCTACTACGGCCCAACATCTGCGGTCCACGATCCGCCAGCAATCGAAAGTGCGCATTCACCAAGTTTAAACCACAAGGTAGCTCTTAGGTCAATGCTCACCTCCAATGCCATGGAATCAAGAGCATGGGAGGACTTTGCTCTTGGAAATGCCTCTTTGCAAAGTGACATCCCACGGGAAACCATAGCAAAATTACTTCAAATCCATTGGTCATGGATCGCGCCGATGTTCATGTGGGTATACAGGCCAGCATTCATGCGTGAGTTCGACAGCTACGATCTTTGGGCAAGCATGAACTAAGCTGTGAATAGGCGACATGGCAACTGGCGGCAAATATTTCTCACAACTTCTTCTGACCGTCTTATGTGCACATACCGCCAGATTCCAGGAAGGACAATTTGGAGATTTGCTCATTTCTCGCGCCCGTTTGTTACTCGGCAAGGAAATCCATCGGCCAAGCTCAATACCAACTGTTCAAGCATTGCTCCAGCTGAGTGCACGAGATCTAGCTTTTGGATCAATTTCTCAAGCATGGCTATACAGTGGCATGGCCTTTAGGATGGTCACTGATCTCGGCTTACATCACAACAGCGGAAAGATTCTGGATTTTGGTCAAATCTCAGCTGAGGACCTAGAGATTCGCAGAAGGCTTTTCTGGAGCTGCTATTTCTGGGACAAGTAAGTTATGCTTAAGTCATGGATCCAGAAGTTGCTAAACTAATTTGATAGGACAATCAGTCTGTATCTTGGCCGAATGCCAGCTCTTACCGAATTGCCATTTGATCATGCTCCGGAACTCAGTGAGTACAAGTCCTTGGCTTGTGAAGAAAGCCTCTCCGCTGACTACCACCAGTGGACAACTTCGCTGAGCATGAGTTTTGGACACCATATTATGGAGAATCAGGAAATCTATCAACAATTCCTGCCGAAAAATATCCCCCAATGCCTTCCTACGCCATATCATGCTTTGAGAATTCATGCAAGCTTGCTGTCATCATCAATGATATTATTCATCATCTATACTCTAGAAGAGCGCCATCAGAGAAGGATGGAGCTTTGAGTAAAATACGAGACAAACTGGATAATTGGAGGCTTCAATCACCACCGCATTTGGTATATAGACCGGACTCGTTACCTGAAATATGCTGTCCGCCTCATATCCTTTCACAAAAGTAGGCCCTCTATATCCTACGTGAGAGAATACTGACTTTGAGCACTATTAGTCTCCTTTATTTCACCACCGTTATACTTCTCCATCGGCCGTTCTATTCATCTGACGTACACCGCGCATATTGCCGTAAGGCTTCAGACAGCTCAGAGAAGCTCCTACTTCTGTTGGAAAGGACGTTTGGCTTTACCAAAATCACCTACCTCATGGCGTATTGCATCTACACTGCTGCATCGGCAATGATTGTAGACGTCAAAGCAGGCGACATCGACGCAAAGGCCAAGATGAGCACATTTCTGAGGGCATTGAACGGTGGGATTAGTTCATGCCCCATCGTGCAACGAAGTGTCGACATTATCAACAAGTCTTTGGAGACAATGCCTGTGAATGACAACACTAGCGATGGTTTTGTTTGCAGCTCTCTACCTGCATTCCCTTACCATGGTCTTCACGCAGGCTATACAAACGAGGCAAATTTTGGGAATATCGACCTGGATGCTTTCTCACTACTCGATTCCTTCCCGGAGAATCACATCGACAACAATATTTCGGCAGAATGGTACTGAATTACTCCATATAAGTCAATATTGATTCAAGAACGATCATTGGATTAGTTTTGAATTGTTCGTTTTGTGTTATCTGAATTGGCACGTGGTGGAAGATAATTCAAATTGTATTGGTCAAGGGATCTATATTTTATCTCGAATACCTGGGACCGGTTCATGCTCTCTTTGCAGAAGTATATTATCAATCCGCGCCATCATATTGCCATAACTTTCGAGGATTGTCCACCCAGATCTTCCGAATCAAAGTCTCATCATCATCGCACCATCTTCTACAAGTCGCTATAAAATCGCTAGCTGAGACCTTGCGAAAGTCTTGCACCTTGTTTCTATCTCCTCCTGGATTCTTCGATACGCCTCCCGAGTGCGGCCAATCACTCGCCCAGACCACCTGTGTTGGCGCTATCTTCAATATCTCCCTCACATACTCTTCCACACCTGGTGTTTCCGGAAATCTATACGTGCCACTGAGTTTTACATATGCATGCTTTTCTTCCAGAAGCTTCATAAGCTGTACATATCCAGGTAATTTCTTCGGTGGCACAATACCCTCTGGCGAACCCAAGTGATCGAATACCACAGGCACACCTAGTGATGGAATATCAGACGCCACGAGTCCAATTTGGTCAAGCGAAGTGTATATCTGTAAGACCCAGCCAAACGGTCGGATCTTGTCAGCGTACTTGAACATAATTTTCTGGAGGCCGGCTCTGTCCATCCGCTCCGATCGTGTTCGCAGGTTCAATCGTGCTCCTCGGGCACCTAACGCGTGCATTGTGGAAAGTTCACTATTAGTACTAGTGTCGGGATCAATGCAGACGACGGCTCGACCTTTTCCATCCAGCTTGTTCAACGCATCCAGAATTGAACGGTTGTCGGTGCCGTAGACGGAGAATGCGATGAGACAGAAATGGGCGATGCCATTACTCTTTTCAAATGCCAGAAGGTCGTTCAGATCCGCCTTCTTGGGTCGATATGGGTGATTAGGATGAAGGGGAAAGACTTCCTGGGATTGGTCATTATGGTATATATGGAATGGGGTTGTGACGATCCCACCTCATCAACAATATGTACATGGCTATCCCAAGCTCCCACAGGAAGCGCAGTACTGTCATTCACGGAGCCCATTTTGATTTTATGCTTCGGCCAAAGAATAAAAGAGAACTTGCTTCTAAGCTTCAAAATTCTCTTTTATTTCGGAGTTAGGTATTCGGTTATGTAGTAATGACTCGTTCTATCTAGTTTCTAGATTTGTATTGCAAATACATAATCATCGTCCTGAGTGAAACAAGTCATTACTATCTACGCGGTCACTCTTACGGGGGGTGTCCGTGGCACTGTGCCGGGTCGCCACATCTCCCTCGCTGATGTGAAGACTGGGGTGAAACCCCGCAAATACCGGTAATAGGCACTGTATTATGCTTCCCAAAGGTGTCATCAACCAGTGTCAAGCACCAGAAGCAATGTTCGGACGGTAATGCGTAAGCCTGAACCATTGGGTGACGATTTATGTCAAATTTAACACAAATATGTAGTTTCCCGAAAACTCGGCAGTGTCACAATGCAATTATCCCCTCTCCAACCAACAGCTCACTGTCATACATCCATTAATGCCAGAACTACACGCACTCATCGCACCTTCCTTCGCTAGTCTACATCTATATACTGACTTCGGTGGTACAGGACGTAACCTCTACAAAGATGGGCAATTCATATGAAATTAGCCATGTCGAAAACAGCTCGGCGAATGGCTTAGAAAAGGAGGCTGACTACGCACCCCCTGAAGTGCAAAAGGAAATTCAGAAGCTTGATACACTAGAGCTACAGAAAGCTCGGAAAGCCTACCTGCGAAAACTCGACTTCATTATTCTTCCTACCATTTCCGCGCTGTATTTCTTCGAGTATCTAGACCGTGGCAACATTGCAGTAAGCTCTTTTCCAAGCGGGAGACTTTGGTTTGAGGGTTTGGAATTAATTGGTTGTGATAGAACGCAAAGCTTCTAGGACTGGACTCGGGACATGATACTGCCAAAGGAGGTGTTGGCCCTGGGAAGACAACTCTTACGTCTACGCAATGGCAAACGGCTATCATGATCTTCTACGTGGGACTGATTCTCTTTCAAGTCCCGGGATGTATTGGTAAATCGACCTAAGGTTTCTTTTTCTTTTGTCAAATCCCCTGACTCACTGAATTGATATTAGGCTATCGTACTTTCCCTCCATCCAAAGTATGTTTGTAAAACCACTGCCACGCATCGCGTCTGACTTGAAGCAGTGGATTGCCTTCGGTGTATGTTCCTGGTGTATGACGAGCTTGCTTCAAGATACGGCCTTCAATTTGGCCGGGTTATTGACTTGTCGTGTGTTTCTTGGTGTCTTCGAAGGTCTCTTTGGCACAGGTATCGTCTATTACCTCAGTCTATGGTATCACAGAAATGAAATGGGCGTCCGAGTCTTCTGGTTTCTTGGTCCAACGGCCGTCGCAGGGTAAGCAAGTCTCAGCGTCCATGGCGTGCTTGTACAGAAACAATCCTGATATTCGATAGAGCATTCGGTGGACTCATCGCCTACGGTATCGACCATGCCAAGAGCTCAACCCCAAACTGGAAATGGCTGTTCCTCATTGAAGCCTTACCCGGATTCCTTCTTGGTTTGTTCTGCTTATACTGGCTTCCAGACAGGCCATTGAAGAACTCAAGATTCGAAGGCGTCGAACTTGAAATAGCTGAAGCCCGATTCCATAGTGAGTCCTTTGAAAAAGAGGGCGCTATCAAGAAAAGACATGTCATTATGACAGTCAAAGATTGGCGGTTGTATGTCCAAGCTTCGATTTATGTTCCTACCGCCGCCCTGCTATCGTCTATCTCTGGTTTTCTCCCAACTATCATCAGTGGTATGTAGAACATCTCCACGGTTGTGAATTCTGCAACTGACATCAAACAGAGCTTGGGTATAAACAAGCGGCGAAAGCCAACCTTATGACGGTCCCACCATACGCTTGCGCTTTCGTGGTCATGTTCGCCGTCTCGTGGAGCTCTGATCGACTCAAAGAGCGCGGCCTCCATATTACTGCACTGATGATAGTTGGCGCTGTTATGTACGCTCTATTGGCCACCCTTCCTGAAGACCAACTTCACGGCAAATATGCATGCGTAGTGAGTCCCTCCTTGTCGACTTAGCCCATCATACTCTAAGCCATGATCTAGTGCATAGTCGTCTCATGCGTCTACGCAACCTACCCACCCACGCACGCCTGGGCTGTCAACAACTTCGGCAACGAGACCAAGCGCGCCATTGGGATGGGACTTTACACGGCGATTGGTAACCTCGGCTCAATAGCCGGATCATGGGTGTATCCGTCCAATGAAGCTCCGCAGTTCAAAAAAGGGCATTTCATTTGCATGGGTCTTGCGATTGCAACTGCTCTTCTCGCGTTAGGGAATAGTCTGGCGCTTGGTATGGTTAATAGATCTCGGGACAAGAAGTTTGGGAAGCCCGTGGTGGGTGCGAGTGTGGATGTTACGGAGATGGCGGATGATAGTCCGCATTTCAGGTTTATTACTTAATTGTTGTTGGCTTGGGAGGTGCATGAAGAGGGTTAAATTAGTGGTGGTAAGCTATATTGATACCCTCTGAAGAGAGTTGGATTTTAAGCGAATGTTTATGGATGATGTTGATACAGACTAGAGTAGGTAACTAGGTTTTTGCAGATCAATCAAGTTTATATATAACGTAACTTCAAACACGTCTTCTAAAACTCCAATATCTGTTCAAAAACAGCTCCCATTAGATCCCGACCAGGGTTTGAAAGGCTTTTTGTTTGAGTATCTGCCTCCTATAATAACCTTGCCTCGCTTCCAACATTCTCAGCCAACTCATGCAGAGCATCTACCTCTCCACGTGTATATGGAATTCCCTCTTCCTGCCTTTTCTTCTCCATGTCGTGCTCAATTTCACCAGAAACGTATATCCGCTCTACACCCACCGCCTTCTCACAAGCTCTAACCTTAGCCAAAAGTGTATCCATCCTCTCAAAATACTCCTCTTTGGAATCAAGAAACGCTTCCGGCTTAAACACCATAAACCAATGTCCAACACCCTGCGGCTCGTTCAAATTTTTATACTGATCGTTAACACCACCAGCATATTCAGCGCCAGACAATAAACCCCCAAAAATATCCATCATCATCGCCAATCCCGAGCCCTTCGGTCCTCCGATCGGAAGCACAACCCCCTTTAAGGCTTCCACAGCATCTGTCGTCGGTCTCCCTTCGGCATCGAGTGCATATCCTTCTGGGATATTCTCTCCCCTTCTCGCTGCCTTCCTAATTTTGCCTCTAGCCGCAACACTGGGACTCATATCCAAGACAAAATCTCCCTCCTTACCGCCGGGAAGACCAACAGCGAAGGGACTCGTACCAAGAAGCGGTTCCTTCGCTCCCCACGGCGGCATAGCTCTAGATGCATTTGTAAAGGCAAATGCTGCATACCCTTTCTCAATAGCACGCAGTACGTACGTAGCTGCCATACCATAATGATTGCTGTTTTTCACAGCAACAACACTCATACCGTATGTGCTAGCTATTTCAATGCCTTTGTCAATTGCGAGACTGCCGGCTACGAAGCCGAATGTGTTTTTGGCGTCCAGATGCGCCATTATGGGTGTTTTCATGACAAAGTTTAGAGACGGGTTGGGGTCTAGCACGTGGTGTTGTATGCGGTCGAGATAGCCCCCAAGTCTGTTGATGCCGTGGGTGTCGACGCCTCGGAGGTCAGCCAGGATGAGTGAATTGGCGATGAGAATGGCGCGGTCTTTGGGAACATTGTAATGTGAGAGAATGGAGGTTATGAAAGTATGTGCGGTGGTGTGCGAGACTGTGATGATGTCGTCTGAAGGCATGTTAGAATCACTAAGCGACGAAGGACTTAAAGAAGATAAAGTAGAAGGTAGACAAAGAAAAGTTGCTCATTTGCTTAAACCTCAAAATATAAGTAACTTTAAGGTGATACTGGATGTCGCTTTTCTCATCAGCAGTATAACTGTATATTTTTTCCAGAGTCATATTACGAATAGTGTCGGGAATCCCCCGTAATATCAGCCGTTATGCTGCCCCCACTCTTCCTGGCGCTTCCTCTCCTTCCAGCACCCTCAGCAATATCTCCACCACCATAGTACCGCTCTTACTTTGATTCTCAATCGTACCGGCGCCTACATGCGGAGTCATGACCAGATTCCCACATTGCAAAAACTCAGCATACGTGTCCAGTGTTGGCGGCTCCGTCTCCATAGCATCCAGCGCTGCACCCCAGATATGTTTCTCCTTCAGAGCTTTGAGCAATGCCTTCTCGTCTACAACACCACCCCTTGCACAATTCACCAAAATTCCACTCGATTTCATCAATTCCAGCTCTTTTCCCCCAATCATACCTCTTGTAGACTCTAAGAGTGGCACATGCAGAGTGACCACATCGGCCCTCTTCAACAACTCCTCCAGATTTCCAAGTCTCTCATGCGGTACATCACTCCATGTATCCGTGGGAGCCAGCGGATCAAATCCCAAGATCTGGCACTCAAAGGCACCAATCCACTTTTGTGCTACCACCTTCCCAATATTTCCCATTCCTATAACCCCAATTGTCTTGCGAAACATACTCATTCCCAAGACCTGAGACCGGATAACCTTCTCTCCCATTCTGATGGCACGATCCAGCTCACAGATACGCCTGCTGAGTGATAATGTAACAGCCATGCAGAGTTCAGCAACAGCCTCGCTGTTTAAAGCGGGTGTGTTGTGAACTACTATGCCATGTTTGTTGGCTGCTGCCACATCGATGTTGTCGACTCCTACTCCTTGCTTAACGACTACTCGCAGTTTTTGTGCTTTGGCAAAGTCATCAGCTGTGAGTCTCGTCTCTGACCTTAAAATAACTCCGTCGGCGTGCTGATGCCATGATGAGATTTCTGGGTCATTGTGTAATACAGCTTTTATGTTTGGGGAGTTTTGGAGGAGATCGATCGCGTCCGGATGATAAGCATCAAGGACATAGACTGTGTGAGTAGAAGACATCGTTGAATTGTCCTGAAGTAAAGAGATAAGAAGCTTTCACATGCAGTAAATGGTTTCTATGTTTCAAAGACCTCGAGAAGAAATCTAGAGAAGAAGTTGTTAGTGATGGAAATCCCCCCGGAAGTTCGCCATTAGAGCGGTGCATGATTAATAAATATGTGACCGGTCACATCACCATAACACCAATACTAACATAAAACAAAGACCTCCTCGGGTCAGAGATAAGTAGTGAATACCTCCTAGTAAAACGCCACCTTTTATTAAACAAATTAAGCAACATCTAGAGGTATAAATAATTATTTTACATGTGCACATCTGAAAACTGCTATTAACAGCAGTGAAAATGAACTTCTACCTGAAAAGGAGTCTAAAAAAAGCGAGTTCTAGGAAGAAGAGATCTACTACTGTAAAGACACTCTGGTGTTACGAGTAATATCTCCGTCGCTTGTTCCTGCTTGTCACGGTTGTTAGATCAAAAGCAAAAGAATTTGTTTCACTCCAACCTATAAACATATCGCCCCTTGTACATCAATGTCTGCTGTTAAACAGACATAACGGTCTGTGTCTTCGCAAGTGGAAAGGAGATTATCCGTTTAGTCCTTAGATTTGTACAGAAACGAGGCAGGTTTGCAACTCAACCCATAACAGGCCCACCAATGCCGAATAACTTGGAGACGTTCCAATAACAATAAGGGAGTATGCACGCGTGGCAATCTAGAGGCATGGAAAGATCCAAGCAAACGAGAAGAGTGCGGCACGTTTTCTCGTTTCACCGGCGAGTATCCGCCAACTAAGCGATTTCTTCTGTCGTTGTGTAGGCGTAGCGTCGTCAACATGACAACGAGAAATTGCATGACAAACGGGATCTTATGACACAATATATAAAATTTCTTGTCACTCTTGTGTAAATCACATCCACCACATTTCTCGCTGCATTTGTCGGCCCAATGCCCATAGTAGTGGCCGTTGCTTGAAAAGAAAGTTGAACTAATAAGCATGTTTAAGAGCAAGAGTTGCAGAGATTTGCCGTTGAACTCGTCATTTAGGAATGGTAACAGAAATATGAGCTCGCAGCCCGCTCACCTTGCTCCCATCTATTGCTGTTGCTCCTTATGGTGCAGGTGGTGGTGTGATATTCAAGACCGCTGTTGCTACTTGTGGTGTATCTGAGCAACTTAAGCTAATTCAATGATTGAGATTGTGTTCTGGAGCCCTTGGTATGCCGATGGTACTCAAGGGCGTTTTCAGTATTTCTGGGAGGAGTTGGTATTACGTTACTTGATTTATGAACTTATTTGACATTAGATATCTTTCCCACCACAGTCTCCAACCCCGTAAACGTCACACATGCATTGTTTCTCTGCAGGACAACTGTTTTCTAGTCAGCATTTCAATCAACCTCGCTTTAACCCCGCTTTGATACTTAAGCTTAAAAGATTCAAAATGGAAAAGGAAGATGAGAAACTTACAAAACAGCCTCCTTTCCGAACCACAGATGCCAAGTATACTCCAAGACCCGCCCACTACTTTTACTATCCAACTCTGTCTCCATCAGCCACTTCCTCAAGCCCTCCCAAACACTCTTCTCCCTCCTCAATACCGCATCCCTGCTAGCTGCAAACTGAGCACAACATGGCGCCGCAATCTTCGCTGGGACCTTCTCTCCTGGGCCGAGGAAGGCGTGGAGGACAGATGCAATTTGAATGTCACGTGGTGTGTTGCGTGCGAGGTCTTCGAGGAGTGAAACGTCGCCACTTAGTTCGATCACGTTCTCGCAGCCGGGGAGGCAGCGAGGGGAGAGGTAGTCTTGGGCGAGGACGGAGAGGGGGTTCAGGTGTACGAACTCGTAGGCGGAGGAGAACATTTGGTGCCAGGCTTGTTCGTGGTGGTGATGGAAGAACATGACGTCCGGGAGATCCTCGTAGTTGTCGATTATGTAGGTAAGGTAAACCATGGCTTCATTTCCCTTATTTAGAGGAACGGCGTTGGGCTGGAGATCAGTGGGGTTGCCATCGGTGATGTAGGTATGTAAATCCCAATGTCCAGCTGAGGCAGCAGAAGGAAGCCATGTGACATTGGAATCCTTCTGTGAGGCAATAATGAGAGCCTTGGAGATTTTCGAATGTTTATTAAATGTCTTTGATGAGCTGGAGGGGTCGTAGATTCCTGTGATCTTGAGGAGTGTGAAGATTGAAAGACCAGCCATGGCAAGCCTGAGGAGGCCCGAGAGGAGACGGCGAGGACCGGGCATTCTGACGGAAAAGACGAAAGGACAGAAAAGCAGGGGAGAAAGCTCACAGCTACATAGGCAATGAAAAAGAAGGGATGAAGATATACTTATATACCTTTGTCGAAGCTGCCATGGTGGCATCAGACGAAGAGCTGAAACACATTGTGTTGACATGAAACAGGCATCACAGTGCTCCTGTCTCCGCTGCGGTTCGACTACGCACCTTCAGACCGACCAGTCTGGGTCATTGGATCGTTGAGGATCTCAAATGGGCACAGGTTGGCACGGATCGACATGTTTTGTCGCCGTCTGACCTCGTCGTCGCATCTTCATAATAGCTATCGTCGTCACCTGTCGTGGAAAAACACATATCCGGCTGACAAAGCCTCGGAGGCCAAATCTAGCAAGCCGGCTAAGCGAGCTCCAAGCTCTCCGGAAGCTCGGTTCCTAACTCTAACCTCACCACACAACACCACTGCACCACTATACCATCGCTCAATCTCTCTCTTCATCCCATCACAATATTCACCATGGGCCCAATTGTCACCGCCCTCAAATTCGGCCTCGCTGGCGCGCCTGTAGGAGCAGGCGCTTTTGCCTTCTGGACGCGCAATTGCACATTTGTGCCCTTCTCCCCATCTGGTATTTATTTGTCCTCCCCCTGCCTCAGATTGGCCCAATCGACAATCCCAAGTATATCTGGGCGCTCGAGGTACTCTGCAGACAATTCCTCACTCTCAATTCTTGAATGAGCAATACTGACGTCGAGAACCTGCACAGATCCCATCTTCCAGAACCCAAACTACATCAAGAACAACCCGCTCAAGAATCCAGCGACGCAAGATATTTGTGTGCGGAGGATTCCCTTGAACGATATCAAGCCGCAACTACTGGATAATGAGGGGAAGCTTGCAGAGGCATTTTGTCAGGGTGTTTGGGGTGGTATTGGTGAGTTTTGTGTCTTTCGCAGGTTGTTGATTCACTGTGTACATTTCAGAGTCTGCAAAGAGGCGCTATATTCATAAGGGGTGCTTTGGCGAGTACTTGGAGACTTCAGTGTGCTAATCTTTGGACAAAAAGGATACTGGTATCAACGCCGCTACCTAGCCAAGAAGTATCAGAACAACACAACAGCTCACCAGCTTTGGGAACGCGCCGACCTACAAAAGTCCGAGTACCCTGTTGGCACGCAAATAACAGATCATTTCGAAGTGGTTTCTAAGACCCCCAATTCAATCATCGTCCGCTGCGGTGACAGCCCTCTTAAGACAGGCTTGAGAGATAGCGATGGACTTTTTGAGATGGCTATGGATGTTAAGAAAGATGAGGGTGTTGCAGAGTTCAAGTTGAAAAGTGTGTTTTACAAGGGCTTGACCAAGGCGGAGACTGGTCCTATGCCGCCAAAGGTGGAGTGGGCACATCGGCAGTATACTAAGCTCTTGATGGAGAGTGCGGTCAGGAATGTCGAGTTGTAGATGTTTTTGGATTGGGGGCAAAGAAGGGTGGGTTGGCCGAGGAGCTTTATGAGCCTTTCAGCCCTCCATTTTCAATACCCGAATCGACTCACAATGGATGCGGGGAAGTTATCGGGGTCAACATCTGTCTGCTCTGACGTTGCATGTACATGTCACGAGGTTGGGACATTTGCTTCAACACAGAGGAGGCACGTGCCGTCGCGATCGGCTTGAAACCTTGTCCATTTTCTTTTCACAGTTCATACTACGGTCAGGTATACCTCTTGGTCAGGGTCTAAGAGCGTTTTGTTCTATAACCCTCTATATCATACACCGTGATCTCTGCATTCTCATCATCCCGTATTAATACACGCTACGCCACGCCAAACCATACTATAACCGCCAGCAAAATCAAGCTCAGCACTTGAGCGAATGGCCACCGATAGCCATGAGAAGAAATAATAAAGCCAATCAAACCGCAAAACAGACTACCAGAGCCTAAAAGGTCGACGATCGTCTAATCCTCTGCGGATCAGGACTCTCTGAACCAATTCTTGTGATACCTCTTGCTGATTCGGGCACAATAGTTGGTCTATTTTCTCTCATCAGCTTGTTGTTCCTCAGTCGGGTTTGGAATGGCTATGTCGAGCAGGAAGACCAGGATGCCACAAAGGAGAGAAAGGAGGGAGGGGTGAAAGAGAGGGTTGTACTGACGCCTTACTCATCCATCTGCTAACATCCCCTCCCTCTTTATCGTCATCGTCATCCTCATCCTCATCCTGATTTTCATCGTCAAACCGCTTTTTATCCCCGTCTTGACTACCCAACTCGAGATCGTTTTCGTTGGAGGCGATGGACGAGTTGTCATCGTCTTCATGAAAGGCGCTGCCCCAGTACATGATACTTTAGATAGGCAAGTCAGTATTATAACCTACAGCAGCCGGAAACCGAAAATGATAAGAAAAGAAAAGAAAGGAAAAAGACAAGCGCTTACGAAATCCGTCTCCACGCCTTCCTGCCCAGCACCTTGGCCTGCCAACCCAGAGCCGCAAGAACCAAAACAGGAGTGCCCAACGCGACACCCCAACTCGGAGTCTCGTGACACCCTAACACAATCCAGAACTGAACGATTACGCCGAGGATGGCAATGATGGAACCAACTTGCAGGATGGACCAGAAGCTCCAGTACAATTGGATGAGGTCTTCGCCGTAACAATATTCGATGTTGAGGGCGGCAAAGGCTTCGATGATAACCGCGGGGGTTGCCAGGATGATGCAGAAGGTTACTATCGTTAGGTAGCTGTTATGGAGGATGTTATTAGTTGGTTCTAGCTGGTAGGGTGGGGTGAGATTGAGTTGAAAAAAGACGAGGTTACGTACTGGGTCCGGAGTCGCCTGATTCTGGCTTTATATTGTGGTGTGTTGGTTTCCACCGTTGGGAGGGATTTTTCTTGCTCGGTGAGAAGGATGGATCTGTTGAAAGCATTAGTTATGTCATTGTCCTTTGCAAGTGTTGCAAGGCGAGTAGTGCGACCTACCTGTGATGATGGAATGAACTGATACACATTAATATCAAAACGAAGATGAACAACGACCAGAATATGAAGTTGGCAACTGGTGGTGATAAGTGTGCCATGAATGCAGCATAGTGTTGGCACCGCTCTGGATCTGTTTTCGTGAACTTTCCCGTCATATTTGGGAATTGTGTTTTGTGGTGAGGAAGCCGTGTTTGCGGTTTTACCCTCGGCTCCAGAAAGCTGGGGACAAGTGAATATATATAGAGGCTCAATATAAAAGGTCGATATATAGATCTACAGAACAGATGGTAGGGCTAATGACGTTTGGGTACGATATGGTCTAGGTCTGACTCGGCAGATCATTAGCCAACTTGTGAGAGGTTGAAGATAATCGAAGGCTTGAGGGGGTCAATGATGGCGTGCAACGGACGTTTACGAGAGGCTTCGGGTGTATGAGGAAGGGCAGCTTTAAGAGGACTACCAGTTGAGAAATGACCCAATGTTGCCTAAAGCATGCACATGGCTAAGTCCTTCACTGGGAGGCTATGAAACATAGTTTAGTTGCAATTCCCATATAGTGCGGTACGTCCCAAGCTTTCCATACCGGCAGTATCCCGTGCAAGATACTACTCTGCATTAGTCCTCCCGTGTGCAACCTTCAACAGACTTCGTCGCTTGCCAAGGTGACGCGAAAAGATTCCTCAGAATGAATCGGAATTTCAGAAGCGACGGAGTGAGACTGAAGCGAGTGCAGTGTTACCGAGGTGGTCGAGACCTCAGACCGGGATGCCCTTGGCGAGCTTATTTAGTGCGCATGAGTTATAGTACTCAGTCGCGTTGGCAGCACCGCCCACATAGAAGTACCTCGAATATGTGACCACATCCCTCGGCGTTGCCTCCATAGCTGCCAAGAGGATACAAGAGATCTTAAGACCCGGATGGAGGACCCAAGAGATCCATCGCAAGTACTGTATGGAAGTACCATAGGCGTCGATCTGGGGACCCTGGCTTCTCGACAGGTCAAGACGATGCCCGCCACCGGGAGGATTAACCAGATACCTTGAGCTGTTGAGACATCTGACTCGTCCTACACCGTACTTCCGTACGAAGGCGGAAAGTAAGACGAATCTGGATGGTTGATTGGTTTTTGAGGCGTTTGATAGCGACGTTGCGGCCAAGGGAGATCGACAGGAGCCAAGGAAGGCGAAGCCATACTGCCCAGTCGACGAGCCTTGAATCTCTTGACTCTTGACCCCAAAAAGCGCACACAAGAGTCGAGTCAAGAAGACTCAAGAGTTGGCAATGTCGAAGAGCGAAGCGTGTTGGAAGTGCTATTGCTTGTTGCCGTGTCGTCTATTGATTTTCTAGGCGGGCAGCTTATGGTCTGCATCCAGAACATGTTGCTTGTGTTGCTTTCTTGGAAGGGTCCTTTTTGGGATTGTTGCCAAGGGCGAGAGATACACTGTCGCCGTCGAAGGAAGAGATGACGTCCAACAGGCCAAGATGGGAATAATCTTGGCTTAGTCAGCGAGGAAACTCTGTTCTGGTGGTTAACCTCTTGACTCTTGTTGCAGACTTTCTATTTGTCCTCCACATCAACATTTGTGCTGTCGGTACGCTGTATGATGTTCACCGCTTAGGATCGCTAAGTATCAGATGCACGAAAGTTACTATGCGCTTGATTATGTGCTATTGCTGTTGCACCACGAGAATCACGATGACGGTGAGGGTGATGGCTAACGACGGTGAAGGTGTCCGTGTTGCGGCCATCTAACAATCTAACTGGGTGACTGGGTCAATGGCCGACGCTAACTCTATAGCACATGCCCTCGTGGGCCAGTTGGACCTTTTCAGTACTTGGCGGGCGCTGCTGTTGCATCACATTCTTTCTGCGCAATATGAATAGCGTCACAATTTCACGACATTTCGCAGATTTCCAAGCAACTTCCAAGACAACTGAACGCAGATTGAAGGCAAGCAGAAAGTCATCATTGCTTCTCGTCCTTGATTCACCTTGGTTGTAGTGCTTAATTACGAACGCTACGAAAGTTCCAAGATGGAACAGGATCTGTTTGCGTGTTCGGTGATCCTTCCTGGGGTCGTATCCTTTTCAAGCAGTCGCGGGGTTGTGAGGTCGGAGAGTCCAGTATTGTCTCTTGTTGTCTTTCTGTCATCCACGATGAATTCGACTCGTTGAGGGCCAAGGAGCCAGGTTTCCACGACTTCTGAGAGACTGGTTGCTTGCATACATGATGTGGAACTCGAGATGATCCCCAGTCCCTCAGCTGTTGCTATACTAAAAGACCAGTCACATGCCTCTGGCGTTGAGACTTTTCATTGGGCATCACTTCAGAGCATGTGAGGCACGCCGAGCTGGCACGAATTTCTGTATGATCAAAAATTTCTGTGGCTTTTGCCTCGGGATTATGCGGGATTCTGTTATAGATTGTTGTGTTATATTATGTAAGTCTTCTGCATTCTGAACGCATATGTCAGCAACACAGAGATTGTCAAACTTTATTTGTGTCCTCCGTCCTCCGTCCTGCAGCTCCTCGTCTGAACTGCTGCACCACCAGTGTCATCCATTGAATGATATCCAGGTATCGTGAATCAATTTTCTCTTTCTTGAATGCCGTATAGGGTTAGTAAGCCTGCTGCTTTTGCTTAGGCGCTAGTCACCCTCAACTGGGTAACTTGAGCACCTTGAGCAGCGCAGCTTACCTGAGCAGGCCTGATCATCCTAAGCGAGATATATCAAGTCGTCGTCGTCGTCGTTGTTGTTGTTTTTGGATAAGAAGAGAGGAAAAGAAATGCAGAGCTACCTAGCAGTGAAGGAAGGGACTGTGGATACATTTATTTAAGAAACTGCGAGGTAACTACGTATGTTCTAGCAACCCCCAAAGCTCCTTCTTATCTTGTTGGGTCAAAATACTGGTAGACTCAAACCTGACACGCTCCTTCCCCTCGAACATAGCATAGACAGAGCCTCGATCAAGCTCAGTTGATGGCCAAAGTTGTTCCGCACTGAGTGCAACGTGACTCTGCCATTTATAATCTATAGGCGACCGCCCTTGACCAAGGTCCTGCCACTTTGTAACAACTACTGCTTTAAACTTTCCTTTAAACTGCTCAAATTCGAGAGAGAAATTAGTAAGGCAATGAGGGCACTGTCTGACCAACCCTTGCCAATTCTAGCTATTCTTTGGGACGTTCTATCTAAGTGACGAGACTCTTTCGACGATGCCGTGCAGCCCTGGTGACCCTATATTCTATAATAGAGATATGAGGACAGACGGTAACTCGTTAGATCCCCTGAATGAGACTTGCTTTGGCCAGCTGTACTATGACTATCTTTTGTTCCCGAACGATTATAGAACTATGAACGACTCGTGCCAGAGCTGTGTGGTGCTTGACGTAGCTATTCCGACAATGAGTCTCCTTGTAAGACAGGATACTTAAAAGTTCAGAGTGGTTGAGACCTTGGCGATAACGTTTTATAGCTATCTGGAAAACAGTGAAGGAGAAGATTTTATAGAGATGAGAAAAGGTAAAATCGTAGTTGGCTTTCTAGCAAGGCAACCAGGTGATATTGTCCCTATAGACAGAGAAGATGTGCTGCTGAGCTTTCTCGATTGCATGAATCTTTTTACAATAGTAGCATGGGACATGGTTGGGCAGGTCTCGTGCTAGCAGCGTTAAGAACTCAAAGCATTGCGAGTTTTTTGCTAAGTTTTTGACGACTTGGGATCCGAACGTGGAATAGGTGAGCCTATAACAAAGTGAGAAAGAGAGAGTCGATTCAGGGGGTAGAAAGCGAGCAATGTGGAGGATAAGTTCGAGTAAGAGCTTGTTGAGCTCTGATAATTCGAGGGCGGTAGGGCGGGGCCTGAGATGGCTAGGCCCTGGGTGACACGGTACGCCAAGCAGGTGGAGTATGGATTTAAAGCAGCCAATTATAAAAAAGGGAATAAGTATTCGGAGGGGTCGATGACGGGGTACGAATTAAAGCTTTGGAAATATCTAAAAGAATTGAAAGAATGAAAGAGAGAAGTAGTCGGACCATAAGCGAGGCCGGCGATTAGCTACGGTTACTAGGGTGGTAGGGCAGGGCTTGCTTATTAAGGCTGAGTCATTACTCATGTATTCTTTAAGGCTCTCTGTTGCTCTGCTCAGGCGTGCTTACGTACGCTCACCTTTAGCTCAGGTTAAAGCAGCAGCAGCTCACCTCACGTCCGTAGACTAAAACGGGACCAGCGAAAGACAATATTCATCCTGAGTATATGGGTATTCAGAAACACCCTTGCTTGGTCCCTTACCCGCACTTCAAGGGTGCTTACCTCCTGATCCTTCAAGCTTCAATCATCGGGCACCAAGTGGCCTATGCTCACAGTCTGGTACGCTCGAGCCCCTAGCCTTCATTAGACGCAGCAGTATATGATGGTCTCGACTTCGGGCCCAACGCCTCCTCTTGGTTTCCCTCTATACTTTGCGTAAAGTACGTTTTGGGCTTGTTTAGTCGTCGGGGAGACGAAGATGGCCTCTCCCGAAGTCAGCTATTAGCCATGACTGCGGTCAGACTCGAAGAGAATCACTAGCTCGGTTTGTGACGACCAGCAAGGAAATATCCACAAGGGCTGCATCAGCTGGGACTAAAGAGGAAGGGATACAGGAGGAGATCCTTGAAAGCAAGTTCAAATCTTCAACGAGTTCTCTAGTCAGACAGAAATGGAATCTAGGCCGTATTATTGAAACTCGGCATTTGGAATATCCACGAGGGCTCAACCAGCTGAGACTCATGACCATGGGAGATAGGAAAGCCTCGGAAGCAAATTCCCATTTCCAGCAAGTTCTCTAGTCAGGCAAAAGAAGAACCTCGTCCGTGTTATTGGAATCTGCACGCGGCCTTGATCAACTGGCGTTAAAGCCAAGGCCCAAGGGGTTACAGGAGGAGATTCCTTGGGAGAAATCTCTAGTCTTCAGCAAGTCCTCTAGTCACAGACACGAGGAAGTCAGCCCATATTACTCAAAGCGAGTAACTGGATATACCCAAGGGTTTGATCAGTTGTTTCAACATTTTATCTAGTCAAGCAAAAGACGAATCTCGGCCGTCATGTTGAAGTTGAAAATCAGCAGTTAGAATCTGCACGAAGCCTTGACTGACTAGGCTTAACACCAAGGGGTTACAGGAGTTGATTCCTTGGAAGTAACCTCCATTCTTCAGCAAGTGCTCTAGTCACACGAGAAATCTCGCCCATGTCAACTGAAAACCAGCAATTGTGCATACACGAGGGCTTGATCAATTGGAGTCAACAAGGGGATACAGGAGTCAGTATCTTGAAGCAACCTCCAATCTTCAACATGTCAAACACGTGAGGCATGTAGCCCCTATTATTGGAAACCAGCAATCGGATATACACAAAGACTTGATCAGTTGGGGTTGATGACCAGGGAAGATAGGGAGAATTACTTGGAAGCAGTTTTCCAGTACTCACCCCTCGACACAAGAGGAAATCGCCTTCAGTGTTCATTCATATTGAGATGAGTAATTCAAATATTCGCCAGGCTTTTATGACGATGGGAGACTGCCGGAATCAAAGTCTAGCACCTAATATGGTCTCTTAGTTGAACATAAGAAGATTCGCTGGCTGGCCCTGTTATTGAAAGTCGACAATTGAAATATACACAGGGTTTTTATGACAATGAGAGACAGTAAGAATGTCTTGGTAGTAAGTAACAGCATCGAACACATTCTCTTAGTTGGACACAAAACCGATTCGCTGGCTGGCCGTATTATTGAAAGTCAACAATTGAATTATATACAAGGGGTTGATGACGAGGGGAGCAGGAGTGCTTTCTCCGTAGAGGCAAATAGTATCCAAGAAGTCCTCACTAGCAAACGTCAATTGAGTCGGTAGTAATGTTATTGAAAACCAGACAGCCAAATATACTTGAGGATTGATGATGATGACGAAAGAATGCAGCATAAATTCCTTGGAGGAAGTTATCGGAGGAACTTCTAACAGCGAACAAGTTCTCTAGTCGTAGTCGTCGGGGACACATGTGCAATTAATGACTAGCAGTTTTTACATCGAGATCACGGAGTCAAATATATACAAGGAAGTGATGACTGGTACCGAGTAGACGAAGGACCGACTTCTTAGGAGCCAGTTCTCTACCAGTTACGGGAGGCGAGTGCCATTGGCACACTTGCCAACAGTGCTTATATTTACATCAGGAATTCGCATATATACCAGGTAGTAATATCACGGGGCATGGCAACGGGAGGAATTTGCTGACCGCAACTTCCCACGATCTGATAACGAGCTACAGTATCTAGTCGGCGACAAGATGAGTCGCCAGCAGTGCTTGTTCATATGGAGATCATGAATTCGAATATACCCAAGAGAGACCCAAGGGGGAATTCCACCAAGAAACCAAGGAGACCAAGGAAATAAACGACGGAGTTGCGGGGAAATATCAACTTCTAATATGCAGCAACGCCTCTAATGAGCCACGAGTGGCACCGCTAGCACTAGCTGAGTCCACCCGTACCGTAGTCCTAGGAGCTAGTAGCCCGAGTATAGACCAGGTACTACTCGAGTATATCACGTACAATGGCAACAGTAGCCGATGCCACGGGCCACGGGAAACTAAGTACAGTACAATACAGAACCTATGACAACAACTAGGGCAAAGTAATTGCGGGGAGCCCAATCAGACCCAACCTAACATCCTACATCTAACCGTCTAACGTCTCCAATTACCTACCTCCGGGTCTCCCTCCCAATAAAATGCAACGACTCGTTAATCTCTCTACGAAATAGCTAGTCAATCACAAGACTTCGCCTACACCTACCGACCTACACAACCTCACTACCTACACTGCCTACCATCTACACGTAACTCCCATGTCAACACAATCCACAAACCAGGAATTCAACCACTGACCAAGCAGTGTCATGCACACCCCCAAAAGCCACCAAATCCCCTAAACGCCCCCATCAATGCATCCCAATAAATCTAAGCAGATTAAAGCACATCACATCACACAGACCATATCACACAGACCATACAGCAGCACACTAGATCACTAGATGCAGTAAGCCGCCTACTAGTCTCGCTAGTGTAGAGTACAGTAGCTACAAAAGGTGTGGAAACGAGTGCTACTGTACGACAGTACTTCCGTGGAGGACCTAAGCGAGCCACGAAACGGACCTTCCCGTCTCGCCAGCCACCCAACGTCCGACGCCCAGGTGACGGGATCGGAAGTTTTTAACCTGCATACATACATGCCCGCATGCACACTTGCACGCTTACATGCTTGCACGCCAGCCATACATATTTGACCACCTAGCCACTTGTAGCAACCCGTGGCGCCTGGACCACGAGCTTGCAGCTTTTAGCGGTGTATGTACTGTATTTATGTACAGTATATGGATTTGGGCTAGCTAACAAAATAATTAGGTGCTAGGGTTAGGTATATGTCGGGCAGTAAGACTAATGTTGGCCGGTGGGTTTTGTCGGTGTAGTTGTGCCGGTTTTGCCCGATGCGATGAAGTGCTGTTGATAATTGGTTGATTAAAAGGGTTGTTTTTCAGTAGATGTTGTGATTCTATGCGTCACGGGATGTTGTGGGATACTAAGGTAGGTAGTAAGTGATACTAGTAGTTATAGTGTGGATAGTAACGGGGCTACGTAGTTGGGTGGCCGAGGTAGTTAGTTAGTTGATAGGGTTAATGAAGGTTGATGTTGAGATACCTTAAGATAAGTTCTAGGTTGGGTTATTTAGCATAAGCTAAGTGAAGTTAAAAAAAAGGTGACATCACGAGGTTTACGAGATTCAGGAGGTCCACGTGCTAGAGGTAGAAATGCACCGGAGTTACAAGGTAAGTAATCTTTGTGGAGTTTGAGAAAAATCGAAAGATGGGTAGACAGCAATGACTCTATCTGATCCCTTTCTTTCGGATGCTCTGCGGTAAGGTAAAGGCTGAAGTATCGAAACCAACAAGGACTGACTAAGTATTGAGGTCCCTTCTTTCTAATCACAATTTCTCATTCATCATGCCTTACAAAGGAACACAGAGAATAGACTTCACTGATTGTTCACTTAGTAACTCGAATACTATATTTCTCCAAACCCTCATCGAGCACAATCAGCTCAACGCAAAGCTTTCAGACGCAGACGTAAACACGGCTCCACCATCAACTACGAGTACAATATCTAACTAAACTTCAAGGACAAGCAAAGGCTCTTTCTAATTCCTCTTCCACTTCCTTATCCTCTGCTGTAGCGATGGACACAAAGATACCCAACCCAACAAAACCCCATTATTCTATCAAGCTATTATTGTGTTTCCTTCTCCCCATTCACCTTTACTCGAAAATAAAACAGAAAGCAAACATCACTAACCATTAACTTAATTAGTACTCGTACCCAATGTTTCATCACTACTTCAACAGCTTCAGCACGAGCACAATAACCCATCGAATATCCTTCCTTTCCAACGTCCTTTCTTACCAGAGTTTTTACTCTACGACCCATATGACACAAAACAAACAACAACGCACAACAATACCAAGTCAAAAGCTGCGCTCTTTATGTCGTTAATCCACCGAGTTAGAACTTGAACGAGATGGTGTGGCAATGTTGTCACCGCCTTTTCAAGCAACCATCATCTACTACAAGATATGCTTTGTAGGGCATCTATCTTCCTGCCTATATGGTGGCCAACAGCACAAATATTCTCGACATCGGCATGCAATTTGCTATACCTCGTTGAACTCAATCTCTTCAAGCCTTCAAAACCTCTGTCTATCTTTTATCCTTTAGTAATTACATTCAACCCCCCCAGCAGGCAACTTGTATGTACACATCCAATTACGACTACAATTAGAGTGCGACTTTATAGATACTAGAGGCCGTTCAAACATATGGTAGCTATTTAAGGGCGTACCAAGCATCGTGGATGCCACAAAGGCCCCTAACAATAAACAACATTCTTCCTTGAGCCTTTGTGAAAGGGATGTCCGCAACGCCACTGAGCATGTCCACTGGGTATCAAAACTCCTGCCATCCATCCAGCTTCTTGTATATAACCCAAAGCTCAAACCCCTTGAAATCCTCATCCCCATCCTTGCTATTGCCTAGACTTTTCATCGAAATCATGAACATGCCTCGTACGTACTAAACTTCTCGATCCTTCATGAACCCCTCCAAGATTTTCCCCACCGCTTTAAACCTTACCGGCTTCGTCATAAAAACATCCATGCCACTTGCACTAGCCATCTCTTGATCTTCCCTTGAACTGAAACCAGTCAACGCAATTATCAGTGCTGGTTTGTTTTTGATATTTATCACTTGCCTCTCCACCTCCGGTTGACTCTGAAGTTCCGAGGTCTTGGACGAGCTTTCAATTGAGGTTTGAGAAGGCTTTAGAGAGGAAGGCTGGGAGGAGGGGTGATTTTGGCGTTGATATTCAAGGGCTCGAATTGCGCGTGTCGACTCATAGCCTGTCATTATCGGCATGGAGACATCTGGGATGTTATGATTAGTTGAGAAGGATGAAGTTTTAAAGATGTAAGGTTGCGTACCCATGAACACGACATCAAATCCTTGAGGTCTGTTTTGGAATGCTTCTAGAGCCTCGAGGCCATTGGTAGCCTTTTCAAATTCCCACTTGTTTTTTGCCATGTACGTTGACAACAACATCATGTTAACCGGATTGTCCTGGTACTTTGTTAGCAACGATCAGCTGTCGCTGTTTGGGAACTATTTACTTCAACAAGTAGCATCTTCGGTCGATGCGAGGCTTCAGGTTCAATCTCGCCGGTGCTGCTTATGGGGGAAGGGCAACATGATATGATATCATTTGATACGGTCGATCTGTTCTCAGCCGTACTATCTTCAGAGGCCACCCTCTTTAGTCCGTTGACTGGGGTAACCACAGGGATGGCAAATCTGTCGCTTGCGATATCGCTGTCAATGTTCTTATTCAAAAGCAACGCATCTTCGACTTCAATTTTGGTAGGCATAATTGGTTTCTCGGGCGGGCGTATGTTATGGCTTTCAGGCATCGCCTCGATTTGGATAGGTATAGTTGAATTCTCAAGCTGACGTATGCTGTTTGCAAGCACCAAGTCCTCATTTTTGATAGGTAAGGTTGATTTCTCGGGCTGCCGTATAGGTAGGATTTCATCGGACGCCCATGCATCGGCTTTCGCTGCAATCACTTGTTGCTTACGAACCTCCTCTGTTTCGAGACATCTGAGAAGGGCTTTCGCGAGCCGGTGCGGACCGCAGAGTTTTCCAACGAACTCGACCAAGTGATCTTTGTCTAGAGGTGACCCGTAGATATTATGCAAGGCACCCTTGCCGCAAACGACAAGGAAACAACCAACTTTGTCGGGGGGGTTACATTCAGGTTTTGATTCGTTGAAGAAGTCCATCTCGTCCGTAATAACAATTCCTGCTGCGTCCTTCGAGTCGCTGGGTAGAATATGAAGGTTGAACCATTGAGTGACATACTTGATGATGCATGCCTTCATACTTGCTAGAGCTTCGCGTTGGACTGTGGAGTCGCCTGCTTGGCTTTGGAAACCACGAATGGTGACAGAACGGCCTTTGGCAAGCCGGCGAATAGCAGTAACTGCGTCTTCTGGAAGAACCACTCCAACGGGTGGTAGCTTATGATCTTCTATGTCTCGTGTACAGTCGTCCAGTGGCAGGCTAAGTTTGACTTCGGTTCCTACACCGAGCTCGCTTTGAACGGTGATCTCGCCGTCGGACAAATCGACAATCTGTTTGACAATACTCATACCAAGACCTGTCCCTGGAGCAGTGAAGTCGCCCTTGGAACCGAGTTAGCATAAGGTCTTAAATACCTAAATTAGGTTGGATGTCAGAAAATCAAACCTGTGCAAAAGGCGTGAAGAGTTCCTTTTTCATGAAATCACTTGTCATGCCCTGTCCGGAATCGGAAACTGTCAAGGTCACAAGTGTTCTACCAACGCCATCATCCTTGCCGCTTGAAGCCTCAGGAGACATGCTCTCGGCTTGTAATTTGACTTTGATCCAGCCACCTTTCGTGAACTTCAAGGAGTTGCCGAATAGGTTCATTGTAAGTCGCCTCCAAGTACCAGGGACGGTCGGGAATCTCCAATTTTCTCTGAAGTCGACATCCAGAATGACTGTAACTAGGTCGTTCGAAAAGATAGGTTGCGCTTCGCCAGAGCTTGATGTTTCTCCGTCCTTTCTTTTGGCAGCTCGAGCACCGCTTAGTGTCGTATCTGCGAGACCTTCAGATGACAATCCATTGAATTCAAAGCCGGCGTAAACCCCTTCAAGGACTTCTTCAATGACAGCAGAAACATCAAGGTCAGCGACGACACCAATTGGTTGCATACTCTCCTGCCCGTAATTCTTGATTTTAGTAAAGTCCAGGATATGCTCAACTGTATCAAGTAAAGTGCGGCCACAAATATCAACCGTGTCCACCAAATTCTTCTGAAACCCATCCAGCGCCGTATCAGCTAGGAATTCCACACTTGCTAGAATTCCGTGAAGGGGACTTCTCAACTCATGGCTAACATTACTAATAAAATCCCCCTTCGCGCGGTCTGCGCTGAGGGTATTTAGCGTTATAACTTCGCCCATGACCGAGTGACCGAAAGCAACAAGGTATGATAGATGGTTCTCTGTACTGAATATTCGAGTTGCTGATGTTGACCATGCAAAAGAGCCGATGAAGCATCCAGATGTCGAGTCGAGGAGCGGAACAAAAAATATCTGTCGAGCTCCAGGAAAGGCGGCCAGTAAGCTGAGGACATCCGCACGCTTTCGTGCCTTGTGTCGAGCTCGTTTTCCTATGTCTTTAGCGGCTGGAGTAACTGTGCTGGAAGAGTCACTTGTTAGATTCTTCTTGAGTCGAGAAATAGGCCCTTCTTCGTCATACACAAATAATTTCCCCTGAGGGTATCGCCTAACCAGGGACGCCATAAGTCTCTGGCTGATTGTGGAGAACGATGTGACGTTTTCCGTTGTTTCCCCCTTCAATGAGGATGCTTCGGCGGTAGAAAAGCCCAGAACAGCTGATTTGATACTGTCATCTTTCAATTTTGAGGTATCGTGAGTACTGCTTGACCCAGAACGACTGCTATGCCGCCGCTGATACTTCATCACAGAATGTGGTTTCGGGCCCGGTCTGATATTACGTCGACTCTCATCGGTCTCTGCATCGCTCTCACTTGAGCTGATTGATCCTCTTCGCTGTGGTCTTTGGAGACTTGACTTTAGTCTACTTCGATCCTGATAAAACTGCTCTGGGGCATCAAAAAAGACTGAGCCGTCTACCTCCATACCTTCTCGTATCAGGTTTGATGCGCGAGAAAACGTCATGTGCAACAAGTCAGAAAAGCCATCAACGAATTGCGTAGTGTCCTTTCCTGCAATTGCCGATTTCAAGACGTCGTCAATCCTTGTATGGACTGACTTAATTGGCATCGGCAACTTTGGAATGTCTGACGATGAACTCCATGAGGAATTACTCATCTTGTAAAAAGACTCCTGATTTGGGTCGACAGGTTGTAGGGGGGAGTATTGCAAGGGAGATTGGACCCGATGCTGTTCATATGTATTCTGCTGGGAAATAAGGGGAGAACCGATTCGACTATACCCCATATCAATTCCAGCAGAAAGGGGAACACTCAATGACGAGCCCTCCGGAAACTCTCTCGACTCAGTCGTGTTGGACTCCCACCGGAATCCTACTGTGGCTCCAGCTTTCATATTGTACTTTCGCAATCGCTGCCAATCGCCGTCCATAGTACCATCGCCTTCAATAAAGGCATGAAGTGCTTGGCTCATCTGGGTAACCCTTGTAATATCTTCTTTGGCTCTAATGTTCTCCAAATGATCCATTATTGTCTCGGCCATGATGTGCAAGTATTGCGCCTGTGGTACACTAACACTTGCTCGTGGCCGGTCGTCCACCGCATAGACACACCCAATCGTGACACCATTCTTGTTCGTCAAAGGCACTCCACAATAAAATCGCAAGTATGGCGGTCCGCTCACGCAATCCAGCCTCTTCAACTTTATATCAAGCTGTAAATCTGGAACCAACACGACTGAGGAGCTGCCTTCGCCTCGGCAGTGAGCTTGGTGTAGCGTTTCTTCGCATAGTGAGGCATACCGCGGTATTCTCGCACCGCTGATGGACAGCCAGGCATTTCGCGCCCCTTCGTCGTCGACATGGCTAAATGTGCTTGTGGATTCGGCAAGGAAATATTCGTTCTCGTGGTCGATCAAAGAAACAATAGCCCTCTGCGAATCCAGTCGAAGGGCGATGAGCTGTGCAAAGGCCGTGAGTGCTGTGTCGGAAAAGGACTGCTGTGTTGTAAAATTTGTGTCTCTGGAGGGCAGATTGGTAGAGGATAGGATTTGTTCATCGATGCTAGAGGAGGTGTCGGATGCAAAGAGGTCGTTGCTTGGCTGGTAGTATCTGAAGTCGCAATAAGATAGATTAGTTGGTTGAGCCTGAACCCCTGCGTGAGGGCGGATCGCTGCCTGGTTTCTACTGACTTGTATACTTCTCGCGACCGAAGCGTCTCAGCGGCGGGCATTGCATCAGTTGTCGGGGCTTACTAAGGCTGGATGGGATCGAGCTGCTGTCCAACGCAAACCAATTCACTTGATCAAGGAGAAATGTCCGTACAGATGATGGCTGTGGCTTTCCCTTTTAGAGATTCACCAGTGGATCAGTGGCAAAAGTATATACGGAGTACAGTACTTGAAACAGTGGTCCAGGGATCATGCAACGACGCATGCAAATGGCGGGCAGGGTAGGGTTGAGGCTGGATCAACAGTAAGGTACGAAGTACAGAGTATCGTGCCCGGAGAAAGAAGACTCTGGATCGGAGAAGAGACTGCGCTCGTGATGCATGTGGCCAACGGGTGCACAAATGTCAAAGCCAGTGCCGAGGATGGCCTATGAGTAGGGACATGAAGCAGTCCGGCGGTGCAAATACGTACAGAGTCTTCGTAGCGAGAAGAAGAAGAAGAAGAACAAGAAGAGGCTTCGAGGGTGGCACAGGCAGGTGGCATAGATACACCATGGGATGAACCGAAAGAACGGGATTTACAAAACAGGTTTAGAGGGAGTCCTCTACCCGATCCAGGGTCCTCAACTTCGATCCTAGGGTCTAATCTTCTGTCGCTTGTCCTACCCGAATGCTGTTGTGAGATGCCTGAGATGCCCACGGTCTTCCTCGGTTGATCTTAACTTCTTCTGGGAGCTTTGCGGAGTTGGCTGACGAAAACCTCGCCGGCGTAGCTGAAAAACGTCGAAGAAATGCAAAGGAAATTGCATTAGTAAGCCACATATAGCTGCCTTAGCCACACTCAAGCCCGAACTTTCCGTTTGGACTCTGCAGGGAGCGACCTTACTTTACCTTTAAGTCACTGGGTTTGTACTGTCATGCCACTATGATCGACCCTCCCCTACCTCCGTACAGAGGTACAATAATGCAATTGTCTGGTACACCATCAGGAAGTCCATCTCCGCCTGCCAATTGGTTCATCCCGTCAACCTTGCTCCCAAGGGCAGTTTCGTTGTTGGATCCCGGTGCTCCCACATCGCAATTGCTCATCTTATTCAAGTTTTATGCCAGTAATGTCTAGACGGCTGCGCCGTCGAAGAATCGTACGATTTGTGTTGATAGGTCACGGCAGCCAACACGCTTCCATATCCATCTATATGTGTAACCTCTTAATGACCATTTATTTCGACGCTTACAGCTTTCGCTCTCCGGAAAACAGGAAATTGAAGGAGCCTGCAGCCAAAACTCCTAGCAACAGTTATTCCCAAGTGGCTTACGCGATGTCAGAGGACACGAGTGCGAGTGCAGCGACAACTCAGCTGTTGTGGTAGTTGTAAGTTTTGCATCAATACGAGTAGTGTTGCGTAAGCTAAGGACACCAGGAGCGGTGACTGCACAAGAGAAGTAACCAATAAATTTGGGTTTCGTCTGCTTGTTATTGCTGCAAAAACATCCTGAGCCTGAAGACCACCCTGATTTGAGAACCGGAATGCCCGAACGAGGATCTGATGCATAGCAGTACTCTATCAAAGTTGCAAGAACGTTACTTATGAAATAGCATTCTATGCATCTGCCAATCCCCCAGAAAAACAGGGTGACGTAAATCTATAAATACTGTGGGTAGGGAGTTCCGAAGAAGTCATCTGTGTGCAGATCTTTTTATTCTTGGCCGTCGAGTCAGTCGATATAACAAACGTTCTTCACAAACTTCCTAGATCGCTCGCAACTTAGATGAGCAATACACACAGAAATGATCATATGCTGAATTATGCGTATCTTTTTCGCTCAGAAGTAACCGATGCGCATTGCCTAATATTGCAGTGAAGTTGAAATTGAGTTGTCTACTTATAAGATGCGTAAAAGTTGTTTGGTTTCGCGTACGCTTAAGTTTTGCGCTAGAACACGACCCATTCCTTTTTTGATTACCCTATCTTTGTTAGGTATCCCATTAAAACTTACAGACAAGTCGACTGCTCACTCAAGAGTCTCAAGTATTACAGTCTATCAATCTGAAAGTACGAGTCCTTCTGAATCCCGATGTTTTAACGGTGGAGCACCCGGTAAGTGTCGGATACTCATGTCCTTTCTGTCCGAAGATCATGAAGGCTAAAACCCCCGGTTATTCCTTGTGGTACGAAGTGCGAGTACGATGTGAAGTCGAACACGGGCAGAGTTGCCCGGTCCGGGTACCTGTTTGTAGTTCACAGTGTCAACCGAGGTACAGTCACTTGATTTATCCTGCAACCTGGATGAGAGTACTGTATGTTTTCTGGTGCCTTATATTCTCGGTACTATAGATCAACGATTTGTAGAAAATCATGCGTGCTCTGTTTACATCACTCGCAAATAATCCTTTGGCCCCTCACTTAGAAGCACTTCGAACTTGAGTCCAACTTTAGTGTAGTCCCCACCAAGATATCTAAGCGAAATGCGATTCATGTCTGTGGTGTGTTCTCCAATGCGATTTAATTTTTTTTGGCAGGGAAGAGGAAGGCCAAAATGTTCATGAAATTTAGGAAACGTAGGGTGTTCTTATCAAATTAGGTAAATAGCTTCTAACTACAGCGAACATTAAATTTATATGATCTCTTGTTGAATCGTAGGATGTGGAGCAGCAACATATAAGGCAATTGTTTGTATTGAGGAACTGTTCTCTATAAACTGTAAGGAGCAGAGAGAGCTCGAGGAGGCCGAGGCTATTTGTAGTGGCTAAGCGAGCCTTAGCGAGGTAAACAGTCCAAACAGAGTCACATGGCTATCACCGTATTTCTGTTCAACATCTCTTATAACATAAGTAAGAACAATAAGTATATAGATAGTAAAATACCTTCTGGTCGTAGGTGACTGTTTAGATACTATAAGTATATACATTGAAAGAGTACGAAGTAGGGTATAATTATTAATTTGACTCCTAATTCTAGTACTCGTACTGCGTAATTGTGTTAAAAAAACATGAATACGTCGGCACAGTTAGAGCTACTCCTTTCTCAAAACCGAATGCTTCACATTGAAACAAAGGATCCCAAAGCGTTTAAAGCTTCGATAAGCAATGATCGTCCCCGCGATTGTTGCTATGACGCTTGGGAGGCTGAGTAGGAGTGAAGCGAGAGCGATCGTCGAAAGAGCTAGAACTTATCAGTCACGTAGCATACCAATTTCTTCTTGCTGATCACCTACTCATGGATTTGATTGTTGCATCGTAGACTCGTACTTTGGAACAACAAACTTGAAATCTGAGGATGAATAGGTTGATGTAGATGGAGTCTTAGGTAGGTATGCACGAGAAAAGTGCAGCATGGACCATCGGTTGGGCAGACTTGCTTGCGCAGTTACTACAAAGCATAGTTTATGAAATTCCAGAAGGAGAGTGCGGGATGTGCTTTGATAGAATCAATCTTTCATTTCTATCCTCTTGTTCATTTGTCGATGATGTTAGAACCACACTAGGCGAGCGCTGAGGACTGAAGCAGCAACAATATTAGTTCACATTGGCGCTACCACTCTTTCAAAAGTACTATGCAGTGCCAATGTATTGAGGTTGCCTCTAAAAATATTTAGCTAGCAAATCAAATCATTCGTGAAAAAGGTAATATACTTCTATAACCACGGTTCTGGTTTCGATTAGGTAGACTCACTAATAGTACTTTTTGTGCATAAGCGAGGCTGCAGTCAGCTAGGACTGAACGAACTCGTGGGAAGCCCGCTACTGTGCCACCAAGATAGTACTTTTGTAAAGGGCAACAGCTACTCAGCCTAACGCCTCCGAGTTACTAAGCGTCGCAGGCGAAGGCGACAGGCAACTTTTTATTAGTGATCTCAAGACCATCTTAAGTTGCAAGCCGAAGAACTCCCCACCTAGTTATGGAACGCGTGATCAAGTACGATGCCACGACCGGTTAAATCTGCACGCAAAAAGAAAGATTGCAGAGTTTCTGAGCTTGATACAGGTACAGGAAGACGTGAAAGTTAATGGAAAAATGGCGGGTACATTCAGTTCATGAAAGTTTATCACTAAAGATACTAGTTAGTGCCTCAAGTCACGACTGATCCGCTGGTACAATGAACATGTCCTAAATCTCAAATCAGCGACGCGAAAAAAAGTATAAAACGGCGAAATCTTAACTAACACCTTATAGGTGAGTACAATCTACTTTATTTGGCACCTCAGAGGCTTCATTCCTCCCCAAAAGGATCTGCAGCTGCCAAGTCTGCCACAGTACCTACCATTTGCACGGTACCATTCTGTCCTCCGTTGTTTTTAAGCTGCAAATTTACTCCCGTCGCTTTTTAAACTCAACAGAAATATCTAATCACGCAGTCTGTCCAGATGATTCGGAAGCTTTCCAGATTGCTAGATATGGGTCCATGAAAGAACTGATACATACCCTGGCGAAGGAAACCGCAAGACTCACTAATCAAGATACTGAAGGAAGGTCACTTCTTGCAATAGGTAATGCTTAGATGTTTTCAGATAGGAAATCTTACTGAGATACATTACGCACTTATAGACTAGAATGTAGAAGTTTACAAGTTTCTTATTGATGATGGAGTTGACTCCTTTGGCTTTAAAGTGGATAACTACAATTACTTAAAATGAGAATGCGTAAATCAAAGCATCCTGCCAAGTTTTTGTTTACTATTTTCATGCTCTATGTCAGTTTATATTTAATTTGAATTTCATACATGCATCTAAGAGGCCAATACTTATGCCCTACGGTCCCAATGAGAGCGAGAGCGATGAGGGTTAGCGTAGAAGACGCGTCGAATGCACCAAGATTCTTCTGACTAGAGGTGCCGACTTCTCACTACTGGATCATAGGGGAGATGACTACTGGGAGTCTGGGATTGTGCATGCTCTCAGCGAGTGTTCTGAGTTGAGCACGTTTTGATTTGACGCTTATATTGTACTAATGAGCTGCAGGGATTAGTGGAAGCAATTATAAATATAGTAGCATCTTTTATTAACCTTAATAATCAACAGAGTGATTGGTCCTATCACCTGTTTATAATTTCATATTGCTAGGGAGTAATCGCCGACGGTTACTACTATATAGTCGAAAAAACAATCCTTCTTATGAAACGTAGGGCCGACATCAAATGGAGCCACCAAGCCGGCAATACAATTCTTTATGTTCTTATAAAGTCCAAACTGTTCTTGATGGGGTTGAAAACGTTACAAAATCGACATGAAACTTGCTCGGGCGATTCAAGGAAAGCCAGGTGGTCCTGATGATTCTTGTAACTGCTGGTGCAGATGTTTCTGCTGCTAATGACTATGAGAAAAGCACCAACCATTGTCGCGTTCGAAAATAGACTTGATGTAGAAGGTAGCTCTCAAATCTTGTAACTTCGACTCAGGCGCTGTCATAGAACTTTCATCCGAAAATCCCGGTCTTGACTTTGTACGCCAAACGTCCAAAGTAACTTTTCGAGGAATATTGCTAGCGTCGTGAAGCTGAGCTGGTACAATTTGTCGACTTAGAGGACATCTTTGTGGATACCAAAGAGGAAGAGGCAGGGGTTGATTTCCAAAAAGACACAGATGAGGACATGGACTAGAAGAGCGAGGAAGAGACAGACAAGGATGCAGATGATTACACGAATGAGGACGGGACGAGAACATATGAGATGAATTTGGGGTGGTAATTGAGGTTGTACATTGGAAGGCAACTGTGGTCGCTGTGATATTTCATAGGAGCATAATGCTATGAAGTTTGAAATTGAGGAGCCGCCCACGGAGTTAAACATACTCAAGGGACCCGGAGGGAGTTGACGACTGCCCAGACTTGGACTTCAATCGATGGACTTGAAACGACTCTCTTGTAACTTTCACAACGTTTTAGTTATCGTACTAAATCTATATGAATGCAAAATCCGATGCAATATAAACACCTACTAAATCTTCTGACACTTCTTCTTGATAGAAAGTTTTTTACTATCCCTAGCCTTTAAACTCTTATGCGGAAGCCTAAGTACTTCTTGAAGCTCTATATACGGTTCGATAAGTCTGATATTGCGAAAAGGGGGGTCGCTCATGATATTACAAGTGTCAATAGTCTCGTCCTCATCCTGTGCTACACTGAAAGGATCAGTACTTTTGAGCACTGAATCTAAGTTATGTTGTATTACGATATATCAAGTCTTTGATTCGAGTTTGGATCGCCCACTTAGTAGTTTCTGGAGATTAAGTTGTCTTTTTTGTCGAAGTAGAGAAATTCGGTGTGGATTTGAAGACGGGTAATATTGTTTAGTATAGAGAATATACATAATAGAGTTGTTTACTCATTTCAGATGACATCAATATAATGCCACTAGGAACTGACGAAAGGTCTTGTCGAGACAAACCAGTGGTACGTGGTAGTGTAATTGTCATCACAGAAGCAAAAACTACGTAGAGCTTTAGGTGTTTTGTACGGTGATATCTCAAAGCACATCTTCTCATCGCTCAAGGCAAGGTTGTGTTTAAGCGCCTTTAGCATACTTCTCAATGCGATCGGTGGGATACAAATCACATGTATTGAAGTGAGTTTTAAGGTCCAGAGCTGTTGAAACAATGACGAGGGCCGAATAAATAAATGTCGGTAATGCTGTTTTCAAGGACGTGGCCTGCTGTCAGATGTCTAACGTTGACTTGACGTCAAGCGAGTCTTCAAGATCAAGCTATTTCTTCCATCCAAGGTAGAAAAGTTTGACTCCTTGTTAATTTGGCCTCCGATAGAAGTGCCAAGTAGCATGAAACGTAGAAACCGTTGCCTTCGGCGACATCGGGGATCTCGCTTAAGTTCGAACATCCACTCGCGTCTACCCATCTACTATTCCGGCGGTTTCTTCACAACTAAGTCCGAAAACTGGGGTTGATTTTATAATAAGTCTGGTATGATTCTAGACTTGTACAGGATGATACCTATGCCTAAGTCTTACAAACCTTTTCTTGGTTCCGAATAAGATATCTGTGTGACTGCAAATCGGGGAAGTCGGGGATTACGCATCTGCGGGCTCCTTAGAAACCCGAAAACTCAATATATAAGGGGTTTCCAACGATCTGCTAAGATTGAATCAACATCGCCTTCTTGAATTCATATTCCAATTTGTTCAATCTGACTTTAGTATCACTATCTAGAATGTCATCCTCTCTATCTGGTCCGAACCCAGTAAGTTTTACAATAAGAGCCCGTCAATAGCAGTTTCTCACCAAAAGCATCTAAACGATAGGAATTCAAGCCCTTCCACAACATTTGTGAATTCTTGACGGCTATTCACATTTATGCCGATGCCGCCAGAGAGGGAAAGACACGATACGTAGATGCTACCCATTACTGCTCACACGTTCGGCACAGTACGTCTCACGATCCCCGTCTTAAATTCAACTGCTAACAACACAAATTTATACCTCCGCCAGTGCCTAATATATGACTCCCACGAGAAGAACGCTCGCCTAATCGGTGTCGAGTACATGGTTCCCCGCGTTGTATATGAGACATTCCCCGAAACCGAGAAGAAGCTCTGGCATTCGCATCAGTACGAAGTCAAGTCAGGGATGTTGATTCTTCCCAAGCCTGAAGGTGTTGATGCTGCTGAATGGGAGGAGACTGAGTTGAGCGCCATGAAAGAGATCATTGATCTGTATGGCAAGACCTGGCACTTTTGGGAAGTTGATGCTAGCCATGAGTTTCCTATGGGTAATTATTAAAGGGTTCAACAAGTAATGGTACAGGTCTAATTTCTTTCAAAGGTTATCCACATCTCATGGGCTCGGTGACAAATGCTCATCAGATCGACTTGGATCAAGCTATGGCTAAGCGGAACGAAACTCACGGATGCCACCACTCAGCAAAAGCAGAGGCAAGGAAAGGCCTTGAAGAGCCCACTACAGTCGAAGGTTGGTATAAACCTTTGTGAAGCTTGTTTGGCAAGATTAATGAATATTTAGGCGCCAATTCTTGGTGGCAAACCAAGTAGTCGGTCTTCTGTCGACCCTGGTAACTACTGTAGAGGTGGCTGTGAAAAGTGTGTTTTAATCTCTGGCTGAGAACGTTTTTGATTTATCCTAGCTTCCTATAATAATGGATTATTATCTTAGGGCAAATATGTCTGCTATCATTCAACATACCAATTTATGACCTAGCATAGTCATTTAATTCGTAAGCGAGCAATGTGAATAAGCCTACCGTGCTAAAATTGTGTTTACACGCTTAGGTATCCTCTGCTTCTTCACTCCTAGTCGTTGTGCCAAATATTCTCGGATTCTCAGCTGTTACATTCTTGTCTAATACTCGCCAACATGCGGTGACTTCGTGTCCCGGGGGATTCAAGTTTTGATAGCATAATCACACCTGAGCCTCCTTATCATAGCAATTGACAACTAGCTTTAGTTGCAAATTGACATTTTCTTTAGTTCCCTCATTAGTGTTTTGTACAATTTCATCTACTTCTTTTGTACCACTACTCAAGAGTTACATAAAAACGTTCTTGTTGTTATCACTTGACTTTAGGGGGTTTATTTTTACTTTAGCCTTTTTAGCTGCATGTATATCTTGAAAGCTGCCTTAAGCTATTGTATTTAGTAGTTAAAATACTATACCTGACTGCATAGAGCGCAACTGAAGGATAATAAGTGATAATAGGTGTTTGTTTGTCATTAATAAGTGCATAAAGTATAGAAAATACTAACAAGCTGTGAAGGTAGCGCTAATAGATCACCTTTAGAGACTTGAAGTACAAGAATTAATGTTAACACAGAGAGTTCTAACTCTCTGCTAGAAAACGGCAATGACCTGTTAATTATCAAGTGGAACCTCCGGACCATTTTAGAAATTCAATGTCTAGACTAGACAAATTAGTCAACAGAAAATTAATCACAACCCTCTATACACAGCATCTGCTGTCAGCAATTCCGCCGAACTCACAATGCAGACCCTGGCCTGACCACGTTTCACGGCTAGCCTATTACCAACACCTGATATATTTCACCCTATGCGAACACGATTTCGGTGTGTATTGAAGCTAAATAGATATCTACCGGTAAAGCTGACTATAAAACGTCACGAGACATGGTGAATTCAGTCGCTAAAGGTCGGCACACCTTATGAACCACCAGAACCCCTCAGGTAAGCATACGTCATGACAAACAAATCGAACCGTTACCCCACACCAAACGATTCGGTGGAAGAAAACAAATAGATACAATTCCTTCTCCCATTCAGTACGATACAAGTTCAGGAGTATGAATTGATTCATCCACAATGACATTCCCAGCACCAGAGTCAAACATTTCGTAAGTCTCCCCCCGACCCCAGGCTCTCTCGTCGGAGTCTTAAGAATCAATGCTCGCTAACTCGTCACACCAGCCTCTACACGGCCGGAACTCCCAATGGGCAGAAAGTGTCCATAGCTTTGGAAGAACTCGGTCTGAAATACGAGACGATTCATATCGACCTCTCGAAGAACATGCAAAAAGAAGACTGGTACCTCAAGATCAACCGTGAGTATTCTTTCTAGCACCATTGAGAGCAACTAAGAGAGAGAGAGCTGAATGCCGGATTTACCAACCTAGCAAATGGAAGGATCCCAGCCATCATTGACCGAACTCCAATTCCCGATGATTTCGGAGCCTTGAAGAAGACGGAGAGGAGAGTTTTTGATGGTCAAGCTATTCTGTTGTGGCTGGCGGAGAAGTATGACAAGAATTACAAGATCTCGTACCCTTACAATACGGACAGGTCGGAAGACTCCTTTACTGCCTTTCTTCCATTCCCGCTGACCGCGTCTCAGATATTGGGAAGTGTTGCAATGGCTAAGTTGGATGCAAAGTGGAATCGGACCAATGCAAGCACGTGATCCAAAATGGCCCTCTCTGCTCCCCCGTGACTACTTGCAGCACTAACCGAGTTTAGGGACAAGCAAGTCATTTCTATGGATTTGCGCCCGAGAAAATCGACTATGCAATTAAGCGCTTTCAGACCGAGGCACGTTACAAATTTCCACAATCGTGTGAAGCAACCGCTGAAGTTCCAAACAGACCAAACGCCTTTACTCCATCCTCGAAAGCCGACTCGCGCTTCAAAAAGAGCAGGATAAGACTGCGGCCGGTGGCCCCGCATCACAAGCTGGGCTTAAGGGATTTGTCGAGAATGATCAAGGTCCTTGGATAGTAGGGGATAAGATGACCATTGCTGACATTGCATGTTTCAGTTGGGTGAATTGGGCGGAATCGGCGGGTATTGATGTGGGTGAATTTGAGCAGATTAATGGATGGTTGAAGAGGATTAATGAGAGGTCGGCTGTTCAGAGAGGTCTAGATGTTCCTGAGAAGTTTGTTAGGAAAGAGGAGTTGAAGACGGAGGAGGAGAAGAAGTAAATGGGTGACATGGATTGTTCGGGTTGGGAACTGTATTGGTAGTGAAATTTGATCTTTGTTTTGTTGCTACTGGTCTTGAAGCTTCGAATATTGCATGTTTACAGGTATAGGATAGGCTTACGCTAGAGCGAATACTACACTTCGCTTCTCTATAGTTGAAAGCATTCACAAACGGGCGACTGAACAATTCGAGGTAGCAGCATGCAATTCGTACTTCGGCGCTTCCCTCACCTGCATAGGCCGTGCGTAAGTAAGCTTTAGGAGGTCGAGACGAAATCGTGGATAATGATTTAAGGCTGTACTGTACGTACAGTACAGAGAAGTTCGGGTTAGAATTTACGATATAATACAGTCACTGTAACATGGTTCAATGGTACCTTCATGCCTATGGTATCAGATTATGCCTCTAGACTGTCAATTCCCTTTCGTATGACAGCCATCCCTCTTCACACTCTCGCTTACATACGAGTATATGCGAAAAAGAAAGGGGAGGTAGCAAGGACGGGGGCGGACAAATTTCGCCTAACCTAGTATATCCTGAAGGGAATCCCGGGTCTGCCTGGAACAACGTAGTAAATATATATAAATAGATAGATAGATGGAACTGTATTTTACTATAATCATAGAAATATAAGGAGATAAGGAAGTTGCAACCTAGAAGCCCCCCCCCTTAACAGTACGACTTGGAGAGCGAGGCGGAATAGAAGGCCTTGAATTGTACGGAGGCGAACTCTTGGAATCCAGACCACCTGCATGCATGCTATTAACCTCATTCATACCCATGGTCTGTAGTCCCGACCTCGAATTATCACGTCTCTGAATCTCCCCGCGCTCGCTGGGGACATAGGGTTTCCCTCCTATATCACTCGAAACAGCCGACGTCCTCTGATCATCCCAGGCATTCGATGCCATCCTGTGCTTCCTCGCACGAAGGAGACACCATGCGAGAGCGGCGAGGCTGATCAATCCAGCAACCGTCACTCCAACCGCGATTCCGATTGTCGAACCTGAAGTGTGCGATTTGGAACTCTTTGACTGGTTTTGTGTATCTGTTGCACTGCTGCTATTCGCGGTCGATGTCGGAGTGGGAATGGGGGAGGAGGTCGATGCTGGAGTCGTGGGTTGTGCTGGTGGCGATGTATCGAATCGGTTTAGAAGGCTATAGTTGTCCAATTAGTTCAATGTAATACATCAACGTACTTGGGAAAACGATGATGAAATGAAACTTACCTGTCAATCACATGGACCACGCCATTTGCAACAATATAGTCGGAAGCAATAATCCGTGCTGAATTGACATACATTTCCCCATCACTAATCGTAACCGTAACATTGTCACCCTCCGACGTCTTCAAAACCATTCCGTTCTCGAGGAGTGTGCTATATCCCACAAAACCAGGCACGACATGATATTCAAAGATAGCTTGGAGCTCGGCAGCCGTCGAGTTTCTTGTGAGTGCCGTGGCGGTCCCGAGCGCTGCGGCGGAATTCGGGATGAAGTACGTGACATCTGTCACTTCTAATACCTCGTTCACGTAAGTGTTTGCTGCGCTAAGATAGCCGGCCGTATTCAGGATCGAGACAAAGTATTCTAGGCCTGCGGCGGTTATCTCTGATACTGCTGCGACGGGTATGCTTGGAAATGAGTTTATTATGTGTATTATTCCACCCGTGCAAACAATGTCCTGGATCAAGTCACTCTTTGTGTTCGCGTGGATATGGCGAGCGGATGTACTTACAGCTGTTGTCGAGGTGCTGACACTCTTGTTTCCCGTCCGGACCTCTGGTGCTCCGTCACTGCCTGAAATAAGCTCGACGGCTTGCCCGCCCGTAACGTTGGAATAACTTCCATTGACCAGATTACTTGCGACGAATTGAGGCGCATCGGTAAAGGACAGTGATGGGTATCCTCCTCGAATTAATGAATACTGTATTGTTGCGTCGGCCAGATCTGGAGTCAGAACGTTTGGATTCTGACTGATGAAAGTCTGGATTGCGGAATTGCTAGGCGCGAGAAATGTGAAGTTGTTGGCGTTGGTCAGCAAGCTGGTACTGTTTGATGAGGCATTCACATAGCTGTATAGCGAGCTGAGCTCCGGGTAACTCTGAAGGACTCCGAGAAGATTGATGCAAGCGCCCTGAGTAATGAGTGTTGCAAGGCACCAAAGGCGTTGAAATGGTAGCAACTTCATCTTGACATGCTTTCGGGGGGGAAAGTGAAAAGACGAGAAGAAGAAGAGGAAGAAGAACGAGGGAATGTTTATCAGCTTATCATTCTCTAGGGTGTGGCCTTGTCGCCGTAGAGCAGCCAATTATCCTCGGCCATTCGCATGGGATCTGACGGATGGTTACCCTGGGCAGATTGTCGATCCGGGAGTATATATAGGCTGTATGGGACGAAAGTACGGCACTTGACTTGTTGTAAAGTGACCACCACGGCCTGCCTAAACCGGGCCGTCAGCCGAAGCGAGCTGGACGCTGGTTGAGATATACCACCAGTCAGATGCTGCGGTGCCATCTGGAGATGCCAGGCGCAATATGTCGAGATATGTCGAGATGCTCACAGTTGGCAGCTCGGAGACACCTCTCTTGCCTCTCCGGGGCGTCGAGCGCGGCTTCATCAAGCACACTCGTCGAGTTGCCGCGCGTGACTTGGACAAAGCGAGAGTTCTGGTACCGTATGTCGTCTTGAAAACTTGCTTCAGCCAGACTCGCATCGCAGATCGGTTTTCAGGCAATCAACATGCTGGTAGACTCTCTTTTACCACAGACCCAAGAAGAGCGGGGGAGCGCCGGTGGCTGAGAGCCTAACACACGTTCCATCATTGTGGCCTCCTCTTTCCCATTGTCCTTGAGGATCGCAACAATCCCCGACCCCAACCCCAGCCACAACCACAACCACAACCACAGCTTCCATCGACGGCGGAACTCGGACCTCGTCGGTAACAATGCGCACATCACTGTCGTGCTTCATATTGCAGCTGTTGGTGTGAAGGATGCCTACTTGTGATACCTTGAGTTTGCCTGCCTTTGCACTCTTTGAGAACATACGCAAGGTTCGTAGCAACTGGTGCAACACCAGCAAGGCTCATTGTCATGACTAATCACAAGCTAGCCTGTTGAGCCCAGTTGGCCCATTTGGTGTGCAACACTTTATCCTCGTCTTTTCATCAACGCTCAGTACCAAAACACAACACCTCAGGTCATATCCTCTCTTGTCTACTCTCACGCAGATGTTCGAATGGCTATCGCCACGCTGCAGCAGTGGGATCACCCGCCCTCATCAATGTCGTCATCCATGTGATGCAGGCCCTGTAAGCCTTCTATACACTTCGTGGCAACATTTATTTGCCTTGACGCATCGACATAGATTTAGATTTCGAATTTTCCCGAATCACCGTCCTTGAAGGCATTGATCTTTACAATTCAGCGACCATCCATTGCTCCGATGAAGACTGTGTCAGCTCAATGGATATCAGCCCTCATGCTTGGCCCCGCATTTGGATACTCTCACGCCGTATCTTCAGGCCATGCAAAATTGCCGCCAATAATTTACTCTACAGTTGAGTTCATGGATGTGCGCCATAGCTGCAGCGTAACCTGCATGTGCTTCAATGACCACTGTTTATCGAGGTAATGATGAACCATAACACATGCGATATGCATCAAAGTATTAATGGTCGCTCAGCTGTATGGAATATGATGTTTTTTCTGCAGCCTTTTCATTTTAGCATTGAGATAGGCTCTGCGGCGTGGGGATAGAGGTTTGGCGTTTTCTGGAACACAAATATCCTCGTTCGCCATTGTTAGGGCACTTGTTTCTTCTCCTCCTGTCGTTTGCTCTTTTTTAATTCTACCGGAAGTTTTTAAATGCTGGGTGCATTCAAGCTTTGTTCATTCACGCTTTGTTCAATCACCATACTATTGTATTATTATGCCTGGAGGCGAACACGACACCCCTTGCACCTGCTTCTCATCGGGAGAGGAGCATCAGCGTGCGAAAACAGAAGATATCAAAGACGTTACTCTACACTACTTTGGATGTTTAGGTAGCGACGAAATGCGTGAAGAATTCTTGTCTTCCCTTCCGGAACACAAAAAAACACGCATTGCAGACGAAAAGACTCGAGTTGAAAACCTCAAGGGTGCATTCGAAAATTATGCGGACGATGAGGACAAAAAGCGAATTAAAGACCTCAGAGCTGATCTGGACAGACTTTTAGAATCAAAATGGGAAAGACCAGAGAATCCCCAGCATGCCCAAGAGGATGCTACAGAGAGCTTCGTAATCGGTCTTTTCCACACCAGAAGAATGATCGAGTATCCCAAGCGCCATACAAGAAAAGCGAAGAGATGGGCTATGGAATGGATGCCAAAATGATCATATTAAAAGGTTCACGGCCCTTCGATAGTGGAACGTCTTTCGAAGAGTTCCCAAACCAGAAAGTTCCGATCCAAAAGTTGTTATACGACAAAAATGTGAAAACAAACCCTCTTATGCAAGATTACGAGAAGAATGAGATCAGATACTTCCATCTGCCATGCAATAATATGGTTTGGGTTGAGGTACACTCACCTTGTTTACTTTTCTTGATTCTGCTAAGGACTCGTTACAGGAAGCTATCGCTCGGCATTTCAAAGAAGAACGTCCGTCTTATGAAGGCCCTTTCCAACGGCCACGCAGTCTTTCAAAGACAGGAATGATCCTTCAATCTCAATTCTGGAGAGGCCAGCAGCATGGAGGCCGGCAAGATCCTGTTCACGCAAGGCACATGAGACCTAGATGTGATACTATATCCACTAGTACGTTGATGCAGTCGGGAAGAGATACAGGTACTAACGATTATCAGACTCTGAATCGACTGAATCTGCACCTCAGCACCTTGTTCTCTTTGTGAGTTTTGCCCAGTATTCTTTGACTAGGGAAAATCACAAGGGAATAACAGAAGTGCTAGATGCCATATCTACACTGGGAAACTGACCGGTAAGAGTAAAGGTTTGCCACGTCTATATGATGATAGACTGACACAGGAGCTAAGGCGACGACTTAAATTTGATGAAATTATGCGTACAATAACCGAAGAACACATGGCTACGAAACGGCTAAAAGGATCTATGAAGGCGAAGAATGGAGAAGCAAGGCAGGGTGGGCAAGCTCCTCTGGCGGCAGGTAATAATGTACGACGACCAACACTACAAAACCGAGAGCTTGACAGCGAATTCAACTCTCGAAATGCACGTTCTTTCACGGAAGTTATTACGGCAAAAAGGGAGGAAGGGGACAAGAAAGCAAACAAACAGAAGCAACCATTTACGCCTACTACACTCTTGGGTCAAGTGCTTTTCAAAGCAGCACTCATTTCAGAAGCGATGGATTACTACCACGAGAAAGAATTACTTAAACAATTCCTCCACGGTAACCCTCCTATGCACCCTCGGCGTACTCTTGACCAGTCACACTATTGGACGTTAAAAACGACTAAAAGACGTGATAGAGACCAAGTAGTTTATCGGGGGACAACGCCAAGTAAGGCCGATATGCCAGAAAATTGTCCGGGCCGACGCGAAAAGAAGAAGCATTGTGAAATGTGCTCAATCACTGATCCTGGTTCCAAACCCCGCTGCCAAGGAATCCAAGAACTGGACGACGACAAGCATCAGCACTGCCAACAATGCGAGGGTAAATATCATCGCTACCTAAAATGCCCCATCTCGAACTGTGAACACTGCCGTGCCGAAATCAGAAAAGTACCAAGGGTAATCATGGTTGACCAGTTATGGCTGTGGATACTCGACGGCAGTAAGTTTCTTTCTATGTTATTGCATTTTTGCAATACCTTGCTTCCTTTTCATGATTCTATGGCTCATGAAATCATATATCCTTTGTCATATTCTGACATATCCTATGTCATAGATACTATAATTACAAGTTTTCCGAGACGGTATGGTAGAAATAAGCCAGATCCATCCGCTGTTCATAAAGGCATACGAGAGCGGCTAAGAAATGTTCGTGACGATGAGATAAAGTCAGCGTATGACTTGGCGCTCATTATTATCGATCAATGTTCTCGAGTGCTTTTCGACCGAACTAAGACAGCAGATCGCCAACCCCAAGTAATGGATCTGTTCGCAAATGCAATTGGCCGTATCGTACGTACTCATGCTTGAATAACTGACGGTAGTCACCCATCGCCGCGGATTCTAACTAGCGGTAGACAAATTACCAAGCTATAGCCTATGAACATTTCTGGCATTACACCGCCGCGGGCTCAAAAGTCTACCGAGACAGAAAGTCGGTTGAGACCGGAGACATGTCTACTCATTTAATAGATATCAATCCAGAAGGAAAGCTGCTCCGGGAGATCAAAGACATTCTTGACGAAATACGGATAATGGTTGAAATCAAGAATCAGCAACAGCGAGTTATGGAAGAGTTTGGAAAGCATGCAAAACACATACTCTTACCACAAGTCGCAACGGCTGAAGAGCAGGGAGCAGCAAAACCAGCAGCTGATTCAGACACAAACGGAAAGGTTCTCTCTAAAGAAGGGTTACGAACCATGTCTTTGGTGCAGGATCTATCAAGTGAATTACAATATCGTATCGATGATCTCAATAACCTGCAACGTAGGGCTGAGCATACTGAGGTCGCGGTAAGCATAGTCCTTGAGTTTATAGTTTGTTTGCTTGAGATTGTGCTGATTCTCTTCAGCTCAAGGATTTTATGGCACTTAAGCAACAACAAGCCGGTGTTGTGCAAGCCCGCGAGGCAGTAAAGCAAGCAGAAGAGACTTTGAGACAAGGAAGATCAATCATGCTTTTTACCGTGATTACTATAGTCTTTGTAAGTATGTCCTCATTTGCTCTAAGCAAGCCACATCAAGTTGACGAGAGCCCCAACAGCTCCCACTGTCATTCTGTGCTAGTATTTTTGGGATGAACAATGTAGAGCTGGGCCAAGGTCCAATGCATTTGCACGAGCAATTCACATATATGTGTAAGCTCTAGTTCTTATGAAGGGAATACTGCTACTTACAACTTCTAGTCCCCATCTCAGTAGGCTTGATTACGACCTCATTTATACTCGCTTTCAGCTCCCACACTGGCGCTGTCATATTGTCTATTGTCAATGTGATATCGTCCGTTGTTAGTGTAGCATTGTTCTTTATTGTCACCAAATCTGGTGTCTACGGTGCTTGGGATGCTATGGAATTTACGAGCAAGTCACTGATCGAGTGGAAGCTAAAGAAGGTCGAAAAAATGAAGGAGGAGGCTCGGAGAAAGAAGCAAGTGCGCAAGAAGACGAAGGACGCAAAGGACAATAGATTGGTCGAGGGTCAGAGGGGAACAGATGTTGAGCTTCGTGACTTGGAGAGTGTATAGCGAATTATGGGGTAGAGATAGGCATGTTTCTGCGTTCTTTGGCCTAATCTGGCTGATGATTATGAGCACAATGGATTGCCATTGTTGTTTTGAACATACCATACCAACTTGGGCTGCTTCGCTTCGTCTTAGATTAGATTGGACGATCGAAGGTCCTTCTTTGACCAAGAATATCTTCTGAACAACACCATCTAAGCCATGCCACCACGCCAGAAACGAGTAACACAAACTTGAACACTCATCACCCCTCCCAGTGGTCCCCCTGAGCGACCATTCATACGCGAGATTCCATATTTCCGAGTAGTTCCAATGCAAACGGAGAGGTAAGGACAGCTGTGCCGCTTGACAGATAGCCATCGCCAAAGTCCGAAACAAATATCAATTGTGTGCTTTGGTAATGCTTGCCACCGTCGTGTGGTACCTTCATACGAAGAGAAGGGGGCATTGTATAAGGAGGGGAAGTTTCGGCAATACTTCCCAAAGAGGACGCAGCCGTACGAGTAGGACACAGAACCTCGCAAGCCGAGGCAATGGCCAGCTGGGGTTTGTAAGCATCATTTCGTGACGGCAACAAACCTTCACTTTTCGAAACGAAGTATGGTCAGTCGCATCCACTTCTCTTGTACCGACGTCTACTTAAAGATCCCTCATCGCCTCTCGGACAATGGGCAATCCAATTCCTCGCAAGCAAAACATCATGTCTCAATCAACATATAAATCCGTTGTCCTCGCTCAACGCCCAAAGGCTCTCATTATCCCGGGTGAGACCTTCTCAGTAAAGGAGAACCCAATGCTCACGGAGCAGGATCTCAAAGATGGAGAAGTACTCGTCGAAGCTCTCTACTTAAGTCTCGATCCAGCAATGAGAGGCTGGCTCAATGGTATTTCATCCCTTCTCTCAGATCAAGGTCACATGACTAACATTCTCTCGAAGACACTCGCTCCTACGTCCCACCAGTTCAGATAGGAGAAAGGATGCGTGGCGTTTTCATCGGTCGGATCATCGCCTCCAAAGCTCCATCGCACGCTGTAGGAAACTTTTGCACAACTACCGGTGGCTGGACAGAAATTGCCATCATGCCCTCCAAAGATGTCTCAATCCTTGATGTTCCTTCTAACGGAAGGATTACCGATGCTCTTGGCGTTCTCGGTATGACGGGATTGACTGCTTACTTTGGCATCACAGATATCGGTCAAGTCAAAGCTGGGGATTTCGTGGTTGTCTCTGGTGCTGCGGGAGCTACTGGATCTGTTGCCGTTCAGGTTGCCAAGTTGAAGGGAGCCAAGGTTTTGGGTTTGGCGGGCAGTGACGATAAGGTTGCTTGGTTGAAGGAACTTGGTGCTGACGATGCGTTAAACTACAAGTCACCGACTTTTGCCCAGGATTTCAAAGCTGCGACGAAAGATCTCATCGATGTGTTTTTCGACAATGTCGGAGGTGAGATTTTGGAGTTGGCATTGAGTAGAGCCAAGGCTCATGCGAGGTTTGTGATGTGTGGTGCCATCAGCCAGTACAACAGTGCGAAGCCTGTGGGACCCAAGAATATCAGCATGGTTATTGCGATGCGGATTAAGTTGCAAGGCTTTATTGTCTTCGATTATGCAAATCAATTTGCGGAGGCTCGAAAGGAGTTGGCGTTGTGGTTGGAGCAGGGGAAGTTGAAGAGGAAGGAGACGATTATTAAGGGAGGTTTGGAGGCTGCTGAGCATGCCTTGGTGGATTTGTATAATGGGATTAATACTGGTGAGTTTCTTCCTATCGCTTCTGTTTCCTCTCCGGATTACACTTCTGAGACCTTTATGCTAACTTTGGCAGGAAAATTGTTGGTGGAGGTGAAGCCCGTTGACGAGGGTGCTGTTGAGTCGAGGCTTTGAACGAATGTATTCTGCACTGTACTTGTAAACCCCAAAGAATACAGTCCTAGTTCTTATCAAACAATTATATTTCTCAACCCCTTCCCATCACAGGTATAGTTTTAAAACAGTAGTTGTAACAATCACCTCTTCGACCGAATACTGCATATTGCAGCAGCAAGTCCCCGAACGTCAAAACTCCCATGTTGCCACGAACTTCCGACCCAAAAGATTCAAAGAATCAAAAGCAAAATCTTCTATAGAGCACCCCATCGAAATAAACTATCTACAAAGGATCACCATCTCCACCCTCACCCAACCAAAACAAACCACCCCCAAACGAAAATAACCAAAAGAAAAACAGAAACAAACCCCTCAATAATCAAACTCATAACACAAATACCCCCCTTGAATGTTCATAACCTCCTCAACAGTAATATTCGGCACAACCTCATACATACTCATCACATACTCCAGCGTAGTTTCAACCCAACCGGTAGCGGGCTCCTCAGATGTCGTATTCCCACTCATATCGTACATGCGGGATGTAGCATTGCTCTGCTGCCATTGCCACCAGAGACGATCGAGGTAGTTGTGATGCATAAAGAAGATTGGGTCGCCGGGTGAGCAGGCACCATCAGCCATCTATAATTTCCAATCAAAATCATCAGCATGCCATTTTCTTGTCTTATAAAGAGAAGGATATAGAAAAGAAGGATATGAAAGGGGAGGTGGGCGAGTGAGAGAATGGAAGGGGGAGGGCGGAAGGAAAGGGATGGCAACGTACAACTCCTCCTGTCCCTCCATGTCCAGCAACATGTGGTTCAGCAATCAAACACTCCCAGAATCCCTCATAATCGTTGTAGGCGTAACATGCGTCGACGTTCGCTTGTGCTGCGTCCGAGGTGCCGAGTGTGCTGTTCCAGTTGCGCTTGAAGCAGTAGTCTGTTGTGTTTTCTAATGGTCCGATGTGCATTGTGCGGTTTGCAAAGGGCTATAAAATAACAACCACTGTTAGTATCTTCTCTCTTTTAGGGAGGTTCCTCTGGTGAGATTTGAATAAAATGAAGTGGAGTAGCATGATTTGGTTGTGGTACTCTGTATGCTGCTTGATGGCCGTAGGGTATAAGATGGACAATGGTGCATGGGCCAAGGAATCGTTTTTACTTACTCCTGTCGTCACGCAGTTATCTGTCGTGCTGCCGTTTCCTCCAAATCCCGTAGCGTCGTCCCATATGTCTCCCGCGAAGAGATCTCCTGTTGCTGCATCGAGAGCTTCGTCCCACCATCTGTACGAGGAGTTTGTTAGTTTGAGATTCGTGTTCACGGTGAGAGGGCCTCTGAGACACATTATCTGATGAGAATGGGATACTTACGGGAGTGTTCCGGTGTAGTTGCATTGTGTCTCGAGGAGTAGTCCATGTACATACATGTACCAGCGATGGAACGGTAAGAATTGACCCTAAAGCCCACCTAAGTCAGTATCAAGCCCACTCTCATTTTCTCAGTCTCTCCCCCAAGGAAAAAAGAAGAACACTCACAACAGAATGGATGATATCCCCATCAGTAGTATTAGTCCAATGTTGATGCACAGCCTGTAAATCACTAAATCGATCCTCCGCACCTGGCAATCCCGTCTGGCTCGGCAAACCCATAAGACAGAGCTCAGCATTGATATAAGCCGCCTTCTCCTCATCACTCAGGCTGCTCCATTCCTTACGGATAGTGACGTTTTCGGCGGAGCAGGTGCCATTGAAATAGGTTGTAGATGTTATGTTAAGGGCGATGCCATCGCGTGTTGTAAGTGGTGCGCGTGTGGGGGTCGCTGCCGTGAAAGTGGTTAGGAGGAGGAGAGGTAGTGTGGTTGGTATGACGAGGAAGTGCATGACTCCTGATGGAGTGAGTGACCGAGTGATCGAATGAAAGTGAGATGAGATTCAAAAGTAAGCGAGATAAGATTCTCGAGAATTCAAGGGATGGGAAGGGAAAGGACTGTGCAGAGGGAAGTCCTTGTAAACACTGTATTGTATGTAGTAGTATACTCTGCAGTGAAAAATCGACAAAACGAAGGAAGGACTGTGTCGAGAAGAAAAACGAGGGAAAAATAAAGGCGAGAGTGAGAGAGAGTGAAAAAGTGAAAAAGAATGATGAGGATGAAGGAGGGAGAAAGAAATATGTATCTGGTTTTACGGATACCTATTCTATATACTTACCCTCTGGATTCAGCACCTGCCTCGCGAATCACGCAACAAAATGTAGAGTGCGTACGTCTGTACAGCACCTACAAACAAAACAAGATGCCAAACGACCAATCACTGAGTAACACACAAATACACAGCCTCAACCCTGCTCTACTCTGCTCTGTTGTGGTTTACTAGTCTGCGCTGATCTGCACTGATTATCGAAATAGCCCTTGCAGCAATGCGTCAGTGCCTCGTTGCTTTCTCACATTCGCATCACTCTACCGTAAGTACAGTGGAGTTGTGGGGAAGGTCTCGCGCAATCTGTTTTACTTTAGCTGCAGATTGTTATAAGGGAGGAGTACCGGTAGTGTACCTTATATATCTCTCCTATACAGTACAGTACAGTACATATTCGACACATCCCTCGCACTATGTATATTGTATTCGCTGAAGTTACAGTACCTTTCAAATGTCTCGCAGTGCTTATTTTTCTTTCATATATGAGCTTCAAGTAATTAATGGCAGCTGTTCCATAGTCTTCCAATTGTGAGAGGCTACCTTGAGACGCAAGCATTCGCTAAAGACAATAGGGGTTCGCGAGACTCGGCTAGTTCAGATGTACGCCTCAGCTTCCTCACAAATCCTGGACATGTCTCGTCTGTTTCATAGATCGGATCAGGGGGGCATACGAGAGAGGGAGACTAAGCTTCTTAATTCTCCGGTGTTATGCATGATGTGTAGAGTCAGCTACGGCTGCACAGCCTATGGGTGCGGCGGAGTGGAGTTGGTGTCTTGGGTCTAGAGAACCATAGACATGGCATGGTTACGTGTTTACCTAGGATGGGATTCCAATTTAGAGGGGTATTCCGTTACTTGCAGAAAGATACCGATTAATTGTTGGACGGTAAGAAGGTTGATTGCCGAAAATAGTATCATTTGGCCTCTCTTTCTTAGACAATTGTTAAGTGCAACTGGAAGTCATCATGCAAGTAAGTTGTGCTTGCGTTTGTATACTTCCTTCTAGAAGAGCAATCGTAGAGTACGTTTACGAGTGACCGATGCGACAGCAATGCTATCGTACCTTAACGCAACTCGTATAAAAGCAGAAGGTTGCACACAAAGTTTAGTAGATGCTATGATCTACTGCACACTTGCAAAGAAAAGAAACTCCCCAATTCAGTCTGAAGTCTCAATCCCAATCCTGATGTTCTTTCTTCGCCTATATCGGTCGAGTAAACCTAATGACTTCGAATCCAAGCAATTTTCATCCCTGGAACCCAATCAATTAAATCTTTAGCTGATAATTCATCTTTTTTCGCTAGGGCGCACGAATCGGTGAAACCCGAGACAATCTTTGTTGTCGATAGGGGAGTATTCGAAGTTCAGCAGTTGGCTACTAGAGAAGTCGAGCCCGAAGGCGTTTACAGAGGAGGCTTACTGTAGTAAAACTTAGACAGTATCATAATAAGCTCTCGCTCATTAACTCCCTATACAAATTTGAATGGGTACCCGCCACAGACATAATTAATGAGGGCCTAATGTAGTAATATGTATGATAACCCCCCTAGTTAGACTTTGTAGGGACAGCACATTATTTGAATCATATGAGGTGGTTCTTACAACCTTAGTTGTTATATCTACTATCTAGGATGTTTGAAAAGGCTTAAGCTAGTAGGATGTGTAGAAAATCTGTTTTTCTCCTCTTTGTCTTACTAGGTCTTTTGGTTGTTACAAGAAACCTCTGCTAAATTGTTTTATAGTAAAACTATGTCTAAGAATGCTAAACTTAATTTAACATACACTTTTGTAAAAACCAAAGTTTCTGACTATAATATAGTTCTAAGTGCTTGATTTATTTCACGCTATACAAATAGCTTCAACAGGGGTTAACCCATTTCTATCTACGAACTTCGTGGGTAGTTGTGCTTTTATTGATATAAGCAATGTCTAAGCTGTTTATTCGTACTCGGTATTAGGGTAAAGTAGTACATTACAACTTAAGATTAGTAATTTCAACGAAGAAACGCTAGTGTAGAGTATAGCTAGGATTGGTCTACTATCATCGGCTGTCATAGGGGGCTTTCTTCATGTCTTAGGCGTTGACGTCTAACTTGTTACTTAGACTCCGCATGAGAATTATGTAAGGCAGCCGGAAGAATACTCCGTATAGTGAGTGAAATCAACGATACCATCTGCAGATGCTAGATTGAACCTGAAAACCCCTACCCTGGTCATAATCCACGAGTTGCCACCACTAGGATGTTCTTGTGCTCAGGTTCAATGTAGATGCGCAAGCGGCAACGGCCTTGCATGCGGCAAAGTTTGGAAAACTTCATTGTATCATCCTCCAATATCTCCTATTCTAATTCTTTCTAAGACTATACCTGCTAACTACCGATGGAACCATGTAGCTTCGAATGTCGACTTCTATAATAGAAGGCATCGCAGTACAGACACCACTTGGCGCGCCTGCCTCTGCTATGAAGAGACCTAATGTTAAATTGGAGCCCAGAAATAATGGCATTTTTGGCAAGTAGCCGGCTTATCGTCAGTTTATTGTACTTTTGATTATATCACCCATCAGTTTGCGTATTTCATACAAACAAGCTATCAAAACTTTTTCTTTAAATTGGAACAGTAGTTCGCCTGATTATTCAAGCACTTTAGCCTGTAAACAAGAATGAAATTGCTCGCTTGTCGAGAACCTCCGCGCCGGAACGAAACTTTGAGCAATTCGGATCATATACTGCCAGACATTGAACACCCCTACAATTTTGATCAGATGCTCTAAGCTTATACCTCCTCCAACAGCTCCGAAGTTTCCGGGTCGCCATGGCTTGTGACGAGACGAGAGACTCCAGTAGCAAAGTGGGGGATTGACCTCTTTTGATGCGAACGATTGGGTTTAAGGACGTACAAGTACAGTACAAGTAGTCGCAAGCAACCATACGTTAGTGATACGGTCTCTTCATACTCTTCGCCCTATCAAGGGCGATTTGCAAGTGGCCCAAAGGGAGAGAACCTCTGCAGAAATTTAAGTCCTTGGCTGCATTCCGGACTACAACTAACATGGATGATATTGCTGCGAAATGTCACACCACTGATTCTGTCAGGTTCGATGATCTCCGAGCGAGGAGAAGTAGTAAGGATCATCGGTGAAGGGCTTGATATCTTTCTTATCTTCTGTTTGGATTTCTCGAGTTATGAATTCTCCTCGTCGAGAAAAGTCTTGCGCCGAGAACCCCGGACCTGGACCGCCGACGTGCCGCCCGATCATGAGTTCCCCGCCAGTCCTCCATAACGACATCAATGTCACCGACGTCGAGAAGTTCCCATCTTTAAACTCGCAGGCGCCAAGAGTCGAGAATGGCATTGCAAGCGACGACAAAGATATTGCAATTGCGGTTGTGGGGGAGCAAAGGCAACAAATTGACCCCGTTGTCGAAGCTCGAGTTGTGCGAAAGATAGATTGGTTTCTTGTCCCAGCAATGTCAATTGGGTATGGACTCGTATACTACGACAAAGTAAAGCCTCCAATCCTTTTACTCGAGCCATTGCTCACATCTGCCAGGCAATCTTGGGATCTGCAGTCCTCTTTGGCATGACGACCGACCTTTCCCTCTCCCAGACCAACCTTCTCACGAAGCCCGTAACGGTCGATACTTCGAGGTTGTCATGGGCCACCTCGATGTTCTACTTTGGTATGCTCAGCGGTCTGTACCCCATGACATTTGCGCTGCAACGATTCAACATGGGCCGCATACTAGGTGTGGTGGTGTGTTTCTGGGCTCTGATCTGTATGCTTACGGCTGCAGTGACCTCTTGGCGTGGCCTCTATGCGCAGCGATTCTCTCTTGGCTTCGTCGAGAGTGTCATACCAGTTGGATATATGTGCATCATCTCTAGTTTCTATACGCAGCGCGAGCAGAGTCTGAGGCAGAGTTGGTGGTTCTCGAGTACCGGGCTGTTTACAGTTATCGGTGGGGCTTTGAACTATGGATTTGCACAGATACAAAGCGGAAGTTTGAAGAGGTGGCAGTATATATACTTGTTAGCCGGATCGCTGACTTTCATTTTTGGGTTGTGCTGTTTTGCTATGCCTACGTCCCCGGCTTCGGCTTGGTTTCTCAGCAAGGAAGAACGGGTTGTTGCTGTTGAAAGACTGAGATTTGGGCAAACTGGCGTGAGGTGCTCAAAGTTCAAGTTGCCACAACTCCGCGAATCACTTCTGGATGTCAAGGTCTGGCTGGTCTTTTTGATGATGGGTTCAGCGTAAGTGCTCAGCGTTTCACTACCAGCCTCTCTGACATTCTTCAGATATACCGTCAATGGCGCTATATCTGGCTTTGGTCCTCTGATCGTGTCGACATTCGGTTGGTCAACCCTCGATAGTATTATCTTTCAATTTCCCCTTGGATTCTTGGGTTTTATTACGATCTTGCTTACCGGTTACCTATCGTCCCGCATCCGCAACATCTTGCTACCTATGCTCATCATCTGCTGCCTACCCGTCATAGCAGGTTGTGCCATGATCTGGAAATCAACTTGGTCTTATCACGCTGCTGCGCCTGTCGTTGGGTTCACATTGATTGGTATGTTTGGGCCGGTGGTGAGTTTGGTGATTGTGGTCGGCATGAGTAATGTAGCTGGTCAGACAAAGAAGAGTTTCATGGCTGCTACAATATTTGTTGCTTATTGTGTAGGCAACATTGTCGGGCCACAGTTGATCAAGAGCCCGACCAAATCGAGACACTACCCCGAACTATGGCTCGGTTTAATTATCTGCTATTGCATCACCATCATCTCAGCTATTGTACTTTACTTTGTCCTTTCCGTGGAAAACAAAGGTCGAGACAAGCTGGAGTTGAACGAGGTTGATAGGGATAAGATGGCATTTCTGGATTTGACAGATAAGGGGAATCCGTACTTCCGATACATGCTCTAAAGTGTGAGCAGCATGTTGAAATTGGGTTAGATCAATTGGTTCGAAATGAATACATATACCACTTGATACATCACCTCGTATGTGTATTCAACTTCGAGATCTGTTGTTTGCTCGGGTATTCTTTCTTCAGTATCAATCCTCATCCTTCTTGCTGCTCTACCACCGTTCTCATTACTCTTTCCTTCGCAACTCTCTACTCCGTTTCTTAACACATATAACATAAAACCATCAAATCATGATTACCACATTCATAACTTATAAGCTCTTACCATACCTTTACATTATTCTCAATCCCATCTCTATCTACGCACCATCGCTTCCGAACACCATCACTCCTGCCACTTATATCACTCGGTAGTAGCTACCTATTTATCAACTACCCCACTACTTACTCCTTTGAAAAATTAGCAAGCACCCCTTGCATCAACTACTATATGCCACATTGCATTTTCTTTCTATGGCTTTGTTCTGTTTGCTCCATCAACATGCCCAACCTCTAGCGCTATCTCTCACGTCATCTAACTACTATGCAATCTTCAATAAAACTGTATTCTTTTCTTTTCTTGGCCTTTTTTTCTGCCATCAAGTCGTCTTTAGTCTAGGGCGGTGCTCAGTTCAGCTATCACTATAGTTAGGAAGTCACGTAGTGATTGTGTGGAGTTAAAGACTGTTCCAGAGCTTTTTAAAGTTTAAACACTATATGCTACTTAGCACTTTCCCTGACTTTGCTTGTATACTTAGCTTACCATTACATTATCTAAATCTTCTATTATCATCTATTAATTTCATCAACTTTGCTTTCTTTCCAATATTGTGTCGTTTTTACTCAAGGGCTGTGCTGTGCTGTGCTGTCTTGTCCATTGTTGGTGGGGTTGTACTCTGGTGACCTTTGTTGCTGATGGACTAGCTTTGGACTTGGGACTTTTCTTGGAGTCAGGAAGTCATCTGGTGATTGTGTATTATTGGAATATTGTTCTAGATTCTTTGCTGTTGACCGGTCCTGAGGCTTTAATTATAGTTATGGAGTCATCTGATGGCTATGTAGAGCTTTCTCGTCCATTTAGTGGGTCAGTAATGTTCTATACTTTTTCTTTGAATGTCAATGGTCTAAACTTAGGGCTTAGCCTTTAGTCGGGGAGTCATCTGAACATTATTTAGAGCTCAAACTGGTTCTAGAATCATTTTTTGTTGACTAGTACACTCGCCAGTGCACACAATTGATCAACACGCATATCTAAACATCGGCAGTGACAGTTCTAGAGCCTTAAGGTTCACGCTGCCTCTCATTCTGATATGTTCTATTGCATTCGTGTGAGTCAACCGGCGAGTCTCCTAGTACAACTATCTAGCGTCCACGACTTCTCACGATCTATAAGAACCCTCCCTCCCTTCACCCTCTTCCTCTTCCTTTTCTCTTTTTCCCCCATCCCTTCCCAGGGATCACCCCTGGTCAGGCACTCTTGTAGAATCCTTGGATTCAATGATCAATGAGGACCCATTCTGATATGCGAAGGCGCTGCGGAAGAAACCTACGAGGAGGGTTACCATGGTGACATGGTCTCTGTTTCGACAGTGTAATCCGCATACTGTGAGCTTGCATTTTGGTCAAGCAGCTCTTACTTACACCCTGTACACCAGAGGCTGTATCAGCGACCTGAGTGAACTGGGTTACCTGCGCTCAAGCCTACGAGGGAGGTTGGCTATCGTGAGATGCCCTCTGTCTTCGGACGAGAAACCCGCAAAAGCGTGTGCGACTGCTAAACCGGATTGTTGACCAGAGTAACCGCCTGCACGACAGGTGGCCAAATGAGATTCGGAAATGAAGGTGTAACCAGAGGATTCGACACAAATCCAGTGCCTGCCCAGGGGGTGTAAAGGACTGGCCTTGCAGGATGACGGTTTTCCTTCTTCGAGGTATCGCGAGGTCCGGAGGCGACGAGAAGAAGTTCACATGGTAAGAGCAATCCCCTCACTTAATATCACTTGAAGAAAGGCTAACTTGTATCCGATCCCAAGACAAGTTCAGAAGCAATACCTCATCACACCACCACATCGCATCATCACCACGTTGTCGCCTCATCCCGTCGTCGTCTTATTACCCCGTCGCCTCAAACTCTTGTCACCACGACGTCGCACTTCCTAACCTCGTCCATCACCTCGTCATGTCGTTGCCGCCAAACCACCACGTCCCCGCCATTCTCCTTCAGTCATCCATGCCTCTCCGCGTCATTTATCCTTTAGTCCATGATAGACGTAACGCCCAACATGATGTTCAGACTTCTCGCGGCATTGGGCGTAAGTACTCGGCTGCCAAGCAACTTGAGGAAACGAATAGATATCACGGTCCGGAAAGACGTTAAAATAGCCATCCGAAACGATGTAAAACTTCCCTGTCCGGAACGACGTTAATATAGCCATCCGCAACGATGTAAAACTTCCCTGTCCGGGAAGATGTTAATCTAGCCATCCGCAACGATGTAAAACTTCCTATCGTCCGGAAAGACGCCAATCTAGCCATCCGTAACGATGTAAAACTTCCTATCGTCCGGAAAGACGCCAATCTAGCCATCCGTAACGATGTAAAACTTCCTGTCCGGGATGACGTTAAAATAGCCATCCGTAACGATGTAAAACTTTCAAGGACGTAGGACATGCCCTTCGTGGGAACGCCGAACCTTTTCATTGCATGCTATTGGCTTGTCCATGGCTGCGAAGAAGAGTTGAATAATGGTGGGAAGGTGGGGAGGTGAGAAAGTAGAGTGGCGGGTGGTGGCTGTTGAGAGGGGGAAAGGGCGAAGAAAAGAACGAAAGTGAGCGATGGATCAGTCACCCTGGCTCTTGTGCCACTTCCAATCTTCCTGCTTTTAACACCATCAAATTGAATTTTAGATCACCTAAAGTGGGGCATTTATTCAGATGATGTGTCTTGTTCCACAGTACTTTGTCATTGGTGTTTTCATAGTTTGTAGAATTGAAAATAATAGTTTCCACACGATTGTTCTACGTGTTAAACAATTTAAATAAATTGAAGTGACACCCTGTCTATCTACTCTGTGACTTGAAAGTATAGAACACTGTAGAGAACACAGTAGTATCTCTGTTATGAATTCCTCTCGCCACGGCTTTCTCACAATCATATAGCAGGTGCTATTGCTTGCAGTAGTTGTTTCGAAGCTTCCAAAATACACTCAACTCAACTAGAACAGTAATACAAAATACGGTCTCAATTCGGTAGGTACATCCTTTTCACGCAACATTCATCTTGAGTACCTTACTGTTATTGCTCTTGTCAATTTATATCTAGCTTTTTGGAATTCTTTCTCCACTCTCAAAGACATTCCACACTTAGTAAATTACTTCACACCTAAACAAAACATAAAGTTCTCTCCGATACCTCACATCGATCTCGACACATACTTTGATTGTCCCTAGGACAATGGCGCCCAATCCCGATTTCACGGTGAATTATCCATATATGGACAGTGGTGCGACAGCAACTTTGCGGCAGGCTAGAAAAACAAGAGCGAGTTCGAAAGCCATGTGAGCACCGTTTATAAGGCAGAAGTCGGAGCGTATAGCATCTACGCCAAATAAAGATGGAAAAAATATTTTCTGATGGTGCCCGAAGTGACAATGGATGGCACTTTCCTTACAGTGGTACCAAAATCAAGGGCCAACGTTTCGATACTTGTACATATAAAGCGGTATATTGCATTGAGCCTCGGAGACAGATGCGTAAACATCTACGCGCCATGCACTGGGATTAATTCATACTTCGAAATCCAAAGGATTTCCTTACGATAGCACCAGGAGGTGGAACTTGTTCTGGTACAGCCTGATTCTTTCAACAAAGTCTCATCAATCACCTTCAGCCTTGGCTATATTTATAGTATAGTACGCAGCTTTTGCTAAGAGACAAGAGCGTAGGCCTCTGCTTTGACTCTGGGCGAAGGAGGCTAAGATGTGAAAAAAAAGTAACATGCGTGATAGGAGTTATAGTGGCATAGCGATAGTTGAAATAAATAATCTCAATCATCGACTCCGTTCAAGCGACCCATCATAATATCCCCCAACTTAAGAACTATTAGGTGCTCTACGATGAATAAACCAAATTCACACCAAATTAGCCCAAGGCGTCTTCGTCTTACCCAGAGTACAAATTTTACGAGCCTAAACTAAACGTTTGGAGGTCCATCCACCCCAAAATGTCTTGTGGCACCAAGAGCTGGACTCTTGAGGAACAAGCCTTTTTCTAGAAGTCACCTCGCTAGTTGTACATCTGTGAACAGCTGGATTTGAGTTACTCGAAAGGAAGCGAGTACTTATTCAAAATAAAAGAGATCCAAACCTGGAGGTGACTTTCTAAGTCGTGATGGCGACACAGGCATGTTCGCACCATTTCGGGAAGGAAAAGGGGGCTCAGCTCGAAATAAGCGAGCTTTCATTCTACTGCCTTCCTCCTTCCTCAAAGAGTAGTACACTCTTGCTTTCCAAGCATCTCCAAAACTCCCGAAACATTCGTTTTATTTGGAAGACAGCATCAGAGATGACATTTGTTACTCCTTTGAATATCCCACAAGTTACAGATTCTACCAAGGAGGCTGCCAACTTAAAAGCTAGAAAGGAGGAGACGAGAAGATACCACAAACGCTGGGGGGAAATCCAGGATGCTAGGGGACCAGAGAGAAAGGAGAAACAAGAAAGAGCTCGCAGAACGTGGCGGGAAAGGAAGGAGGCTAGAGACCAGGCGAGCAAGCAGAATCACCATCCAGCTACTATGACGGTGCAAGACTCGAAGACTGAGGGGAACCAAGGACCTGTCACCAAGAGAGCAAAACAACCTGCTACCGAAACGGCTAAGAAGGCTCTCTCTAAGAACGTTATTAGACCTCGAATTCCCTTAAAAGTCAAAGGACCTGTCCTCAAAGGGGGTTCCTGTCTCTTAAATGTGAGCCTTTTTAAATGCAATCATAGCCAACTGAGTCGAGGAATAACCCACATCAACTGCCCAGTTGAACCACTCAACCTCTGTCAGACAACAGTTCCTAGATTGGCTATCTCCAAAAAGGAATGTCTGAGGTGCTTTCATATGAGTCAAGGGATGCGTACGTGGCAGGAAGTCACCGGCTATATGATTAACAAAGACCCAAGATGTTTCCCCCACGAGTTGGAAGCTGGCCATATTATGCCCAAAGAGTTCGGAGACACTTTTGAGAACCTTGTCGTATCGTTCCTCGTATCACGAAAAAAGGAATTGGGGTCTCGGTGTTAAACAATACTAAGCAGGATGCGAGACCTAGAGGTTACTAAGAAGTAACATTCTCAATGCCGAACTCTTGCCACTACTCTGAGACGTTGCGGGTGTTGAAACAATCGTTTAAGTAACACTAGCTTCTGCTCCTAACATTGTGTTGTAACTACGCCTCTGGGTGTTTCTCTGTAACGGTTAGAAGAAGGATTAGCAGTAACTTTTCAGAGTCCATGTGTCAAACTTTTCATAGCATAAAAGTAACCAGTACCACGAACGCGAGATGAAAAGAAGTAAGCTAGAGGGAGCACACTGGCGCCTACGCGCTATAGAACTTCATCAGCCGGACTAAGTCTGTTTTAAAGAAGAGAAACGCAATACCCAGAACTTTAATTACACCTCCCTCTATTCAGGAAAATCACCCGCGAAATTCTCGAGTGTCGTGTTTGTCCCCTCGCTAACCTGCTATCTCGCAATGACCTCCTATGTCTTGCTTACATCCTTATACTCCGCATACTATACCCTCTTTCCCACACCAGCTACCTGCTTCTCTCCTATTACTAAGAAAAAAATCGCCGACCCCCTGAACTACAATATCGTTATGCAACTTCCAGTAAAATTCCTCGGGTTTGTCGAGCTCTCTATCCAACCACTCAACCTTAGCTCTACACAATACTCTCTATTCCCCTTTTAGCATCCACTTTAGGGCTCGCTATGCTCGAATTGATGCATTTATCTTTGCAGGAAAACTGTCTCTCGGCATTGTGGTTCTTTTCTTAGAGTCGTCGCTTGTATTGCTTCAGCCTTTAAGTGAATTTGAAGCAGTCCGTAAATGCTGCTTGAACATATAGTCGCCTGTTCCCCCTGATGATTCCCTTCTCTGCTGTAGTAAAGATTCGTCACTTAGGACTGATTGGTATAGCTTGTTCAACATATTTTAGGGGTTTAAGTGAGAGAGGCTACAGAGAGGATACAGAGGATAATGGTTGTTGCAGGGCTATACGGTACAACTCTCTATACCAGCCGCCTGTTTATCCCGCCTATTCTTCTTGGGTGATTAAGAAGGGTGCAAAGAAGACTGTCGAGTATCTTTGCAGCTTTATCTCCACCGATCACCTCGGCTCGATAGAGCATTTAGTCGGAGTAGGTAAACAGCAAGAGTTTCGACATTGGTACGCGTAATTCTCTTTAGCCACTCACGAGCCAGGCTTTTCAACTCCTGTGCTGAAGGTTCACGCCATACTAGATCAATAGTGATCTTCTACAGCAGGTGCTACTGTTCTCGAAGATCTTGGGGTTCTGGGAGATCTTGCATCTATTTGCTCGTGCATTTGCTAGCCTCGTGGCTTGCATAAAAGCTGCGAAGCTACCTAAGTACAGCGAAGGGCGCTGCTCTTGGAATTTGTGGAAGGTTGGATTTGGGTTTGGATTTCTTGGGATCCGTATAAGGAGGGATTGGGAATAATAAATACATACGCTATATGGATTCTATTCAAGGTGAATACCAAACCGCACTCTACTTATAGCTGTATAAGAGAGTTCCCTAGATAACTTAGGCGGCAGACAGAAATTCCGGGGGTTTATTACATCTTTGCTTAAACCTTGCTGTCGTTGATGTTAGACATCGTAGAAACTGCTACGACACGGCAGTCATAAATCTCAGGGAGATTGCTAATGTTGACATGAAAGATTTTACCTTCACGTACGTACGTACCACTTCAACTGATGCGAATAACTAGCAAAACTCCTTGGTTCTAAGCTGAGCAAGATATCCCAACGCAAACCAAGTAAGTCTACGAGCAATCAGCATCAATGGACTCCGAGACAGCATTTGCGCGTCCAGAATACAAGTTTCTTGTACAGTAAGTACTTCTTTCCGGCTTGGCATGTCTCACGTTATTTGGAATTCAAAGCAGAAGACATTAAAAGCAATGGCTTGACCAATGGCGGAACACGCAGTCATCTCAGAGACTTATCAAACAACCTTCCTGCCCATCTTGACTGCCTAGGAGAACGGAGTCCGGCACTAGGTGGTGGTGCTTATATCATGCGGAGCATGATGTGCGGAATCAAATCCACGACCGGCAGTTGGTAGGATGACTATAATCTAGCTTAGCAATCCGCCTCATGGTGCTAGTAGCTGCTTCTGGGTGCTAGTAGTTGTGCCGTTAGATGCCCATCTGCAAGCTAGATATTGCGGGGTGAGAAGTGAGACATTGAAGTAGGCATATATGTTTTGCAGTTCCGTATCCGCGGAGCGCGCAGCGTGGCGTTACTTAGTGACCTCGTCTTGACATGTAAACGAGCCGCAGCAGCACCACGGTGGAGTTTTTGATTACTTTGCATCTCGCAGCGTTGGATCGCTCGTTGTATTCTTGCATTTCGTAAGTTGTAGTTGCGTCTGCTTGAGCGGTGTTGGAGACCCGAATGTTGAGCTGCATGTGCTATGCAAGTGCAACTGGAGGCTGGAATAGGGTTCTTGGGGAATGGCGTTCTATAGGTAATGCACCTAGGCAGGTAGGGCTCTTAACAATCTAACCATGGCGCACCCGCAGGCGGGGTACTCCGTTGGCGTTGGGTGCACACGCCCATGTCTAAACGCAACTTCAAGCTAAGGAAGCCTCGGGCACAACTAAAGCCATTTGTTGTTGTTATTCAAAGATCAGGCACCTACAACGATGAAGTGAAAGCCTACCAACCCCATTGAAAATCAGAACCACGAGTACCGCTGATCTTTTCACAGTTGATATCACGAGTACCTTGATACATTACAACCTCTTTTTTGTCGTACCTCGCCACGGTCTGATTGGCAGTGTTCTTTACATGTCTATAATATCCTCCCATAGAGATTAAACGTGGCAACGAATGCTGTTGAGTACAAGTTTCTTGCGGGATAAAAGCTTGAAATTCCATAGTAGTCCAACTAAACTCCATCTTCACAGAAGACCATATATGGATCAGCAACATGCTTGATTACATCGCACATTAACTTTTCTCTGTTTAGATAGCCCAGCCACCTAACCCCAACCATCAACAATAGTCTCCAGAAAACACAATCAGGAGCCACATCTAGATTGAAGTAAGGTTTCACTTATAGCATATGATCTAGAGCTACTCAAACTAAACGAATAAGCAACGGATAAAGATAGAGGTATAAACATAACATTAAGCGAGGAACCTCATAGCAGGTATCTACTTAGTGATGCCTAGGAAAACACGGGTACAGTTACATTAATCGTCGCTTAATAAACAGAAGTGGTACTTTAATACCATATGTGCACATCAGGGAGATTCTTCAATACAAATCTGAACAAGTGTAAGTCAATTCTTCCACTACGACCAATTATATCCCTTAATTAAAACACCCTCCAATCGCCGACTTAACGGTGCAGCTATAACAACCAAACTACACCACAAATATCCATCCATCTACCTTTGTCTGTTTTCTCGCCATGAATCTTTGAACAGACAATTAGCAATAAGTAAGAACAGTACGTCCAGCAGTGCCTAGATCGAGAACAAGGATCACATCCCAATATTCCATACAGTGATACCGCCCTCCGTTTCAAAGCCCATTCCAACCCAGCCCTAATCCATTCCACGCACCCAACGTACAATCAGCCATCCATCCACCATATAAGCTTAATCAACGCCTTTCACAAGCAGAAGAGAAACGCTTCGATTCTTTATAACTGTTGGTCGGTAGTAGAACTAGCCCAAAAACAGTCCAGTTCAGTAAATCTCCTCCTGTAGCTGTCGCCTTGCCCTGAGCCCTCGGAGCATCAACTGTCTTTCTTTTGCCGGCTCATAAAATAGACAGGCTTTAGCTAGACGCACGTAGTCTAATGGACAGATAATTGATCTCGACGAGACTGACATCGGGAGGACGTTCATCACTACACCGCCCAGATTTTCAGTACAAATTTGTGGCGTTGGACTAGAATTGCCATGTACACAAGCTACGATGGGTCAGCACCAGGACCTATAATCCCCCATGGGTAAAGGACGAGAGACCATTGTGCGCTTCACATATTCGTATCTTCTACCCTTTGTTAATCTCTACTTTGACCAACGTTTCCTTCCTGGTTAAACTTCCTAGGCCAAGAAATCTTCAGCCAAGACCTAAGCGAGAGAAAAAAGGAGTGCCAACCTTTCTCCCTTGCAGAATGCTCTGAATTCCAAGCGAAACTTATCACATATGGAGAGCGAAAAGTATATCAACACAAATAACATTCAGCTAAATCAACCAAGTATTATCGACACTGCATCCTTTGTCCAAATCCCAGCCGAGGTCCCGAATTCTGCCGCTTCTTCCCTTGCCAGTCAACGGGTCAATCGCCTCAAGCAGACTGGCATCCGATCTACGCTCCACTACTCCCACAGCTACCACAAAGCAACGAACGATGACAAAAAGCACGTGTGGGTATGGGGTATCAAAAGCAACAGCAGCATCTCTGTCCGCCGAGAAAGAGACCCACCCATTTCAAAGCGCAACAGCATGCTCAAAGGAAGCCTCCAAACCACAACGAATGACATAGGAAACATGCGCGCAAAAACATGCAAAGCAAATTAGAACCCATGCTATGTAAACAAAAACTCCAGCGAAAAGCCAACGCAGTCGCAATCGCAATCGCAATCGCAATCGCAACGTGGAACAGTAAAGTAAAACGCAAGCCCAATCCAACCTCCCAGAATCCTCGAAATCGTATGCGGGCCGTAATATGCGTCCAATTCATCAGTCGTAATGTGGCAAATGGTAAAATAGTATGTAAGCAAAAGAAGAGATAAAATGCCGGGTATCTTCAGAAGAGCGACGAAATTGGAACCGGAAATATATGGAAGCGGAAGAAGAGTAGAATATATACACTGAGACAGAAAAGATCTTGCCCTCTAATGCTTGAAGATATGATCTTAAGAGTGGTGTGATGTCGGATCGACGGGTTGGTTGATGATGGATACGGTTGAAGACGGAAGCCTTGGCCCATCTTTCAGATAGATGTTGGCCTAAAAGATGATGGAAAACGTCCAAGCAACTAGTCAGGCTGATAGGAGTCGTAACAGTCTGTGATGGGTGCTAAGCCACCAAAATGATAGGAGGATTGCTAACGAGGTAGGGCTCCGACGTGGTTATCGTCATGGTGACCGTGTCGCGAGAATATGGGGAAATAGAACAGCAAACCACCTATGGACATAGGCCAAGGTGGTTTCGCAAGCATGATGAGATTCGATGGCAGCACGGGCTCGCTTTTGCCAAGACTGACCGTCGAGTTGGTAGTTTCCACCTCAATAAGCAGTAGCAGCCACATTCTCCTCGCTAGTCGCAACGGCTACCAATGCTTCAAGCCCCGACATGTTAGTATTTTGTTGTTTGGGGACTTGATGAGGACCCCGATTCAATGGCTGAGCTGGTCCATGGCCAGGAGCGTACGTATAGCTACCGTCACTCGGGGGAGGATAGTTGTGATATCCATTAGTGGTTTGAATTGGACGAGAGCGAGAGTCAGGAACCGCGTGCGACTCTACCCAACCGCTAGAGTGAACAATCGAAGGATTGTATTCCGCTGCGGAAACACTGCTGGGTGTTCCGGGTAGTCCGCCTTCCGAACCACTCGACTCTGCTGGAGACGTTCGTTGGTGGCGTGGGTCGTGAGATGAGTGAGTTGACGCCATGGGTCCATGATACCAACCTTGACGCTTCGCCTCTCTGGGGGTAATGGGTGGTGCACTCTGGTGATGATAAGCACTCGAAGGGGCGGTGCGGACAGAGTATGCGGATTGCTCAAATCTCACACTGGGTTGAGCTCGAGCCTGCTCAGCTCGGGCCTGTTCAGCTTGAGCTTGTACGGCGCGGTTCGCATCAGTAGCCCACGATCCTGCTCCATCTGCGGGAGGGCCTTGAGCAATATCAAGTCGCGTCAGGTTACGGTGGATACCCATGTCCCATTGCGAATTCGAGCCGCGTCGCTCGCCGCCATAGTGTCCTGCCGGTTGCGGCATCGGTGCTCTATCCTGTTCATATTGGCCTGCAGATGGATGCATTGGCGCCCTGCTGGGAGTATCAACCATCATGGGGCTCGGGGCACGACGAGGGGGCGTGGCAGGTCTGCGAAGGGGGTCGAAGCTTTCGATGCCAGGAAGACGGGTCGTGAGAGGTGGAGCATTGCTTGGAACAACCGACTGAGGTGGCGGCGGCGGGCCCGACGAATAGTAATTTGGAGTTGTGACGTTCTGTAGCCTGCTCGTGAAATGCGAGTATGTCTCCGGATGCCATGTTCTTCGCCTCCAAGCCTCGTCAGATGCAGTTCCAATAGACTCCCGACGAGACCAAGCCGAAGAAGTAGTCGAGGCTGTTGGACTTGCAAGCATGCTATTTGATGGAGAGTATTGGCCGCTGTTGGGCGCATTGAGAGCCCCGAGCAAAGGAGGGCCAGTATAACCCCCTGGAGATTGGAAGGGATTACCTGCCGAGGGAACTGAGAGGCGGCGGCCCGGCGTTCGGTGTCCATGTCCATAAAGGCTGGTTGACCGAGAATGGGACGAGATTGGGGACTGTATGGCGGAACTCCACCGTGGGCTATTCTGACCGGTAGAGAAGGTAGCTGAAGTAGGGGTGCTGAAGTCTCCAGGCGATGCTGGCCGATACTGTACCTGAGTTGGGCTATCAGGTCGGTACACTTCTTGAGATAGCCTTGCCCGAGGATCCCCGGCCATCACCAAAGGCGGTGGACGCCTTCTGAAATCATCTCGCGGACTGTGGACCGACCCATACGAACCTATGCTGGAAGTAGAGAGGGCGTTCCGTTGGTGGCCACGTTGGGGAGTCTGACTTCCAGCTGTTGAGGCTCTCGATCTGCTTCCTGGCGGCCGTACTCTATCTGTTCGCACCTGTCTCTGAAATCTTGTGCCTGTCGCTGCCAAGGAATCCTGAGGGATCTCCTCATTCACATGCACGGTCTGAGCGTGTTGTCGAAGGTTATCCAGCCGTGAGAATCGGCGCGAGCAGTGGCATTGGAAGGGCCGTTCGCCCGTATGTTTCCTGCACGAAGTTAGCAGATATCAATGCAAGAGCCTAGTTGTCGACCCACCTGACGTGCCGTGCCAGATGCTCACTCCGTGTGAAGCTCAGATTACATGGCGGGAATTCTTCACAGTAGAACCTCTGCGACTTCTTCTTCTTCGATGATCTCGTTCCATCCGCATTGACGCTCCCCTCATTCGAGCCATCTTCCCCGTCCGAATCGTCCATGTTGATATCTTCCGACTTCGCCGACTTCGCAGAGTGCTGCGAGTCGCCACGATTCAGTGCTGACTGTGTCGACTCGGTATTCTCTGGTACGGAGATGGCGGCGGGGAAGGGCGATGCCGGTAGAGGTCTTTGACTAGCCATTGCACCAAATGTCGCCCTCGTTGGAGTCGTTGCGTCGTCTCGAGGCATCGGGGGAGGCTGATGGCCAGGTGCGGTACTTGGTCGGGGAGTGGTGGGAGTCGTCTCGTCGCCATTACGAGCACATATGTCCGGCGCCAGACTTGGATTCACGGGGCGGAAAGCCATGGTGGTGGTGTGAGCGTGGTTGTGGTGATGGGAATCTGGGATGATATGCAGATATGACGAAGGAGGCTGGGAGGCCCAGAGGATCAACGCTCAAGATGTCGAGACGCGGACCTGTCGAGGGAGGTCGGAGAGAGGTGGTGAGGTGGTCGGGGCGATGAAGAGGAAGGTACTATATCAGCGCATCAAGACATATGAGACGAGTTGTGTAGCCCCTTTGTTAGCCTGCCCAGGTACCAGGGATATATGGAGTGAGTCGTGGGATCGGGGTCTGCGGCAAGCCGGATGGTGGCAGAGCTTGACCAGCAGCTGGATGATGTGCCCGCCCAAGGATGCACGGCGACAAAGAATCTGTTCCCTCGGGGGCGTTGATATAGGTGTTATCTCACGATAGTGGGTGTCGATAAGAGGATGGCGGGGGTAATGAGGAGGCGGTTATGCGACCGGGTGAACGTGCTTCGACGAAGCGGCGGCGGCCTCGCTCTCGAGTAGTAGTAGGTACGAGTCGTCCGACCAGGATGCGTCAGACGAAGGAAAGATCTAAGCGTTGAGCCTCTGTCTCTGCTGGGAGGTGCGGAGCTGCGTGCGAGATCAGGAAACGATGGACACGGCGAAGAAGAGGGTCGATGGCATCGAGGAGAAGAATGAGATGGGACGGCGTGGGAGTCGAGACAGGAGTCAGAACTCTGGTGGAGGGGAAGAAGGGAAGAAGAGTCGACGAAGAAGGTTTGTTGGAAGGATGATGATGGAGGATCCTGGCATGCGAGGATGGGCTAAACCGCGACTGACAGATAAGCGAGCACGACGCTTACGAATAGATTCCCCAGGTGGCCGTCCAGGCGCAGCATCAAGACTCTCTCTCTCTCTCTCTCTCTCTCTCTCTCTCACAATGGCACAATCAGACTTTTTGCGGCCGTGGACGGACGTGTTGTCGGAGGTCGGTGGTGTGTAGGAGGTATGTATGCACTGAAGGTCGGTGGTATGTATGTATGTATGTATATATGTAGATGTAGGAGGTGTGTAGGAAGGAAGGGAAGGATGGATAGATGGATGGAGGATGATGGAGGACGAGGACAGGAACCAGAGGAGCGACGAATCGAGGCATGCTCAGGCCAAATGCAGCCAGACCATCGAGGACGGCGGCGGGACGAAGAGCAGGAAGATGCGAGTTGCTTTCGAAAGGGGGCGTCTAATCACAGGAGGGGGCTTGGAGGGTGCAGCAGCAGCAGAGAGATAGTATACAGTAGTCGCCCTTTTCTGTAGTTGTGCAGTGGTTTGCAGCGACGGACATCGATGCGACAGATCCATACATAAATCTCGTACATGCCTACATACATACATACATACATACACACACACACACATACACACACATACACACACACAGACACACACTGGCGACTGAATGCGGGTCGCTCTCGGTGTGCTGGATGTCGTCGAGAGAGTTTCAGCACCCACTGTACCTGAAAATGTGCCTGTCCCTTGCCTAGCTCCAGCAGCTCAACCGCCCGGCCAGACGACCCCAGAACACTCCAGCCGTGCTGCTGCTGCTTCCTATCAGATGGACGACGCGAGGTCAGGCCTGGTCGTTTGCGATCATAACATGTCGAACTATCAATCGCCCTTGATTTTCCTCTGGTCTCCTAGCCGTCTGTTTCCTGGCTCCGTCGTTCCTCTCCTGTGCGCTCACCGTCGTGGTCTTCGTTTCGCGTCGGACGACAGCCATCGGGCATATATTATCTGGATCACGATTGTGCATCATTCTCTCGGGGCGTTTATATCTCCGTCGTCATCATCACTAGAACCCAGGAGGCACGCCGCACATCACGGCTTCTGTCGGAAGATCGCCAGCATGTGCTTCTCTCGTCCCTCCTCCGCCGCCGCCGCCGCCGCTACTCAGTGTCGAGGTGAGGAGGGGCGAGGGGCGCAAGCAGATGGATGCACCGGGCCTCACTGGGTGGTCTTCCCACATATTCCCACACCGCCCGACCAACCAACAAACACACAATCGTCCATTGTTCACCACCAGCCTCCCAGTCTGCGTGGCCGCCTGTCGCCGGCGAGTCAGCCGTCACAAGACTCCCAGGCGAATCACACTGCCGTCGTGCGGCAAGGAAGCAAGGCCCAACGCAGGCATTCTCAGCCAATGTCAAGGTTGCGAAGGTTCTCAAGGTTCCTGAGCGTCCTGGGCGAACGGCAAGACAAGGCAAGAAAGGTAAGGTACAAGGCACCACCAGAGACCAGAGACAGTCACGGTCACAGAACAATTCAGCCTGGCCTTGGCTCCACCACTCACACGATGTCTCGCACAGCAGCGTCGTATGTGCGAGGGAAAAGAAAAGGAGAGGGGAATCTTTCACATGTATAAGATGGTCCGCCATGTTCTGAGGGACCACAGCTTGATGGCAGCTTGGGATGGACCCCGCCATCGTGCACCGGACCCCGTCGGTCGTCTGCTGTCCTGTACCTCGTAATCACACCACGCTCCAAAGTTTGCAACGACGAGGAGGAGGAGGAGGTAGGAGGGACTGTAGACGTAGACGTAGACGTAGACGTAGTTGGAGTCGGAGTAGGAGTAGGAGTCGCGGTGGTGGTCGCAGAGTCGTAGTGTAGTAGTCGCAATACGCGCGGCCGAGAACGGCACCACCCAACAACCACACGAACGAACCTAGAACCAACACTAATGATCATCCATCCTCCTGACGCTTCACCACCACCACCAGCACCACCACCACCACTCGACATGGCCGCAGCGCCACAAACAGGCCATCCAACCTAGAAGGAAGTCCACTTACGCCCAGTCCCCTTCCAGCGCTATGTGCACTTTGAGCCGCAAAAGAAGCACTACTACCACTACTACCACTACTACCACTACTACCACTTCTACCACTACTACCACTACTACCACTACTACCACTTCTACCACGCCTCCCACTCCCACGCCTCCCACTCCCACGCCTCCCACCCTCCCTTCCCTTGCTTGCCGCAGTACATGCAGAAGAAGAGGAAGCTCGATGCAAGGCACGAGAACCAATTCTCTTCAACACAATAACCCCTCGCCGCCTCTACGGCCCTCTCGTACATACATACACACATACATACATACATACATACATACATAGACTTAACCGACCGACCACCAACCACCCTTTCTTTTGTTCCTTTGTTCTTTCATTTCTTCATTCCTTCATTCCTTCCCCCCTTCCCCACAACCCAAGCCCGGAATTCCTGCGAACCGTCTGATGTAACACAAACTTCGCACTGCGCACCTCACCTTGCATTCACATTCTCTTAGCCATTATCGTCCTGGACGTTGTAGCCTGTCTGTACGCCAGGTTGGCAGGCACACCTTTGCACGCTGGGGAGGCACACTCGCCAGAATCACGAAAGGGACCCGGTTCCTGGGACATCTCCCCCCCTCCTTGTGCTCCTCGCATTTCGCCAGTCCGTCTCGCGATCATCTCCACGCCGTAGACTGGTGACCACCTGGCAACAAGACGCCTTCTGCGGTGCTTCAGTCGCCCGTTGCGACACGGCCGTCCAGGCCTGCCAGCCATCTCGGTCGAAGTCGCAGCGGAGATTCCATCGGAGCCGTTGCGTTGGCCAAGAGCCTGAGATTGTGCGAGCCTCTGTATATGGGTGACGCTGACCTGCTCCCAAGCGGTGGCTTGTTTGGATGGGCTTGGGTCCACGTCAGCGAGCTGAGGTGAGCCTCGTCGCAATTGGCGGTGTAGAGGTACATCGTATATCGTACATCGTACAGGTACAGACAGGTACAGGTACAGGTACTCTGGACAGGTACCGCCGCCAGGTACGTATACTTTCAGGTACCTAGGTACATGGGAAGCTTATCCCTTACCTTACCTCAGTCACGAGACCCCGTTGCACCGGTGTGGAGGAAAGAGAGGTATCTGATGTCATGTGTGGGTCAAGATGATGCAGTATCAAATGTCGAGTGAGTGGATTTCACATGCAGGGCCGCCGGCATCCCTTTGCTCGTGTGCGCGCTGTACAAGTTTCGAGGCTGCTGCTCGATGGCTGAGATTTGTTGAATGCCAAGTCTCAGTCGGCAGCCTCACTTTCCAAGTTTCGAGTCAAGTCTCTACATTAGGTTGTGTGAGTCAAGTCCATAGCGAGTCAGCGACATTGGTATCCTGGGTGGTACAGGAACGTTTATCAAGAGTTATACTGTACCTACTACTTTATTATAGCTTGTAAAGTACGACTATTGTATTAACTAGACATTTAGAATTAGACTTGGTTAAGGAAATAACATAGATATTGTTAGGTTCATTTAAGTAGACTAGTTGTAAAGAGTTAGACTTTATAAGTACTATCACTCTATAATCTATTAAAACCTTTATCTCTTTACACTTAAATTATATCTCTATAGTAAGAGAGGATATAAATAGTCTAAGTACTATAAGTATAAGAAAGTTTAAAATAGTATTTAAGAGAGCTTAAGTTTTAGTAGTTTTAAAAGTTTAAAATAAGTAAGGTCTTAGAAGAGAAGAAGGTTATTTTTAAAGGACAGGGAATACCTCCTCTTCTAAAAGTATTTAGTACTTATACTTCTAGGTCTAAACTTCTTTACATAGACCTTATAAGGTCTACCTCTTAATAACTACATTAGGAACCTACAAAATATACCAAGTATAATTAGATATCTTATTTAAACAAAACCTAACTATTATACTACACTGTTTGGGCTTCCGAGTTGCTAGATCTATTTTTCAGCTCCATGTCTCTCTACCTAAACCGGCTATAAATTTAGAGAAGATATACGTGGGAGATCTGAAAGTGCCATTGAATTGTGTTTGAATTGTATTATTCTCGGAATTGGAACTTGAACTGTAGTGGGCTCAGGTCTCCGAGAAAGATCGTTTGGCGGGTAACGATAAGGACTCCTGTGAGTTGTAGACTCCTCACTCTCGTCGACATCGACATATCCACGAGATATAAAAAACGGATGTTGATCCTAAGCTTCGTGGTTGTTGCGGACCTGATCTGTTCTCCTGCTGTTGCTAGAGTGGTCTGTAGACTACGGTAAGAACTATATGCAGAGTCTCTCTGAGAAATGGGCTGCCCCTTGGGATACATCATAAACGACTTCCTCGGATTCGAAGTCATGGTCTGAACGCTGAGGTGACGCGGCATTTTGCCTTTTGCTTCTAGGGAATGGAATTCTCTCGCTGGATTTATTGGGGGGGGGGGGGGGGGTTGTGGTGAGTTGGTCGTTGAGAGATGCTTTGGGCGCAGCGTTAGGAGATGGGATCTTGGTGCTGCGTTGTTCCCCATGAGGAGATTCGCTGCGCGCATGTGGGTGGCTGGGTTCTTGTTATCTTTGAAATCATTAATGTCGGAGCGCTTCTGGCGCAAAGCTCTCACGGACACGCTTCAACCCTGCTCGATGATATAACGAAGTGGCTTTGGAGTGTGTCTCCGTGGTAGAGGTTTACCATGTTGCTGGGAGGTAGGAACACTAGAGAAGAATTTACAACTCTCATCTCCGGAGTCATACTTCTCGTCCGGCCTTGTGTTTCAATGCCTATAAGACATGCCTTTGAAGCTTCAGCCGGTGACTTGTCTTGCGAACGCCTCATAAATGCAGTTGAAATGCTATCTGGATTTTAGAGTGAGAAATCACTGCCTGTGCTGTAGTAAACCCTCTATCCACTACCACCTAACATTCCGGGCATACTCCCTAAGCTTGGTCTTGGAATCTCTTCTGGTCCCTCATTAGTAGCCGGTTATGCAGCAGATTTGGAAGAAGACTGTGAGGTTTGAAATTCTGGGGCATTTACACCTCCCTATATTAGCGATCGACTCTGTTGGCAGAAATGTATCATTGGTAGAGTCAGATGCATCAGATTCTTCCGACTCGACATCCACGGACTTGTATAGGATGGCGGCTTCTTCCGGTGAAGATCCAGGGACCTCAGGCAGCTCAGCTTTCTCTCTCGCAGCATTTTGATTGATTGTAGTTCTAACTTCTTCGTCGTCATCCGTGTCCTCGACAGTTGGCTGACGGGCGGAACGTTTCGGTGGAGATCCTCCATTTTCAGGTCGCTGCGAATTTCTTGAAGCACTACTTTCGGATTTTGTTTCGCTAGGGAAAGGTGGAGGACTGGGAGTTGGGTAATTTGGAGGAGACTCTCAGTGCTAGCCTCTACTTTCGATAAGCTCTGCAAAACTTATGACCCATAGCTCAACCTTGGTGAATCCATCATCCATCAACTCGGTTCTCCACAGATTTCATTGTATGTCCGCTTCATCCTCATCGTTATTGGACATAGTGAAAACTGTCTCCTCTCTTCTTCCAGCCCTCACATCGTCGATTGACAGATCCCAACTTTTTCTCGATCCTACTTAACAAGCCAGTTCCTAAAGTTGTCAAGACTCATGTCAAAGCCGATGTATGATTCATAATCTTGTCCCGTATCTCTGCTAGGTTGTCGGTATAAATCGTCGGAATAGGGCCTCGGTGTCTCACTTAGGAATACTGGTGGTAAGCAATCCTCCCTAATACGATGAAAGATGATTTGCAAGCACTGAAAAGTAGGAAATATTTAACTGGCAATGCCTAGAATATTCGAAAGGATGTAACCGTGCTGTATAAAAGACCACTTACTCCACAAGTCCGCGTAGAAACCAAAACTCAAGAAACGAGATCAACAATCTACCTCGCCAAATTGACAGAAATAGTATCATAATGCCATTGTATTTGGTTGTTAGAACGAACAGTCCCTGTGACCGATCTTTGTTTTCACCAACTACGGCAACTGTACGCTAGGGTTTCCTATAGTAGCCCAAGCTCATATATTGATAGGTGGTATCTGTCTATAATATAACGCTTCATTCTATAATAAATTTAAATGTAAGAAAAGACAGACAGCTTCCCACAAAGCATTCAATAAATCATGACCTCCTCCAACTTGGCACCAGTGCCCCTTACTCTCTCTACAAACGACATACCCAGCATAGCAGGAGTTGAAAGCCCACCTCGAATCACATGTGTCGGTGTGCTCTAATCCCCAACTACAAGCAGAGCAGCTTCAACTCCCATGGCAGCGAGTACTATAGCCCGGAGAAATTGGAAACTGGGAGGAATTCGTGAAAACAAAATTCAGGGCCATACATTTCAGGCTGTAACATTGCAATGCAATGAGTGACTTGGTGCCATCGGTGGCGAGGAAGTTCGTCGTGCATACTCCAAGACCAGAGATGTTGCGGTAGCCAAGGAACTTTGAGACGAAACTGCTGCTTTTCGAGATGTTTCTAGGCTTGGGCTTGAAAGTATAACTCTACTGTATGGATTCCCAGGCGAAATCCATCTGATGCCATAAGTGGCCACCAGTGAGATTACCATGTTAAGCGAGCCGCCGCTCATGTATTGACTTTGCTTATTCTGGTGCTTGAGGTCTGCTCGGAGATGGTTTTAGCGACTAGATACGTGATGAGATCAGATAGGCTAGTGTAATTATGGGGATGATCTAAAGGGATATTGTTAGTAGAGTGTTGTGTTGGTGCATTAGAGAAGAGCTGACTTACAAGTTAGGACAGAGCCAGACTTGTTGGCAATAGCATTGTATTACTTGATTATCTTCTTGACCCAAGGTACTTCCAATGAATTAGAAGAAATAGTAAGCATCGGAAACATACTTTGTGGACACGAAAAAATGCTACAAGCCAATGTCATGAGTCCCTGCCTTTGTAAACTCTTTAATCGCCGGATTTGAGTATAGATGATAAGGTCCAAATCTATTGACAATGAGTCGACATCTGCTAGCCAAATTGTCAAATTGAATTTTCTCCAAGTCAACAACCTCCAGGTCTTCAAATAATTCCATTAGTTTGCAGTCCTAATGGCTAAGGGAATGTACAAGACTTACCTAGAGGCCAACGGTCACTATTTATAGCTCTTAATCTCTCGATAAGTGCTTCCAGTTTCGTTGCCGATCTACCTGCAACGGCCCATTCTAGATCTATGGGAACATATCTGGTGATGTACTCGGTGCCAATGGTAGCAGTGCAGCCATTTGCGGCAAGGACGACAATATCGGACCGTCTTGGTAAACCCTTCGTTTAGTTTATTCTTTTAGTTAAAGGTCTAGTTATAGGATTACTTAAAGCTAACTGTTAGTCTAAATACAATCCTGCGCAGGAAACATAAGATACTACCGTAGGTAAGTAACGTAAAGAAATCCCCTGAGATTTATGCCCCCGAAAGCTAGGCAATATAAGAAATTGAAGAAACAAAGCGATCACTAGAATGACCATTTGAGAGCCAATACTCTTCCTGTACTCCTGATTTCCCATCTAGCTAATTTTGATTCATCTCCCTATAATAAGAGCAAGAAAAAGGTACTGCACAAGGGGGGTCAGTACAACCAATGCGGCAAAAGCCCACCAGAGCAAGGTGATATGCCGCTCGGTTCCAAGAATAGGTACGATTCAATAAAGCTGCAAAAGACCCTGCAAGCACCAGCTGTTCCTGCATAAGCTAAAGTCGCTCCTCGGACGCCCCTCCTCGCTTACAGAAATACCATTGGAAATGCAATGGGAAAGGTTATACAACAAGGCGGTTCAAGATACTTATCACAACGACATATCACTCCACGGCCCCCTTATCCCTGCATTCTCGTGTACAAACTGAGTCTGGAACTTCCACCACACCACTGCGTCGCATCGCCAGAACACAGCATACTACACCCATTACTACCCGCACCATCCATAACAATGGCACTCTGATTCTTGCTACCAGCCCAGCACTCCCGTCCATATTCAAGGCCTACATACTGGTAACCAGAACCTTGAATATTATTTGCTGCGTTCACTAAGGTCATGCACATGCTCACTGTCATGGAGTCATTGGCCGCGAGCTGCTTGCTGAGTAGTCGTCCGCTAGACGGTTCCTGCACACAGCCGTAGTATCGGAATCCCTTTGTGTTGGCGCCGACGAAACCTTCAGTGGCGGGATTGATGCGTTGGTAGACGGTGAGGAGCTTGGAACCGCCGCAGATTTGCTTCGTATTGCCAGTGCAGGGCTTTGTGCAAGATGAAGTGCTGGCATTTGTTGAGGTGGTTTGGTCTAGTGCCATTCCTGCCCAGCATTCACCTCCATATTCGAGCCCGACGTATTGGTAGGCTGATGCTGCTGAGAGGCAGTTCTCGACGGTCTTTGCGCCGGTAATTGTGAGTTGGGTGGGAAAGGCGCGACCGTTGGTGGGTTCGTTGACGCACTGTGATGAGATATTCATTTAGTGATTTCAGGGTTTAGGGAGGGGAAGAGACTTACTCCAAAGTAAGTGAAGTTGGCATTGCCAGAAACGATAGTGGCACCGGTTGCAGAAGCAGCAGCAGCTGAAGTAGTGGAGGTGGTGAAGCTCGGAAGACCGGAGGACGTGGTCGTCAATTGCGAACGAACTACGCTGGAAGATGCGACCAGCGTGAGGAAAGCGGAGGTCTTCATTGTGGACAAAGACCAGGGTTTGGTTGAAGAGAAAGGAGGATTATTGATTGTAGCTGAAGTAGGTTTGGTAAAGACGGTGGAAGTTGTGCTAGACAACTTTGTTGTTATTGAGGAAGCAGTCTCGGACGAGGCTGCGTTTTTAAGAAGATATACTGCAAGACGCGATTAGAAGAATCCATTAACCACAAGCGTCATCAAATTCTCACCATTAAGTCTCGAACTCCCACCACAGATCTCCCACTGATTTCCCCTGCAGCTCATATCACACTCGCTCGCATTTGCCTGAACACTTCCCGAATTTAATTTCTGGCCGCAGTAGCACTGTTTGTCAAAAGTATAATCGTTAGTTGTTTGAAATCCGGCTAAAGAAGCAAGCACAACGACACGATGTGACTTCAGGGACTCCCCTGAAATGGAAAACAAGCCACCGATATCGTCGTTTTCAGGAACAGGAATTCCCTCAACCTCCAAAAATAGAGATAAAAAAATGATTTACATACCTCGATACTCCATTCTACTGCCGCGTAAGTGTAACCCGAACAGAAAGCCAGACATTGCTCAACCGTGTTAGTCGAATTAGTATAACTCTTAGCAGACAAAGCCCGACCACCTGTTGCTTCGGTAAAACACCCAATGTTCTTATACTCGGCATTACCACTGACAACCAAAGGACCGGTGGTATTGTAATTCGGCGAACAAGCAGCGCTATTACCACCAGGACAGGTCGTCAATGCCGCACTAGACGCAGCTCCAAGGCCTGTAGGAGTGATACATCCAGGCAGCGAAGTACCAATAACTCCATGAACCGGCTCGCAGGGGAGGACGGGCGACCGTTCAGGACACAGAGAAGCAAAATCTTTGTTATTCGTTGCTGCGAAGGCAGGGCAGTCTTCTACGCTTCCATCACCTGGCGTACCCGGTCCGGTACCTGTACCCGCCAGACAAGTCTTGATTCCAGCTTGCAGAGTGGGTGTATCCCAACCGTTGAAGAAGTCACCATGGAAACCGTAGCCTGTTGTATCGCCGTTGGCAAAAACATACCTTCCTCCATCTGTCGCTGGAGAGAATCCTGTAACGCTGTATAAGACATCGTAGAAGAGATGGGGTAGGAGATGAGGATGTGTTGGAGGACAAGCTCCGTTATCGATTTGTGAGAGGTGTGCTACGTGGCTCTGGTCTGACGAAGAGAGACGTTTTCCATCCCAGCAGCTTTGCATATGGATCTGAGCTCGCAATCCATCTGGACAAGTAGTATTCACCATTCCGGCAGACTCAGGAATGGCTTTGCTATAATCGATACAGACGAAGCTCACACGATCAGCCAGTGGTCGACTTGGATAAGTTTTATTTCCCCATGTCGTAGTATTGGCATCGTAAGATCTAGCAAAGTTGTTTCCAGAGAGCATTTGAAGACCTTCGGGGAAAGGGATGGCTCCTGAACCATCTGCACCGATACCTCGACCAAGATAGTAAACGGCCATGCCAGAGTTGGGAACTTCTTCATATTGGCCGGAGGCGTGCTGGTAGTAGAGTTGTGGGGTCCAGTATGCGGATTTATCAGCCTGGATTGAGCAGCTTGTGCATTGTGATTGTTGGAGGCTGGCGTAGGTTGAATTGATGTTGATATCTAGAGATTATGGTAAGCATGACGTTCGTTTCATGAGAGGACAAAGGAGTTGTGCTTACTTGCTGCTCCGGATACTTTATGTACGTGTGATGAGACAGCACCGAAGTTTACCACTGGATCCTAGCGGAGATACTGTTAGCAAATTGCCTGGATTACTTTTGAACATTAGGACCTCACTTACTATCCTTCCTGTCTGGATAACTGAACAACTCACTAAAGCACCTGTCAGTACTCTACTCACCAGACACACGTCCAAAGAGAAACCAACTACGCCAATACCCCTCAACAACCGGAGAAAAGGCCCCAAAGGCAGTCACTACCGTCAAATATCTCATCATTAAATGTTATAAACCCTGCCAGAAATTATCCAAGAATGACGGGAGTCCGAATAGCAATCCAGAATTAGAAAGGGAGGGTACCACCAGGGTATAAACAGATTACAATAATATGGAACTTCAGAACAAAGGTCCGAGGTTTTTAAATATAGACCACCTCAAGATAATGCGAAAGGAGAATAACGACGGGTAGTTCTTTTCTTTTTAATCAAAGCCGTCTCTTCACACCACCAAGTGACCAAGCCAAGTATCCACTTTCTCCTCATCAATCTTCTCCAAACTTTCCACTTCCTATCTCCGCGAAGACTCGATTTCAAGTCTCTAGATCTGTTTTTTTCAATATACGAGCATGTACCAAATCTTAAAAATGTTATAACAATCTTGTTTGCGGCTTTCTGACCTCGTTTCGCTGTTTGCAGACAAGTCCGGCGAGTCGGTTTGTCGCGCGCGATTTGGTTTCTTTGTTTTCGGAGAACCTGGACTTCGAGATGAAAGCCACGTGGAGGTCGAGACCGAGATGAGTTGACATGGGATGGAAGGCTTTGACTAGGTCCTTGGAAGATGGTGGCTGTTGAGGGCCATTTTGACTTTTGAGTAAGCAGGCGATATGGAAGCTATTGAATGGGACGGGAAGAATAGAGATTTCGCTACTCCTTAGTTCTTAAACGAATTTATTCTTTAACAACACTCTTCAACATTACGCCAAACATCGTCGGCATAGTCATTGAGTTCTAAGATTTCGACTTAAAGATTGGTGACTCTTAACTACACATAGACGCCCTTTTTTGAAATATCCAATATTCGCTCGGCAGATCCTGGCATCTGTGATTAGCTAAGTCCTTGCTGGAGGGTACGAGCCATTGTTCATGACAAACTTGAGCAAATCAGCTATTTCAAAGGCATCTCACGAGAAGCCATCTTACAAAGCCACAGCGTCACATGCGGAATATCCTCTGGGTTGTATTGATCCTTCCCAATGATCCTGCTAATAAGCACCTGCCACGAGATGAAAGCAATATCCGCAGATGAACACTTGTTGCCTAGAGCCATGGTCCGTCACTATTAGCATCGACTTTCCACAGAGCGAGATGCCCCTCCAAGACGTCTGTAACTCTATTTATTTCTTTGATACAGCGCTCGGGGGCAATGGGTTCAGTACATGTTCTTGGTGGAATTCTGTGAACCAGACCGTCTATTCATACTATGAAGACCGAAGAGTCAGTCAATTACTCAGCTAGTGATGTTTTGAAGGGAAAAAGAGTAGACATAGCTCCGTTAAGAAGGGTGGGGAGTGAATTGAGTACATAGGACGGAGCATGAGTTATATTGGGGTAATTAAAACAAAGAGGAGGATACGCAGGTATATACCTTGTGCCAACGTCTAGAAGAAGAGCCACTACTTTGCATGATACGACTTTGGTGTTCTAGGAGCAAAGCTCAATTTATGTGTTGTATCATATCCCTCGATCATCTGAGATGTTCGAGAACCGCACCTGGCTCCCACAGAGTGAGGTCGGTATTAAGATCATAGACAACTGGTAGCCGACCGTTATCGTTGATGACGAGATACTTAGGTTTCTTGACATTAACATACGAGTAGCGGGGTAATGTGATATCACGGGCCAACGTTTAGGCCCGAAACCAAACATCTTCCAACTCTGCTAATGAGACTCAAATGCTATCACGATGGGTCGTTGGTCACAGTATGATGAGGTATGTACCTTGGCTGCTGCGAGGAGCTTGTATGATTCTATCCTCGAACTAACGTAGGTATTCCAAGGACGACCACCGTCTTCCCGAGGGTATGGCGCGCGTAGGCTACGATGCAGATACCCAAACCTACACCTACCAGGACACAGATGGAAGCTCCTGGGAGGGCGCCCCAGGAGCTAGATATGGGAATCTAACGCGAGGTATGTTTACAGCTTCTTCGAGTACCCAGAACACACTTCAGATCTCTTAACCAAAGATGGCTGCTGACAGTGTCTGTAAAACAGTCAGCTCCAACTCCCATCGCACAAGTATTGATGACCGCGGTTCCTATCCACCCCAAAGCGCAGGGGAAACGGGAGGTCGCGACAATAGTGCTATGATCGATGACATGGAAAAGCGAGACTGGCGCCTCTTCGCGCCTTTCGTGGTTCTGTGCTGTGTCGTCCTCCTGCTTCTTTTTCGATTCCTAATGGGCGCACAGGCGCCGGGCTCTCACTTGAAAGAAGAGACCTCGTGCGGAGAGCACGAGATGGTATATACAATACGGGATAGAGATACGTGTTATGCGATTGCCCAGAAATACGGTATGAGTGTTGTGGAGTTGAAGGAAATGAATGAAAGGATGAATTGTGACGCGCTACCGATTGATGGGACGATTTGTGTCAACTCTGAGAAGTGATGTGCTGGGCACCAGGTAGAGTTATTTGAGTGTTTTTGGGGGCGTAAGGAAAGGGAGGGGGATGGCGGATATGGTTCACCATTTGTTTAAGTTTGTCTCGTGTCTTTCTTAGGGACTGCAAATCCAGAATCTGATGTGGGAAGAACTTATCGAAGACCTAGTGTTTGTAAGGGCTAAGAAGGGTGGATTGTAGTTTAACGATATTGGAGACATAGATCTCTGACACAACTAACTGTAACGAAACTAGCCGACCACGATATCAGCCTCGAGAAAGTCCATGAACTGAGACCGTTCCTCCACCGGATGAACCTTGAAGAACGATACTTGTTGCACAGATCCCAATAAAATTCCAGCTTTGAAGATAGTCTGGAAAATTCCTTAGATTACTGGAAGAAAGCTCTGCGAATCTAGGCAATCGCTCTCGTCTAGAATGGTTATAAAGGAGTGACAAAATCAGAGTGTCCTTGCAGGTCTTCGGGACCTCCACAGTTATTAAACGGCAGAAGCGAATGAAGAACTTCTCTCCAATCAACGTACAAACTACACAGGGTTGTAATCCACTAAAGTGATTAACCATTAGTTGAATCCATTTCATATTTCCAATCATTTTGTAGGTGGTAGTTTAGCCACTTAGTGCGCTAACCTCGCGAGATAATACAATGACGTCGGTGCCAGGACTTCAAAGCTAAGTAGTCTTCCCCTGTTGTCCACAGCGTCAACTAAGTTTCATATGTTAATGAAAATCAAAACTCTTGGATAATTGAATAATATTGCTCGTCAACTCTTATTCCTCATCCAAACCGACAAGCTTGTCTTTCAAGTCCCTCGGCAATGCCTTCCACTCTCAACATCATATCTTCCACGCCGGCTATCATCCTCTCCCTTGAACTCCTTCTAGGCGGCCAAGCACGTATCACGACTATATTAACACCTTCTCTGCACCACCGAGCCATGTCGAAAGCCGAAGGAACAGCAGAAGCACTCTACCCATTCCCAATCCCCATCGAAGACCCAGTTCTTCACACCAGATTCGTCGGCTCATTGATGGTGCTCGCGGGCATCCTGCAAGGATGGTCCGTCACGAGAAGAAGGATTGGGACTCTGATGTTGACGTTGTTCTTGACGGGTGCGGGTATTTATAGTCAGAGGAGGATGAGAATCCCGTATTGGCTGCCGGTTGTCAATTCGGGGTTGGCGATTGTGGTTTTCGGAATTGAGAATTGGGGGGAGATGTGAGATTTTATAATGGCGACGAAAGGATTTCGGGATGCGAAGGTGGAAATGATTGTTTTTTGCTTACCTATATAAGAGTGTTCGTGGCCTCAGCGCTAATCAGTATAACTTACTGTAGAACCAGCCTCTTTAGAAAACAACCCACCATTCTCATCATTCATAGCTCTGAATAAGCTTTATTTCTTCTACTAGGAAGGCTTCTATCCACTCTTATTTACAACCTTTGTTTCTAGGCTCTAAATAACTAAAAACTGTCAGAACTTTCACCTCTAATTTCAACCACCCCTTTTCCTACGAAACCACGGATATACCTCTAAAGCAAGCCACAATTAAGGACTTACACTCAGTCCTCTAACAGCAAGCGTAGAGGCCCTCCTCCGGCCTCCGCAGCAACTCTCCCTATCGGGGTCCCTAGTTGGGGAGATTTTCTCCAACCAATTCAACTCACGGAACCTCTCCCGACTAAGAGTTACTGCAGACCTCGACCTCGACAAAAGCGTGGCTAGAATAGGGGACGAAAAGGATGACAGCTTTGTATAGTATAATAGTTAATATAGTTCGTCAGTTAGTATACAAACAGGTTGCTTATTTTGGTCTGTATCAAGTTCTTTAGTCTACTTGTATTGATATCTAAATGGTGTCTTAAAATAGATAGTTCGTGGTAACTTTATAACCCTTCGTTAGGTTGAAAGATGTTGGCAAGGTTGAATTGTATCAAGAACCCTTCCTGTAGCAAAACTGTGGGTTCCTCTCTACTTTGATCTCTCTGCTAAGCTCAAACAAGGACGGCATTAGCAAGGACTATAGGCAGTGTCACTGTTGCTAACTTCATCTAGTATCTGCACTTAATAGTTAAATATAGATTCCTCTATGTTGTAATATGTATGCTAAGCTTAAACAGCAATCGTCAAATCCTTATGCCACCAAATATGCACATAGTTACAGGGCCGAATATTGTCCGCAACTAAGTTCATACAAGTACTGGGTACGTACTTTGCCTATTTTCTTGACACTGCTATTTTAAGTGTCCCTCCTCCCCTGCATTCTTCTTGCTAGCTAACCTATATAGGTCAACGCCTGCTAATTCTGGACATAGGATTAAGAGACCCTCTACACGGAACAGCTAGGTGCAATAGACTCCTGTCGTTGTTTCCGCCAAATTATTGTCGGTATCAATGGTGGACAATGAATAAGGATTTTGAAGATGAAGTTGGTGAAGGAATCAAGTTCAAATTCCCAATATTCAATGGACAACACAGGATGTAAACGCCAAGAGTACTGCACACACATCGCAAGATGAAGAAAAATAGGATTTCATACGATTTTTCACAGAGAGCTTCATTCCTAGAACCTGATCTCTTCTTGTATCATTCAGCTGTCCCGGGGAGGGAGGAGGGGGGTTGAGCCGAAGATAGATGGTTATTAATTGGGGGACTTTACTCACCTCTAGGAGCTCTCGGGGCCAGGTTCAGTAACGGTTTAAGCTCGATGTTCACAAGCCATAATCCCGTTATAGGTAAAGCAAATACCCAAAATATGGAATAGGCACTGAAAAAGTCACAAAATGTGAGGACCTAATTAGTAATAAAACTGCCTCTTTCTACCGCCCAATATACGATATTCAATGCTACAATTTATCTCTAATCTTTATATTCATAGTGGCTTTACCCTATATCTGCTTCTTAAGCTTCGAGACTGGAGGCACTAGAGATGTAGACAGGACTGCTGAGCCACTCTGAGTATAACACTGAAGAGAGTAAGAAAAAAGAATTTTATATGTTAGAACTATATGGTATTTCGGAAGAGTTAGGTAACTCTAATACGCCAATAGGCGTTTAAACACTACATTCCGGCAAGACACTCTGATCAAAACATGTTTCTTATCGCCAATAACTTTCGTATGTTCCCCCTATTAGTCACTTCTTTCCCTCTCCCTCTTTGTCTCCGTCTTTCTGTACATTGTTATTCCTAAAAGCAAACGGACCAGGTATGTTAGGCATTCGTTCACGCCAACCTGGCGAACGAGCCCGTGGATTCTGGCGAGGAGCATACAAAGAAAATTTCTCGAGATGGGACGCATCGGTTTTGGGAGGTACAGAAGACTCTTCAGGACGATGGTCCTTGACCGCTTCAACCGTGAAAGTGGTTTCTCTCGGTGAAGCGGGTACGCCGGGGGTAATAAGATGTTCTCCTAGGTTGGCTAGTCCCTTATTTTTCGAAATAACTTGTTTCCCGTTACGCCAAATCTGTTTCAAGATAGGCTCGTTCTGAGCTTCGGCAAATTCCTTGGTATCTTGAAGGTTTTTCAGTTCTCTAGACATCCCTGGCATTGCCGGGGCTGGTGCTGGTGCTGGCGCTGTAGGAGACACGACGGTGGTATCGTGAACCCCCGTGTCTTTTTTTGAGATGTCCACGGTATTTTCCACCACCCGAATTGGGGAGGAAGAGTCTCCTGATTTGGGAGTTGCAGGTGCTGCATCCATAGGTAGTGCTGCTGGAGTTTTGGTATCGGGTGTACAATTACTCCATGGGCGGAAGGCTGCGCCGTAATCAGTGATATCTTTACGTTTATTAATCTTTCCAAATCCTTCCCTTTCCACAAACTTGGCTTCCATTGCCTTTTGGGTGTCTCCCCTCTTTGGCGTCGTGTTGCATAAGGATGTGTCGTAACTTGTGCGATTGTCGATTGGTCCGAATCCTTGAAACTCTACAATTTTTGCCTCCATGGGCTTTTCCTTTTGTGTTTTACATTGCGGAGCCATCTTGTTATTTGTGATGTTTTTCTTTTCTTTCTTTTCGGTAAGAGCTGTCGTAGACAGAATGAATTGTTGTGTTTGATTTAAAGAGTGGATGGTTGACCTGAGACTTGCGATAATGTGTGAGGACTGAGAGACTTCCGTGACTTGAAACTCAAGCAGGATTATTTATATTAATAAGAGCAATGTGTAGCGCAGCTAATTTAGTGCAGTTCAATTGACAATGGTCATTTTCTAAGATGCCTAAAAGTCAAAATTACTACTAGCGAAGCACTTAGCTCTAGTTTAACAAAGACTCAGCAAGTTTCTCTCGACTAAGTATCATCTAGTTCTTGATTAGAAATAATTCCAAATGACTATTCTCGACTGAACAATATCAAATTGCATTGATCTCTCTTAAGTTCAGGTTTGGAGAAATTTGACGGCCTTTAGCTAAGAACAGTAGTTAAAGACGATGAAAATTGGGTTTTTTCTAGAGCTGAGTCACACAGACTAGGAGTGATGGAGCCAACGATGAAAGAACCAATTACGTCAAGGTCATACCTATGGCAGACGTGGTTTAAACCAAGTAAGTTGCCACAAGTCCGCAAAACTTTAGAGCAGTCGTCGGCCTCCCATTACTAATAATCTCAGTGTTCAAATGCTATGAATACTTTTCTTACTTTCTGTTGACTTAAGTGGTTTGGGTCGGAAAGCAGCTTATATCACAAATATTAAACTAGAGTGTTAAAGAGAAAGTCTCCGGTGGCATTTTGTGGCAATGCCAAGCCTATTGTGTGTTTACCAGAGCAACCTTTTCGCTCGAGTCCAAAACCATCTAGCCCTAGTGCAGGCCACACCTTTCATTGCCCTTGATATAAAAACCAATTTCTTCAATGCATTCGACGGTGGCATAGGTAATTCAGGTGACGCCATGACAAAGATTTGGTTTCCTTTTTCTTAGCGCACTCTGCTCCTAGATGCACTCCTTGGCGAGTTCATTTCCAAAGTTAGTCCGGGGATTGTAAAGATGGGAAGTAGGGTCTCTGCTTCAAAAAATTTAGCACGACGCCCGATGCCACATGGTAGAAGTTAACCAGGTTAGTAGGGTCGGGCAAACTGGCTCGCAAATACCGATTTCCACCTTCACGGGTTCTGCATCACGATCACAAAGCGTTTTGTAAAACATTAACCCCGGCAAGTCCATACGGATACTTGGCTCATCAACTAAGAGTTCTTGTCTGACGTGTCAAAAAATTTGGCAATTTGATTCTATTCGAAGCAAGGATAGTAATTGGGCGAGTCACATCAAACCCGTATGAGTACGTGATTCCGCGCGGCTTGGTGCTTCTACTTAATCTCGTTTCACTTGAACCACTCATCCTCCTTGGTCGTAATATTTATGTCAATTTTAGCTACGAAATGGAGTTTCAGGAAATAAGCGTTATCCCCTAGTCTGGCGTGACAGAGTATAATTTTCAGGGCTACAGTATTAGAACTGCGCACCTTGGAAACGCTGAAAGTCTCTAAGGAGCTAGGGAGGGTGACGCTTATTTCTTGAAAACCCCCTTCGCACGATGGTGCCACCGGTTGCGAAGACTATGAAATTTAGTAAGACGGAGCGATAGAGCCTCCCTCCCAGCAGTGAACTATGTTTTCCTTTCCTCTTAAGTCTGTAGCGTTGTAACTCTCCAAGCGACAGAATATATATTAAGTCACTATACGTCGCTTAATCCCAGTCACCTACAGCTGCGCTAACTCAAAGAAGACAATGCTCAATATCAACCTAACCCAGTAAACTAGCTGTCAGCACAGTAAGCCAGCCGCATCATCATCCCACTTGATGTAAGTAGAGTGTCGGTCCAAACAGTCGCAATCCCTGCATGAACCATTTTCAAAAAATACTAATCGAGCATCAAAAGTTTAAAACTTCAAGAGGGATCTCAAACCGCGGCACTGGTTGTAAACAAAGATACAACGGATAACTCAGTGGGCCGTGTTAGCTTGTTCTTGAGATGAGATAATCGATCCTACTACTGCGAGCGCAATATCTCTGAGTCTCTGAGCCTACGAGTTTACCAAATATGGCAGCGAAGGATGCTCCCCTCGAGATCGTGAAAGATGGAACAGGAAAGCTGCGCGATGTCAACAATCGGCCCTTGATTTTGGTGTTCAACAGTAAGGACAGTGATAGTGGATGTACCGATTATTCCATCGCATCTGAAAAGCTTGAAACCGGCGGTATTTATACATCTCACCATGCACCTTGGCCTTGGAGCACATGTTAAGGAATAATCCACTAACTGTTTTTAGACGTTGCTCAACCCGTTCCGATCACTGCAGACTCAGTGGTTACTACTTTCGAGTTCGTTGATCAATCAGCTTCCACCGCAGATACTCGAGCTACGCAGAAGAGAATCATTCGTAGTCATGTTATGCAAGACTTTAGGCGGAGGGAAAGAGAGAGTAAGGTCTACAAGCTACGCAAGGAGCGGCGCACGATTCCTCATCAGAAGCTATTGGCTGAACCATTTGGAGGGTCGGAACCATTTGTTGTGTATCCCGTAAAGATGCATGGTGACATGTTTAAGCTTTGGCACCATTGTAAGTTCCAATCTACCCCCAGAGAATCCAATATCCATTTCTTGTCCCATTCATGCTCCATGAAATATGCTGCTCCAAGTCATCGGAACAGGCTGGTGACACCTTCCTCTCAAGATTTATCAGTGATCGCCAAAGTCACATCTCCGAAGCAAATCGGAGCTGCGAGCCGCCCATCAGGTTCAGAGGTGGTATCTCTTGCCATGACCGACGCCTCATTATTTCACGTGCTTCTCGCAGGTTCGGCTTTCTTTTTCCAACTGCGGACTGGGAGGCCTGAATCCGAAGAAAGTATCTTTCATATGGGAAAGGCTATAAATCTGTTGAGTTGTAGATTGCAGGAAAACAAACCTGTTATAACGGATGCTATGATGATCACCGTATCATACTTAGCCAGCACTGCAGTAGGCTCTTTCCAAGTTGCTTAGCTCTTGGACGCCTTTTAAATGCTGACTTTTTTAGTTTCGTAAAAGTGATTATCAGACATGGGCACTCCACATTAACGGCCTAAAGAGGATGGCGGAGTGGCGTGGGGGATTCTTCAGTTTGAAAAATTCTTTGCAAGACAAGATCTTTCTGTAAGCTTCTCCTGAGCATATGTCCCTTGATTTTAAATCCCACTGATATATAGGGCAGGGCAGATCTCCTTGGTTGTTTTGAAATCGACTCACAACTGACCTTCCCCTTCGTGGCTGATCCAACTACTAGCAATGCTGAAGATTTGAACATCGGTATCGCACCCGTCTTTCTGCGCGCCAACAAAAGCCACCCAGATATACAATCTTTCATGTCTTCCGATGCTGAGCATCGTTCTATGCTCACATACTTGAAGCGTCTTTCAATACATATCGATCGAGACAACTCCGTTAACGGCGCAACCCTCCACGACTCGCGAATGTCGGAATACTTAGCAACTTCTCTGCGCTATCGTATTCTTTCACTCCGACCTTCTCGACCCCCCGTCACGAAAGACGAAATCATCCGCGAAGCGTGCCGTTTAGGAAGTCTGTTGTATCTCCGAGCAGTCATATACCCAATTCCCTCGCTTTTGGTCCTTCATCCAACGTTGCTGCAGAAATTCAAGACCACCCTTGAACAGATGTTAAGCCTACAAGACATGAAGCTCTCAAGACTTCTTTTATGGCTATTCTGTATTGGAGGTATTCGCTGCAGTACAGGGGGCATGCCGGATCCAAATAGAGCTTACTTCATAAGGCGTATGTCTGTGATGTTGTATGCTTTGGGGCTGCACAGCTGGCAAGCTACTAAGGAGGTGTTTACAGACTTTTTCTGGATTGATGACATCCATGACGGAACGGGTTATGCTCTCTGGAAGGATGCATTACGACTTCTCAATACCAACAAATAACTACTGAAAGCTATGAGAGGACTTTAGAGCCTTGACAGCCTACTATGCCTTTGCGAAAATAATAAAAATAATAATACAATTAGTATACTTTCCACTTATCTACCAAACCCCCTGCCACATACTCTATAAATATTCGATTAAATTTGTAAAATTAACTATTTAACTGTTAAGCCTAGGTTCTTAGTATTCTTTTAAAGCTCGCGGAACTTCGCTGCTTACAATACATTTCTAAGGTTGGTTATTCAGTGTTTGTCGCACCGTTGCAATAAAGGTCATGTGATTAGTCATATGATTGGTCACATGTAGCCAGCTCGTGTACGTTCTATAAGAACCACCTCTTTCGTAGATAGTCTCTTTCTAACTGCTTACAATCAACACCTTTCAACAAGAACATACTACGTGAGATAATACCACTAGGATGCCCGTTGAGCAGTTGATTGAGTCAACCGACACCCACTTTCTCTTAAAAGAATTGGACGTTATATCCGAGAGCTAACCGACCGTCAACAATAGTCTTGCCGACCATTTGACTCATACGGCGGCAACTGCACCTAGTTAATAAACACAAAGTCCTCCACCAAATTGTCTCCAGAGATTAAAAAACTCACAAAACAGAAGACACGGGCCCTTTACTTCCCAACCATACACTTCGCTAAATTTCAAAATCTCTCGAGCTGATACAACATTGGCTCAATTGCCGACAAAACCTATCTAATCCGCAATAGCTTTGTTCTCAGCGAGTAACGACACAATAACACAATGTCCCGAGAATCCATGTTCAAAGATCTCTCAGCCCTCGGAACTTGGAAAAGGCGTTCTGAAGAAACCCACAAAGAGTCCCATGACCCCCAACTCACCATCGCTACAACACCATACACCACAATCCTAATCGGCGATTCCATGATCGAGCGTCTCTCGCCAGGAAAATACGGGTATTGCCTCCCCAGTAACTCACCACCAAAGTTTGTAGAGCCCTTGGTTAATCTCGGTGTTGGGGGAGATAAAATTCGGAATGTCATTTACCGCATGATTACGCTGGGTGCGTTGGAGAAATTGAGGAAGGTGGGTGTTGCAGAGAATGCGAGGGTGATTATACATATGGGAACGAATGATTTGACGCTAAAAAGGGGTTTAAGAAAGCTGGATATTGAGTCGTATATTGCTCTCGTTCGTGCGATTCGGAGTGAGCTGGGTGGACAAGTCCAGATCGTTGTTACTGGACTGTTTCGGCGGACAGACGTCAGCGCTGAGATTGTGGCTACGAGCAATGAGCTTCTGGAGAAGATGGTTAAGGACTTTGGGGACGAGAAGATGGTTTACTTGAGACCGAATGGGGTTGTAATGCCTACAGAGGAGTTTTTGGTGGATCATGTTCATTTAAATGGGAAGAGCTATGCGTGGTGGTTGGAGGATTTGATACCTAACAGCATTTTATAGGTTGCGTGAGAAAACGTGTGAACTTATGTACCTATTCTGGCTTAGAGACTTGATTTAAATGTATCATTAATTTATTACCAATTTATAAATAAGGTCGACCAAGCATCAATCTGTGTACGCCTGGCCATGGGGGCTCACAATTGTAATGTAATTAAGCCTTAATAGTTCGCAAGGTATTCAAGCAGGTGGGCTTTAAGAATTTCCAAGAAGTAGAAAGACCTTTCGTAACTTCCACTGCAGTCATACAGCCAGAACCTCTTACGGGTCTTTTTCTCTTTTGCTTACACTTATGGAACAGTCGATCAACAATAATCCAGTAATGAAAAGCCGGTAAAGGATTCCAAAGAGTTTCGGTAAGCAAGTCTCTGTATTCTAAAAAATAGGTATAAGGCTAAGAAGGCTATTCAGAGACCTCTCCTTTGCACAATACCCAGTGTTGGTGTATATATCTTTCAACCTCAAAAAAGACTAATTATATTGTGAGATATTGCAACTAACCAGAATCCAATCTATCCTATGTAACTTAGAGGTTTTTACATTCTGCCCGGGGGGGTGGATATCATTAACCGATTTATAGTCATATAATCTGTTTTTATAACAGGTTCCCCTTTCTGTATAGGGTGGGTGGAAAACACGACCCCTCTCTTGCTCCTCCCCCCACTCTATCACTCTATCACTCTATTTAGCCCTCGGCAATCCTCACACCAAGGCTGAGCCTTCGCGACTAAGCATTTTATGTTCTATATTCCTAGTCTTTCAACCCTTCATCCATATATTTCATTTTGCCTGCTGGCGTAATGGACGAGACTGCATGTGCTGTACTGTACAGTGGTGAAGTTTTGGATACAGTAGCTGGTGCCCCCACAATCATTAAATACATGCCCACCAGGTATCCTACAAAAGACCATCCCCTCGTGGTATTTATCCCTGGTGGACTCCACAATGCCCGAATCTCGTACGGTGGGCATCATGGGGGTAGGGAAGAGGACTTCATCGCATATTGGTTCAATCAGCTGGGCTTCAACTTTCTGGGTCTGTCTTACCCTATAGAAAGTTCACCTCCCATTATGTCGCCAGTGACGCCAGGCTTCGGTATCGACGACTGGGGACGGCAAGCTGCGCAGAGCACACGGAGAATAGTTGAAGAGCATCACTTGACGGGGAACGTTATTGCAATTGGTTGGAGCATGGCAGGAAAGATACTAGAACCATTCTCGACAGCAATGGCAAGCTACGGATTGACCATCGACCTGTTCGTAGCATTCGCTGCTACTCCCGGTTTAAACGGACTCGTCCCACCCCGGCCACCCATCAGTCGTACAGCCAATGGATATGGGAAGATCGATACCATCTCGTCGCAGTTTTTAAGACAGCTACATGATGGGGTCCCTCAAGGAGAATCAACCGTGATGGACGAGTCGACGTACTTTCGCGAGTATCTGGGGCATACACCTGTAAGTATGCTAGCTTGGGGCCTGCGACCTGGTTCGGATAAAGAAGAAACCTTCATTGAGGACGACCTAGCAGGCATAAGAGAAGCACGTTCACACAACTTCGCTGCTTTTCCCATGCTTTCTGCCATCCATCCAACAAGCCAGCAAGACATGCGACACGCACTTGGAGACAAGGCTACGTGGGGCTTCATGCTTACTTGGAAACTCATCAAAGATATATCACGCTCCAAGGAGTCACTACCGCAAGAGCAATGGAGACAATTGTTGGCAGAGGTTCATGCTGCCCCGGATTCGATGATCGTCGGTATAGATGGCAATCATTTTTTTTTCGTTGGCGAAAGGGGCGCAAAGGAAAGTGCTGAGACTGTGGTGGAACTCATGCACCGAGCGGAGAGATTACATGCCAAGATCCAGAGTATTTTGAAGGCAGCTAAGCAAAAATGAATCAAATTTAATACTGTTATTTGAGATTACCTAGGGTTCTGCTCCCAGTACTTCTTAACCTGTCAAATCTACGTAAAGAAAGCCACTACAAGCTGGTGCAAGGTAACAGTTAAACTGCTCTTTTTTATTTCCAGGTCTTCCCGCAAGAGGGCAACAATCGATTCTGGGCGTTGCAGCCAAAGAGGAGACAAGATATTTTGTTGAAACGATACGAGTATGCGAGTACCATACATTCGAATTAGGAAATGGATGAGCCAATTTTATACAGATATTTCATTAAGAAATGGTGATTCTAACAATGAGTTAGTCCAATCCATTAGGTGTCTAATTTTCAATACAATCTGTGTTGTGGGTCACGTAACTAGTTCTATAGTACCACTGCTTTTTTGGAACAGCTCAGTCATGCGACCGTTGCTTATGATTAGTAAATTGTCAAATTATAGCCGCAATCATTTTGTAGCAATACAAGTACGCTTTAAACGATTGTTTTTAGTGGATTCTGTAAGTTAAAAGTATAAGACTGAGTAAAATACGCCCTAGCTCTATTGGTTTACAGGATACACCTAAGGTAGCAGAGCGAGTGTGTGCTAGTGTCAAATACTTTCGGTCGCTTAGGAGATAGTTGTCGTCTACATGCAATGACTACTATAGATACCAAGACAAAGGGTACCTAGACACATACGACCATAGACTGAGGAGAACTGGGCATCCCGTCCGCTCTGCCATACATAAGCCTCAGATCGGTAGATTAGTAGTTGGGTGGGTGACCACCAGCGAATACCTACTGTTGTATGTTTTTGTCATGTTTTTTGGCAAGTGCCTTTTCAGTAGATTGACTTTTTTGCTAATCGTCGGTGTCCTTACGGGGATAAAGTTTTGTTGCTTGGCGAAATATCCAAGTTCAAGGATCAATTAAAGATTAAGTGAATGGAACGACTAATATTCTGCGTACATAGCTAGGTAAGATCATTAGATTAATATCCTCTACCTAGGTAGGTCTTTTCCATAAGCGACTTAGCGCAAGATACTTAACCTACCAAGAAGACCTATTCCTCTATAGCAATCTTTGACTTCTGGATCACTAATAGCTAAGAAGAAATCTATATTCAAGCTTCTCAATGCACTAAATATATGGTGAAGGCCATATAATGCAACAAAGCTCAAGCTTGTTTTCATTATTGCCTTCGCACTTCGGGGCTATGAAGAAAAAAGCACAGGTCACTTGTGCAATGTCTCTGTTGACTTCATAAGTGCATCTACATAGATCTAGAGTAGGACATGATTTAAAAACAAATTAGAACCTTTGTAAAGGAGTTTTATAACAAGAAAATCACACCCAGAAAGCATTTCTCCTTTACTGTGTAATCCTGTCTCTACCACCCTCTAATATCGCTCAGCTCTGCCTCTCGAGACTTCTTCAACAGAACCGCCGATACCGCTGGTTGTTCTATTGCACCATCTGAACTCTTCTTCGAATCCGGTCCGTCAATGGTACCAGCAAATTTGAAGCCAACAGATCTCAATCTAGCAATCCGGAATTCCACCCTCACCTCCTTTCCTACCTCGCTCCACCAATCCCAGTAGAGTACCAACAGGAAGCATTCGCCAAAGATAGCTATACTGGCGTGTATCTGTTCCACTCCAACTTTCCCTAGTGGACTCAGTTTGCCAACGTCACCTCGGCGGGTGTGTCCTGCACACCCTTCACTACTACCGAAGTGGAAAGTACCGCGGACTCCGCGCTGTGTCTAATCTTGCTGCCTCGACGACAAAAATACAGGTCGAGGTTGGGGCTGAGTTTGATAAAGACTCTAATACCAATTGGATTACTTTAACTTACTGGGAGGACGAATCAGAGGCTTTGTAAGTACTATCTTAGCAAATCATTCCCAATCAAGCGTGCTTTCATTAACATCCTCAAACCTTATATCCTCAATCTGTAGCTTCGATAGCCGGAATAGAATAAGGATAATACTACCTAGGCTGCAGGTGCTGCCGGCACCTACTTCGCCGATAATGACGGGCAGTTGGAATACGTGGACGCTAGTGACTCGGATGATGTCGCTTTTCAAAGTCTAGTGCTCATCCCGATGCCTACGTATAGGGCACGGAATAAAACTTTGACTTTACTAAAGATTCGTAAGGTCAACAATCGATACTCCATAGTATAACAACAATGTCCTATCATTATCCTAAAGCAAGCTTCTGTAGATGACTAATAGCACCAGGAGACTCATTCCATCATTCTAAGAGCAACATACCATTCAAGAATGGCAAGAAGACCCATTCGACGAATAAAACAAGTAGCACTCCAAGCACTAACCCAAAACACATGGCAGATGGGTGCCATAGTATCTTCCTCGTCACCGCACATATATCTCCAACCCATAATCGCTCTCCTGCAACCTTCCTCGCGGCACGAAGACCAAGTTGTCCATCGAGACTCCGTGAATTGAATTTGATCTGGTATGCAGACAGCTGTTTCTTTTTGACTTTACTGACTAGCCATTGGGAAAGCATCTCTCGGTCCTCAAACTTAGTCTGAATGTGGTAGGATTCCTCGGGAGGATTTCGCGGCGTACTTTCTAGGAATTTGGACTCCATTTCCAAGTCCTTGGAACCCAGATTTTGTGGCTCGGATATTAGCTTTGGAATGCTGTATCCGCAAGAAGTTTGGACCTGATGAGAATTAGTGAGAAAATTTCAAATAAATATCGTGATCATAGAAATACAAAGGAGCTTTTACCTTCCAGATATCCAACATGATGACCGCTCTAGCACCAGTCATCCCTCCCTTCCCCATCCTCTCTAATATCGGTCCAAACTCCGGCGTGTCAAACTCAATCACATTACCCTTACAAAAAAGCCTCAAAATTCTAGGCCGACTTTCAAAACTGCAGAACATAATAGTTACACGGCCGTTCTCATAGATGTGTGACACAGTTTCAATGCCGGACCCAGTAGCATCGACATATGCGGCACGATTTCCATCGAATATTGAAAAAGTGGTTGATGCCAGACCTTTTGGGGAGCAGTTAATATGTCTTCCATGGAGTGGAGCAGACGCTGTGAAGAAAATCGATTGGGACAGTGCCCATTCTTGGAGGTTTTGGGGGAAGTGGTCGTAGAAATGAGGCATGGCGATACAGCGAAATTGGTGTCTTTATGTGCTGGTCAGTCTTGTTGGTCCTGTCGTAGAAGATCTTCTTTCCTTGTGATATGGTAGGTTGACTGATGGTCAGAGCCTATACGTACCTTTTGGCAGTGACTGAATGGAGTCCTTACTTACTTACCTTATGTTTTCTGAATTCTGTTCACTGTGCTTCACTTTTCCACTTCGTCTATTCCCCCGCACTTCAGTGGATTTACTTCCGCTTCTATCCTGCATCAAATTACTCTGCGCAATCGGGACTGGGTTTGGAGGTAAACCTTTGCCCGATGAATTTATTTTATCGTTCGTGATGCGCAACTACGCTATCTTTTGTTGGATTTCGGCCAGGGTCAACGTTACTCCCATGATACAACGAATCATTGAGAGCCCGGGAGTTTGGATCACGAACACGGTGCTGTTTGTTTTGTTGGAAGACCCGTATATATCCGTTGTCTCTGCCCGCTATCCGGCGAAGGACTGAATTCTTCATCTAATATTCTTCACTCAGCCAATCTTCCCTTAGAGGATTAATCGTTTTCGACTGGGACGCAATCACCCGTTTATGATAGGTAACGAGGGAATTATCTGCATACCCACGGGATGGCCAATGTCTCTGAACCCCTCTCGCGCCATCCTCCGCATAGACGCGTGTACCAGGTACGCCAGATGCTGATGTGAGAACTTGTTCGAGTTCTTCGTGTATCCCACCCGGAGCTCTTAGCACTAACAGATCATAAGGCGTGCAATGGCTGCCGAGATCGAAGAGTGCGCTGCCAGATAGGTTCAGTGGACGAACCACATGACCCACCCTGTGCCAGATGTCGAAGAGAAGGCAAACAATGCACCTCCGCGCTCAATAGACGAAATAAAAGGAGAATTCCAAACTCCAAATCTTTTGCCCCGGAACACAGTCACAGGCTACTAGCCAGCTCGCAAAATAGTTCTGTACAAGCTATCCAACCACTAAGCGTCAACACGACAAATGAGGTATTCCGTGCATTACAGTTTCAGACTGGTGACCAAGAAAAGGCCGACAGAGGGCCTGGCTTGTGTGTCTCTTCTTCGTCAGATGATGAAATAGCCCAGGCACTGTTGAATGGACCATCGGATACATCCAATGATACACTAGAGCGATTGCATGAAGCGGGCAGACATAGCAGTCTCGATAGCTGTGTAGAGAGCTTGCTAGCGAATAGTTCCTCAAAGCCCAACATTCTTCCAGCTATTAGGGAAGAACCCCAAGCACTTCCAGACTCAGCGGAAGGACATATAGCAAAAGCTTTGTGCGCGTGGTCTCAACTTCGCTTTGTGAGGAGTGGATTGTTCTCCGCGACTGAGGCGTTAGCTTATGCGCAGTATTTTTATACTTTCTTCGCTCCAATGACCCCAGTTGTGTCGCTACGTTTCAAGGATCCAGCACAGCATGCAACATTGCTCGAGGAAGAGCCACTACTGGCAGTCACCATCTTGATGCTTGCGTCGCGGGTTATGAAACTAGACGGACCTGGCATGGTGTCACGAAGCTTCATCATCCATGATAGATTGTGGAGATACCTCCAAAATATGATTTCTCGTGTCTTCTGGTCTGAGAATTCTTTCCTGGGAACAGTACAACCAAGTAGCTTTCGCACTATAGGGACATGTGAAGCGCTGATGTTACTGCTTGAGTGGCATCCAAGAGCATTACATTTCCCTCCTTGTGATGAAGATGGGGCTTCCATCCTCATAAAAGACGATGATGTACCCGAGAGGCCAAGAGGAAGGTATGGAAGGTTCAGATCTGGGGTTGACTGGCTTGCAAGGTCTGACCAAATGTGTTGGTCTTTGGTCGGAACCGCCTTGCAAGTAGCTGCAGAAATTGGTCTGTCTGATCAAAATAAAACCCCATCAACTGGAGGGGACAGCCAGAGTTTGAGAGATGAAGGAGAACCGCTAAGTCTGCGTGGTTGTCAAGTCCAGCAATTGATTTGGGCTTATTCGATACAAACTGCAGGGAGGTTGGGTAAGTATCGCTCCCAGTGGCGCAAATTTCAAGGTGCATTCAAGACATTAATTACGCCTTAGGTTGGAAACACCTAACCTCATTCGCCCTTACGAAGCCATTGGGAACAACAGATGACGACACAATCCAGTGCTGGCTAGGACTTGCAACATTATTGAAGAAAGTAAACGATCTCCTCTACATCTCTCGAACCCACACAAGTGATATTATCACAACTGGAGAGTACATCAAATATCTTCAAGTCCTGCAACCACTCTTGCAAGACTGGGCAAGGCATTTCGACCTTGCAGAGGGTTAGATCCAACAAAAGAAAGTCCTATCATGAAAAGCAATTACTGACGGTCATAAGTAACTCGGCCCATGCAATTGGTCTTAGAAATCGAGTATGAGTACTTGCGAATGTACATATATGGTGTCGCTTTGCAAGCTGTCATCGAACGGCGAAAACGGACCAATGATGCGAGTTCAGACAGACCGTTGAGAATAAACTCATACAAAGGTGACGAAGAATATCTCAGGCATTTGCGAGTTGCTGCAAGGTCCATTTTGCGCACAGTTGTGGACGAATTCCTTCCCAATGGGCAGCTGAAATATATCCCAGTAAGGATCTTCTCAAGGATATTGGCGGCAACTCTGTGCCTTCTGAAAGTGAGCATATCCAAAGGCGTCGTATCTAATACAAGTGGTGAAGTGCTGATAGATATCTCTAGACTTGCGCAATTGATGCCGAAGAGGATGAAGCCCGAGTTTCTCTCAGCTTAGTCGACCGAACTGCACAAGGACTACAGGACTCGGTACCAGATGATGTTCATCTAGGGACTAGATGGGGTGAGCTCCTACATAGCCTTGTGTCAAGCCTGCGAGCACGTCTCATGCACCTCTCCGTGGGTAGAGCCACCTCAAGCAGTATGTCCTCATTACAAACGCAAAATACCACTGGAGGTATTTCCTATCCAAGAATTGGACCTGTGCAGCTTAATTCCAACTTCGACATAAATAATTCGCTTCAGCTCCCGGCTCAAATGTGGGGGATTAACTATGGTTCTGATTTTAGCGGAGGGTCTACACAAGATGCTACGAATTTCCTCACCGGAGACTGGGCGCCGTGGCTAGATCCCCATGAACCTTCGTTCCCAATGAACATGGTATATATGCCTTTGCAAGAGAATGAGGGTGCGTTTAGATGAGACCACTGTACAGAGAAAGGGAAGCTGTTGTTTTGACGAAGAAGTTCTGTGTCGAGAATTTGAAAAGAGTCGTTAGACGAAGACAAGTGGGACGCCTAGTCATGTATCATGTTCACGTGCAAGTGACCTGAGTCGTGTTCTTCTCTTTATATATCTCTTCTCTGAAAGTACCATAGTGATAAGAGAAATACGATCCCGAAAGTTTACATTTTCTCTCTGTATACAACGCGATCTTTCTGTACTTAGGATAGTCTAAACAATACTATATACCTATTCTACTTTATTACTAGTATAGTGTTAGGTCATATCACAATATTAATTTGCCTGTAGATGGTCGCAGCCACGTCAAGTTGTGTAGATGAATAGTGGCCTATTAAGTATGTCAGCTTCTACAACCAAATGCGTGGAAGAAATTGGGCTTACGAATCATCGCCCATCTCATTGATCCCAGCCGCAGTCATGCCCTCAATTTTTGGGTTTTCCAAACCAGCTGCACGACGAGTATTTGCTCTAACGTAGACAGCCCACATGGTCCCATACAAGAGAAGAGAAAAGGCAAGCAGAGCAAGGGATGTGGCGTAACCCATGATGAACCTCGGACTATCTGCTGTAGCAAATAGCTTCTAAGAATCAGTGATCAAACGTTATTCACAAAAGATAAAGCAGACTCACGAATGGGGAAGAAATGCCCCCAAAACTCCCAATCGTGAGTTGAAATCCAGAACTAAAAGCTCGCTTTCCATATCGCGGTAGGTTGTTTGGTAGCCACGCCAAGGGCAAGCCGACCGAAACATACAGCCCAGCAGCAACGAAGAAACAACCAAGATAGTTGACGCCAGTGGAGACATTACTAAGTAGCAAGGCATACCCGATTATGGATATGCAGCCAAACCCAATAGTATAATCAGCTCGTCTACCTTGTTTGTCAGAAAGCCAAGAGATACCAAGGTAGACGAGAGCCCCAAGGCAATAGCATGGAATGGTGAGAACCTGGACCTGTGCATCACTCCACGTGCCGATCCCTTTGATGATTGTAGGGAGAAATGTGCTAAAGCCATACCACATGGTATTAACACCAAATTGAGCGGCGGCAAACACCCATGTTCTCCAATCATACGCACCAGCCTTGACATCCTTCCAGTGAAACTTCTCTCCTTGAATAGTATGTCCCACTTGACGATGCATACGAGCATTCTGCAATAACTTCTCCTCGTCACTCAAAAACCTAGCTTCTTCGGGTGAATTCGGAAGAAGGAACCATGTAGCGATACCTAGAACGAACGCTGGAATCCCTTCAATGATGAATAACCATCGCCAAGCACGGTATCCATGGATACCATCCATATTTCCAATAGCGTAAGCGAGCAGTCCTCCGCAAGCACCAGCGATGGCGGCGCTTGTGAAGATATACCCGATGCGGAGAGCGAGTTCTTTGCGTGTGTAAAAAAAGGTTAGGTAGATGGTAAGTCCGGGAAAGAGACCAGCCTCGAATGCCCCTAACAGGAGGCGACAGACGATCATGGACGAGAAGTTGGTAGTAAAACCGGTACAAGTAGCGATGATGCCCCAGCAGCAGGTTATGAGTGCCAAGAAACGGCTAGGTTTGAACTTTTTAAGGACGAGATTGCTAGGGACTTCGCATGTCTGAAAGTATATTAGCTACAATCTGTGTTTTTGATGGATTGTGGAAAATTACGAGGTAGGTAACGAATAGCATCGAGACAACGATTTGATATTGGTTCCCTTGGAGAGCTAACTCTGCCTCAAGCCCATAAAGTCTAGCCACTGTCAATAATGGTAAAACAAAGCAATATACTAGTTCCAATTACCTAGCATTTCCAATGTTGGTCCTAGAATACTTTAGTAAGATGTCGTTCCAAGACAGAACTCCGCCCCAAGAACATACCTGTCGATAAAGCTTGCAAGATATAAAAGTATAATCACAGGAACAATATGTCTATCCAGCTTCGTGACCAGCCGTTTTTCTGCTAAACTACCAACATCGACATCCGCATACTCACCACCGTCTGTGCACGATTTCTCTGGGGTTTGTTTCTTATCGCTCACCATAATGCAGTTTTTCGTAGCGTCAACACACATATTGCTTAAGTTCCTTGGAAAAATCGAAACTTTGTCAAACTTTTGCAAATGAACAGATGGGCAGCTATGACATGTTTATTACCGATTCTCTCGTATGCATTGGATACCGGATGGAGACTCTTCGACCTCATATCCCCGTCTTTCTTATCTCGCTTATTCCCCAAGAAGGATAGAGTCGCTTAAAAGGATAGATGCGGATAACGGATATGCAGGTATCACCAGTATGTGCCGACGAGTTCATAATTCGCTCAAACTCTTGAATCACTTGCCGGGGTCTCGTTGATCAATCGGCGTCTGTCCGGCTGGACAGAGGTCCTTGGTATCAATCAGTCTAGGTGCTTTGAACTTCCACTTTTCAGAAACCCAAGATCAACGAATCAATTTTGTTTGTAAAAAGTCAACATTTTCTTTGCATTTTGAATGGCTGTTGACACAGCAATTTAACCAAGAAAGAAGTTGATCATAGGTTTTAGGCGACGAAGTGTTACTTGGAGTTAGTTCCCGTTGTTCTTGTGGATGTTATTTACCTTCCATTGAATTACTAGTGGGGCGGTCTATCTACATACCTTCGAAGGGCTCCATGTTGAAATGGAAAAGAGCGCACATCAGCGGTAGTTCTCCTCGACCTGTAGTGTATGATATGTGACCAAGGATTTGTATTCGTGCTAATGCCTTTCTCATGCGATAGGTACGCATTGATTTCCGTTGCAAAAAAGTAGAGCACAGGCGCCTGAAACTGATTTGCTATTCGTCATGTAATCATATAAATAAGTAAATGCTAGACATTACCATAAACAATCGACCTACAGCTTTGAAAGACCCTTGAAGATTCTATTTCTAAAGCCAGTGCGGCGCCCTCTTGAAGAAGGGCGGGCTGTGTTTTTTACCTCCTGGGACCACCCATCCTTCATACGTCCTTTCTCTCTTGAAGTTGTCCTCAATCGTTGACTTCATGTCGCGAATCATCTTGGCATGTTTTGGCAGTGGTTTGTACTTGTTGAACATCCTCATATCATTCAAGATATCGAAGTCAAAACTGAAAATTTCAACATTAGTGAGTTTGCAGAGAGGATCAAGGATTCCACTGTCCATGAAGATTTCAACGGCTCGCTCATTTGCTTTGTCAACCCTGAGGAGGTTGTTTCTCTCGGCCCACTCTGAGCGATCCATGTCATCAAGATTGGGGATCGCCATGTCATTAGAAGGCCCAGAATCTTCTGTTTCTACACTCAGAGGCGTCGTGATATCTTCGTTCGACGATAAAGGCATCGGAGGAAGACCTCCATGACCAGCTCCGTCGGGTTCGCTATTGAAATCGAACTCCATCCAGAAATCAAGATCGGAATCAGAATCGAGGTCGAGATTAATGTCGTCCTCAGTGCCGCTCCCCGATTCCTCGTCGTCAAAATATGCCATAACATCAATGGAAAGAGAAACCGACAGATGCTTGACCTGTCGCGAATTAGACAAGACTTCGACAAAAGTCTTCAAGAAGGTTGACTTCCGTAAGCCACAATTGAATGAAACAACATCTTTGCTGTGAACAAGGTAGTTGGCATCCAGGGTGAGATCCATATCGCCCATAGTCCAATCGAAGTCTAAAGCCAAATTGACCTTCCGAAACCTTGCGAACACATGGGGTTCCATCCGTCCACCCAATATCTTGTCGTGGTAACTGACCTTACGATTTGCAGACCACCGTAGCCCATTCTTGAGAGGATTGTATCTCCAGACTTTCTTATTTGGGGGAACTATGTCGATGTTCCAAGGCGACAAACAAATGATATCTCCAGGCTCAATGATGATGGTGAGCTCGGAGTAAAAGAGGGCGATTGCTTCGACAGAAATCTGCCGAGAAACACGGAGAATAGAGGTATGTGTAATTACGGGTTCTATACCAAACAGAGAACCATCGTCTGAATCGTTGGCTTGATGCATAAGTTGGCTGTCTTGATCCATAAGCTGTCGTTCATAAGGACCTCGATCGCGAATCTTTGCGACCATGTCAAGGGGATCACCGTTCGGGTCGTCGACATCGAGACCCATATGGCGAGACGGTAGAGGCAGGAGAAGATATCGGTAGATCTCATGGCGAATTTCTAAGGTTCAATCTGTCAGTGGCGGGCGTGGTGGAGTATAGGTGTGTAGTATGTTGGACAAACCTAACGGGATAAGAAAGAAGAGAGATTCAGATGATGTTGTTGATGCTGATAGTGACGGTGATGATGAGGTTGGTGCTGCCATGATGGCAATGGGTTCGGAGGAATGCTGAGATATACTCAGAATGTGGTTTGGGGAGGTGGAGGGAGCATGGCGGGGAAGCTGGAAGACGCGACGCGATCAATAGGCTAGTTCTACTGTATTACGGGTATTGGCACGCTAAGTACTAAAGTGACCAAGCCTCGGCAAGGTGCTACATTTATCCGCCAACCTCATCTCCTTGTCTCCTTTCTATGTCGCTCACTCACTCACTATTCACTTACTCTCCGTTCTCTTTTTAATTTTGAAAGCTTCACATGAGGAGATCTCAGAGCATCCACCAAATGCTTTCCCAGAGACATGTTGACAACGACCAAGCAATTTGACGTCATGCTTCTTAGCATTGTTTCAACAGCATCATGCATCGCTATGGAATCTCATGAATTTTGATATTATCAGTGCTTTGATGCTTCACTACATATAAAAACGACCCGACTGCTCTGATGGAGTCACCGCCACCTCCATATTCTAAGGGTACCTCAGCTCCCAACACTAACCAGCTGCCTCGCAGTCTGACACGCAAACCAGTTCCAGGAAGAAATGAAGATGTCAACAGTGTGAAGCAGCAGGCCCTTATAGATAAACGTTCAGATGTACTGGACTTGGGAAGAAGTGAAGTCACCACTACATCAACGGCAGTTCAAAGCAAGCCTCTCAGTCCAAATCAACCAAAGCTGAACACTGACCACGCTACCTACTCGGAACCTCATGCCGCTCAGTCCGAAAACACCCAATCCTCAGTATTGACTGATGAGTCTGGGATCAACCTGCCATTACGCCCTCCACTTTCCCAAAGAACCACCTCAACCAGCGCCTCATCATTTACATCGCAGCTTTCAGCTACCTCTTCTCATCTTCAAAGCGCTTACCGAGAAGCTCGCCACTTTGCGGGTGGTCTGGTTCACCATCCTGCAGAGAGCACGAGGCACTTCTCCATCCTTCGGCACTCACATGGTTTGGTCTTTTATCAAGGCACGAGCACGTCAGTAGTTGTCTCCATATTCTCTGATACACCCTTGCCATCGAACCGCACACTTTGGCTCCAGAACAAAGGATGGACCGGCAAAACAGGAATGGGGCTTCGTTCTCTTGTTGGACGAACAGGTAACTGGCTGGACGTAACACCAACCGTTCGGGCAACAGCTGAACAACTAAAGCCAAGTGATGAACGGGCTTGGCAACGGGATATCGGTCATTTTATGAGGAGAACCTCAAATCACATTCGCGAATCTCAAAAGCTTCGGGAGACAATCATCGTGCGTATTCCAGTACAAGCAGAGGATGGATACTTTCGGCTAGTACTCTGTGCGCAAGGGAACAAGAAGGTTCTCTGTCCAAGCCCAGTCTTCCGCATTCTCTCAACCTCAACAGATCCAACTTCAATAAGAGGAGCAAGCCTGAGCACCTTGCCGCTAGAATTGGGGGCTAAGCTGGCAATCACGGTTGCAAATACCGTCATGCAGTCACGTATTACAGAACCCATCACATCAGCTGTGCAAAATCGCATGCCTTCCTGGGCGAGCAATGCTACGACTGCTTATGATGCTACCGCTGAGAAGGTTGATACAGTAGTCGGCACTGTCAATGAAGAGTACAATGTCGTCAGACAAACGTCTTACAACCATATTGGCGGCGAATATGGAGTCCTCGATGAAGGTCCAAGACCACCATACCCACTCCGTTTTGCGGGAGATGCTGAATTGGGACTCGGAGTTCTCGGCATGCCAGTAGCGAACATGACCAAAGTGCACGAAATCATTCTGCGTCGATTACTCGGCTTCTACTTTGGGTGGGCCCGTGTCATTGGTAGTAAGAAGTCCAATCCAAATACAACTGATCAGCAATGGTATCAAGCCGTCATTTCGGCACTTCCTATAAAAATCTCAGAACTAGCTCAAGTACGCCTCGAACATGCAGGGAAGAAAGTCATCAGCATGTCATTTATTGACGAAAACCAAGAATTCTCCTCTTTCGCAGACTCGAAAATCGAGGTCCGAATTTTGGGTTTCCTGCGTCCCTACGAGCAATTGAACGAAAACGAAGCAGAGGCTGCGGCTCAAGCTCAAGCAGAAGCGGAAATGCTCGAGGCAGTCAATGACGTGATGTCGACACAGGCACTCCTTACTCGCCCTGCTTGGGGACCAGATGCGACACCTACTATTGAGGAAACTGAGAATTCAGGAGGGCTACAGAAAATCCAGAGTCGTATGGTTGACTCAAGATTAGCGGCACAGCAGAGGGTGGATTCTATTCCCTTGCATAAAGTAGGCGTGAGGGTTGCCGTTGATACCATTAGGGAGATGAGTCTCGGTGCTGGTGGCATTTATGTCACTAGGTAACTTCTGTAAAGAGAAGCAAAGTTGTAGTTGGAAGAACGAGCCACGTATTCTGTGTCAGCCGCTCCACTGGGTAACGAAATATAAAGGCAGGCACTACTATGGCAAGCCATTTATTTCCCGTAGTCACAATGTATTGTCGAGAGTTTTTTGTATCGACGCAGAATTTGAGCTGTGTATAAACAACCTTTTGAAATGGTTTTTCCACACTCCACTTTCTTTAAATCGCAGTTATCAACTATAAGAAACCCAACAGAATCCGGTTTTGACGTGTAAAAGTTCTCCCTCTGGCAAACGGCATATGTGGTGAAGTAGCACCCTATTGAGCGGTTCGTTCAAATGAAAAAGCAGCCTACCACCCATGAGGCTATTTCCTTTCTTAATAATTTTGCTCTCTTCCTTACTAATCTTTGCATGCAGGTACTTCGTCCTGTTTAAAGAAACGGAATTGGAGAACTAAGCGAGCACCCGCTTATATCGATGGTACAGGCAACTTGTAGAAACCAAGACATACGCCTTAGGCCCGTTGAAGTTCAGAGGCTGGGCAAATATTCAATTCCAGGAGCAGGTGCGTATCATAGACAGGCAATGTGGGAAGGATACGATTTCTTGTATTAATCTTGAGCATAGCCTTCATCTCAACCTATCCATGCGTTGTCTAAATGGGTATCACTATGTTATCCTAAAGCACATCTATCTACACCGAAGAAACATCACGCTCGCTAAACCTTCTATGCACTCAGATGGTGCCATAATCACGATGCTCATGATCATTCAAGTCTTCATCCACAGATCCTTCTTCGGTAGCCACAGCATGCATAATATCTTTAGTCTTCGGACCTGTGTAGATTCTACAGAGTGTTAATAAATCGTCTCGAGAATCTCAGATCAGGATTGCTCACCTTCTAGCACCAGCCCACCACCAGCCCAGACTGAAGAGACCAATGAAAGCCCCGACAACAACTGCATAATTGAAATTGAGAGCAGTAACAGGTCTCGCCGTTGGGAACAATAGTACAACACTAATAAAGATGACCCATGTAATCGTCGCGTAGTTCAACGGCTTTTGCCATTTGCCCAGGGTGTAAGGTCCAGGTCGGAATTCGATACGGTGGGCATAGAGGTTGCGAGCAAGGATGACAGCGGCATATGAGAGGTCGAGAGCCGGCGCAGTGATGTTGAAGATTGCCGTGATGGTAAGTACGCTGCCGATTCCAATACAGTTCAACGCACAAGTCATGAGAACGACGAGCCATACGGCATTTACAGGTGTGCTCGTGTAAGGGTTTACTTTGCTCCAGAAAAGAGAAAATGGAAGAGCACCGTCTCGGGAAAAGGCATAAGCCATGCGCGTGTCAGCTAACATTGCTGAGCAGCCAGTAAAGAATTGGACCAATACTACGAAGAACCACATGACTGTGCCGCCAATCTGTCCTCCGCCATTCAGGAAGATTTGTGCTGCGGGCATACCGGTTGGTGAACCAGAGATAGCGTCAAGATCCGTCGTGCAAAAGGCAAAGGTTACGTTGAGCATCCATCCTACAATGCCGGAGATAGTGACTGCTCGTCTGATGGCCATTGGTCCTCGTATTGCTGCATCGTGCGTTTCTTCTGCCATATGGGTTGTACCATCATAGTCGGTCATGGTCCATGCTACCGAGAGAAAGCTGAGGAGGAACGAGAATCCAGTCCCCCATCCCGACCCATCAGTAAAATATCCGAAGACCCAGGAAGCATTTTGCTTGTTTGGTGTCAAGACAAGCAGAGTTATGCAAATGGCGATAGAGGCTAGGATGTTGATTGGGGCGAACCAGAGAACGATCTTATGTAGCCATTCAGTAGTCATGGAGCAGATGATACCAAATACAATGAGGATTGCCATTGAGACGAGGACAGTCTGAAGTGCATTTCTGGGTACCAATAAGCAAGCATTCGCGTATTATATTTTTGGGTACTAACGGAGAAAATGCGTAGGTGCCGTCTGAATGCAAGCCGGAGTTCATACTCGCCATCGCCAAAATCATCTGAGAAACGGTGTATGCCACGCTTGCCACGCCGGCAGTCTGACCGAGCAGATTGCACCAACCAATGACCCATGACCAGATTGGGGCATGTTCAGGTGGCACAACTGCCTTGGTTACAAAGTACATTCCACCAGCTGTCTATGAAGTTGGTGAGCAAGACATGACTTCGAGAGTGGTAACTCGGTTGACCTACTGGATATGCTGATACAAGTTCAGACACTGAGCTCGATATTATCTGAGCCATTATGGAACTAAAATGCAGTGACTGGAGTCAGTTTACCTGTTCTGGCAAAATTCAAGAGTAACTCAAACGTGATTCAGAAGTCAAGAGCATTAATACCCAGAAAGGAAATTCTGCTACCAGATTCCAACTTACCCAATAAACCATGCCCATACCGTCGAGGCTGGGCCTCCGATAGCCAGAGGTATCCCGTAGGTTGCTGGAACAGATCCAAGGACCCCGAGAACCGAAATAGCATATGATAACGTTGACCACTTGTTGAAGTGTCGACGGAGGTCCTGTGACATGTAAGAAATCAAAATCAAAATTGACTTTAGTCAACAGAATCCTCACCTGTTGATATCCAATCTGGGCAAGCAATCGCTCATCGTCATCTTGAATGGTAGCCATATGATTTCCTCGTTTCGCTGATGACGCCTTTACGGATTCTGAAGACGGTAGCCCGTTGGATTTCTCGCCTGGAGTTGTCATGGTCAGAAGGAACAGAGTCTACAATAATTAAGAAGAACAGGTAAAGGGAAATGCTAAGAGGCATATGGGGAGTAGAGGTTTGCAGAATTATAGCTAGGAGATTAGAAGGACCATCCCAGCAAAGAATCGGGTTACACGAGCGTGCTGCATACCTGGAAGTGAACAGAAACAGCCCAAAAAGGATGTGCACAACGTTACCTACCTACCCCTCGAATTATGGCATAAACGATCTCGATGGGAGATGACAATTATCTTCTGCCCCTTCCTGCCAAGTGCAGAGTCAGCGGCAGGAAGGAAAGAGGCCCAGGTTTCCACCGAGCCTATTCAACGAACCCAACGGAGAGGGCGATGCGTTCATTCGCCGGACCAATCCAATCTTGATTTATATGTGGGATGCCATCGCCAGTGGTCAGTGGTAGGTGGAAATGTGTGCCGTGATGATGCAGTCGTGGGACGAAAGCTGCGTGGTGAAAAATTAGGGTGCTGTGCTGTGCTGTGCAGCTCAGTGCGCCGCCGCATTGACAACGGCTTTGATCCCTGTAGGCTCTGTGCCTATGCCTGGGACCTTCTACTTCTACTTGTACTTCTACTTCTTCTATGCATTTGCCAAACTTGGACAACCTAAGCAAACACCTAGCTTTCTGATGCATCTATATGATCTAGTGCCCTGTTCGACGAAAGATGAAATATCCCACAACGCTATGTGCTTGGGCGAAGACCTCAGTATGTTCCAGGGCTCAAAAAAGAACATCTGCTCTCTGGCGGTGTACATTGCCGTCGCTACCAGCTGCCCGACTCGATCCACAGGGCACGTCTCACTGACCGAGCAGTGCATTTTAGAGCCCAACGACGGTGCGTTCTAACCGATCACAGGCCTTGAGCAAATCACCTCAAGCCATGTTACCAACACTTTGACTTCAACAGACCACGAACAAGGAACACAACTGCTTCGCGCAATCCTGCCAATTCTAAAGCAAGACTAGCTCTCAGGATCGTCGGCTTCAGGGGTCATCAACGCATCGTCACGGCAGAAGACTTGAGAAGATCTCTGAATGTCCACAATAGAAACTTTGTCAACGGCCGGCCGGCCCAGTGACAGAGGAACGGTCCGTCAGCAAGCTTACTCGAGTATGTTGAATGGCGGTTGCGGAAGCATTTTCCGGAATCCACTCTCGGGAAGTCGCTATGAACGGCTTTCTTCCTTGTCTATCACACCATTTCTAGAGGTGGACAATGGAAAGGCAAGCCTCATTCATGTACTCCAATCCCGTATCCACAACACATGGACTTCTATTCCCCTTCGGAATCTCATCCCCTTTCCAGACTCAAGCTAGTTTCTGCTTGTCTTTGCATCACTGCAGTCCAATGGCAAAACATGTATTCCCAGTACGGAGTCTGCATCTGCGAGTATTCTCATGTCAAGTTTGCAGGCAGGTTATCTGGGATCCGGGAACGAGAATCCTGCAAATCTCGGTGTATGTCCAAACCAGGTCATAGCATCATATATCGTCCGCGTTCTAATGTATCTAGGATTAGGTGCATGTCACATCACAAGTCTTCTCTCCATGCCGTCAAGCCAGCAGGTATCTCCACACTTGTTATATGTCTCCAAATTCAACCAGTCACAATATTCTTTCTTATAAATCAATGCCAAATCGAAGGCATCAAGTCAGGATACACAAACCTCCAACACAATATACACCACCAACAATTCCATTGAACCTCCTCGCCTTCCTGCTCAATGGCTCCGTGAGTGAACTGCGCTTACAACCAACCATGACCAATACCCCGCAACTCCCCCAACTAGTCACACAAAATTGGAGTTACACCAAGTCGGAGTTACACAAAGTTGGAGTTACACAACATATCCCGTATCTCAAATGTGGTAACACAACAGATACCTAATTTCATGGCCACGGGGACAACATCCGTAGCACCCAACCGTCGAAGTCAATTGGCGAAACAAACTCCGTGCTGCGCAAAGTGACCCGTCCCAGCTGCTGGAGATAAAGCCTGGTATCCAATCCAAATTCAAAGTATATTCTTTTGTCCAGAAAGGAATCACAGATTTTATTTGCCACCCTGAGGATGATATTGGCCATTACTTTCGCTATCAACGTCCTTTTTTATTTTCAGGTGAAACTTGTAGGCTCTGAAATAGTTCGACGTGAGTTGGCTTGTGACCGCAGGTAGAATACAGACTAAAGGAATAGGTCGCCGCCTACTAGCGTCGTCATGGGGAGAGAGATGCAGAATTTCTCGAGTACCTACTCCCTATAAGTCCATCGGTTTCATCAATCGGCGCAACCCACATCTCTACAGTTAGAAGTCTCTCCCAGCTATAAAGCGTAGTATAAGCAATCAGATTCTAAGCCAGCGGTTCTTGACGATACTGTCTTAAGATGTCGTCGAGTCGACAGTCCTTGCTCTACTCAGGTAATGTGACTTGCTTAAAGTCAGGCACTTCGCGCTCGGGGAAAGTCAATTTGCTCCAATTATTATTATGGGTCGAAGTCTATGCCATACAGTCGTGTCAACATTGTCTTTCCAGTTCTTAATTCCTACCTTCTCATCTCCAATTCCCTAACGCCACCGCCAATGCAAGAACGCCATAGTGATGCCTTTCTACTAGTTCACAAAAAGGTTTGCCCGTCAATTATCCAGCATGGATCTGAACTTCTGAGGTGCAACGGCGGCAGCCGATGAGGCACCAATTTTATCGCCATCACTCGTGCTGTTGTACACATTTCCTTTGAAGGTGCTGGTTCGCGCAGTATAACCAGGTAGCTCGCTTTGATTTTTCAAGTTCGGCCGTGGAAGAAGCACTTCATGTGTAGGCGTCTTAGCAGGGACATTGAGCAGATCTATATCCCAACCACTGTTCCGCTTCCCCCCTGGCAAGGGGATACGATCAGCGTCTGCAATTTTCTCCGCCACATGCTCTTCGGCATTCGAACGTGGGTTATTAGCGTAAAGCCGAGACAAACAACATGGAGTTCTTGAGGTGCTCATCTCAGCATCAGTTTGCTGACCACGAGCTTGTCGTTGCCTGATGAGTTCGCGGTCTTCATTTGGATCAACGTATCCGTAAACTTCGATTACAAAGACGGTGCCGGTGACAAATCCCCATCCCAATACGTACATAGCACTCAGCTCCGTGTTCAAGTTTAGAGGCGAGTAGGAGAACTCGAATGCAGATACCACTAAGTATACTATACTGACCAGGGTTGAAAAGAGGACAATGAAGTGCTTTTCAGGTCTGTAAGCGGCGAACTTATTCTCGATGCTTGAGTCACTGGGCTTGTAGTGGTGAATGGTGTGGTATAACAAGTAAACCGTTGTGAGCCAAGAAAATAATGCAAAGAAGGCGCCTAGTTTGAAACGAATATCCGTCGCTGTCGGTTCAGCAAGGGCTTCTGTTTGTTCTGGAGACCGTTGTTTTTCGATATTGGACCATGATCGGGGAAAGATCATAAAGAAGCTCTGCGAGGTCTAGTTAACAAATGTCCAAATGGAAAGCATCTTTCATGTTACTCATCAATATCATTGCATATCCTGCAATAGGCTTTAGGTATGAGCAGTAACTTGGTGGCTCATGGAGAACGTACCATCAACCAAAACAGATAGAATACCAAAGGTAAATATAACTCCACCTTGCTCCTCTTATCATCTTGACTTCTTAAGTTCGGATGTAGACCAACCATTTGCCTTTGCAACCAAGTTCTCCAGTGCCTCAGGGACTCCCATGCGCACGCTGAAGTTGCAAGAACCATCAAGTACCAGAACAAATTCGATAAGACCAGCGGAAACTCGGGCAAGAAATACCTGTCTATATCTATGGTGGCAATCCCGCTGATGAATCCAAAAGCTCCAATAGCTAACATCCAATACCATTGGCATCTCCTTCCAAGTACTCGGAATCGTTTCTCGACAGGTAGGAAGAGTCGACTATGCTTTCGGAGATTGATCATGGTGAACAAGATGCTCAATCCAAAACATCCAGCAAATACAAGGCCTGCAATGCTGCGTGGACCTATTGGAGAGATTGGAGAGTAGCATGAAGTGCTATTAAGAAATGTTCCATTTTGCAGGAGCTGCGGGATGTAGGGTTCGAAGACAAGGACACAGCTAGAGTCGTTGGATATCGTATCGTTGGAGTAGTAGGTATAGTTCCAATGCTTGAAAGTAGTAAGGTTGTAGTGTGTACCGTGAATAACAGTATGGCTGGAGTTGTCCCCGCTGGGGAATGGGACAAGTTCGCTGGCGTTGTTCAGAGACATGATGCCGGCAAAGCAGCTGAAGCTATGGATCAGGTTGACTTCCTACGTATCAACGCATACCTAGTTGAAGCCCCATCGGAAACATGAGAAAAGACGAGAGAATGCTTGTAGAAAGGAAATGGCTTGATGGAGGTGTAACCCACTCAGTCCAACTAACAAGGCTGATCAAAGGCTGTTGTAGATAGCGCTCAGCCCTGTCTTGTGCGGAGAGGAAAATTGGATTTGGTTGCGACTGTGGTTGCTACTACCAGTATTCCTTTGAGAAACTGCAAGTTCTTGTGCTTCGTAATTTCCTGTGCGAAATACCCCGGAAAATGTTGTTTTTGACAGTCGGGTGGAAGAAGGAGATGGAATGGAAAACTGCGAAGTACACTGATACAGGCGAGGCTGACGGTTGAAGCCATAGAAACAAGGCCTCATCAGGCAAGGATGAAGCTCTTCGAGGCTGTTTTGACAGCCTGGCACCACAGCCTTTTAAGACAATTGGAACAGACACGACCCTAATAATGACCACAGTAGAGGAAGACGAGTCGTACATCGACTATGAAACCTTTCTTTCCCCCGACTTCTCTCCATCCGCATTCGCCAATTCCTTAGTCCTGGGCACAAACAACCCCACCGATACACCCCTCGATCTTTCTACACCTCTGTCTCGAGTCTTATTCGACTCTCAAGAAATCAATACGCATATAAATACTCTGACCACGAAGAGCGCGCTCCCTTTACTCTCGCATACACAAGAACAGACAGCATCGAGCGCAAGAATTGTCCAAGAGATAGATGCCCAGGTTGGGAGCTTGAACGACGGATACGAACGTCTTGAGAAGGAGGTTCTGGTCCGTTATGAGACCGCGGAGGAAGTGAGAACTGTTGCAGGTCGATTATGGGAAACGGTCAGACTTGGACGCTCAGTAGGACGATGTCTACAACTTGGGCGGCAACTCGAAATCCAACTCGGCGAACTTGGGGGGGCAATTGCAGCTTCAAAGGCACAGACGCAGCGGGATGATCACAGGGCGTTGGTACGGTGTTCAAATACATTACTGAGTATCCGGGAACTCTTGTCAAAAAATGGTCCAGGGGAAGAAGGACATGGATTAGAAAGGGTCGATGCCGTACGGACACTTCAAGCCAGCATCATTGCTCCTGCGGAGAGGAGTGTTTTGTCGAAATCCCAACAGATCATTCGCGAATTTTCAATGAGCAATTTGTCTCCTGGGAGTAATAATACGACAACATACAGTCAAACAACTGACACAAAATCCCGAACTGCATCGGCCTTGACCTCACTCTATCTTCTTTCGCCAGTCCCGAGATCAATGAGTAAGAAGGATAAATGGGATCCAGAACTCCTCATTCAATCCTTGCAGGAATACCTTCGCGCGGCCTTGGTCAGCTCTCTCGCCTCCCTATCTCGAGCACTTGCCACACTCCCAAACCTTGACCGTACCCTCCTCGAAGTATCAGCTCGCTGCCAAAACATAGTAGCTCTCGAAGTTGTCCTATCCTCTACACAGCCACCCAACCACCCTCTACTACCAGCCGGCCATGCTCTTCCCGTCAATTTCCTCGCCCCTCTCCTTGCTTCCCTTGAAACGGGATCCTTACCATCATACTTCTGGCGATCGTTAGCTGGGGGACTCAGTACGAAAGTGCAGGAAATCATGAACAAAGGAGGTGTTTCGGCAAGAACTTTGAGGAGTCAAAAGAACAGTGTAAAGGATGCTATTCGGGATTGTGTAGTTAGAGGAAGCCAGGCTCCAGCTGGGATAGGTGCGGTTGGAGGGACAGGGGAGGGCAGTTGGGAAAGAGAAGTTGCGGTTATGGTTGGGAGTGTCATCGGGCCATTGGGAAGATAAGCACTATCTGCGACTTTGGGTCCTACAAATATTGGGCCGAGATGTGATGATTAACCATTTCGGCGGATGAGCAGCAAAATCATGGAGTGGTATTCGAAAATGGCACCTTGCTTACCAAGCCAAGCTGTTGATTATGCCAATCCGCAAAATTTCGACGATGATTTCCTCAGAGCTTGGTCAAGAAGACAAGGCCCTACCCAGGAAGAAAGGTGGCCGGATATTCCGAAATTTTGATGGCAACTTGCACTCATAGCTCACCATACTATATAGAAGCTGAGGCCCACCTCGACATGCATCGTGTGCTGGGTCATCTCAAAACTCAATTGGCATGCATCAAGTGTGTTCAGGTGACTTGAGCTGAGTTCCGCACAAGTATTGACAATAGTTCTTGTAATCCGCTCACTTTCAATCAGTTTTCACAGCACGTCGGCAATTGCCAATGGATCGTGTTCAGTGATACTATGTGGGCTTTCGACCAGCTTAGCTGCACAATTGATTTCAATCACTTACAAGGCTATGTTGTATCATATAGCGAAGTATAAGCTTTGCGTGCAGCTTTACGATCAGCCACCCAATTTGAGACATTTCATTAGTTAAGACTCTATGAGCTTTCGTTAAGGGAGTGGGAAGTCGAAGGCCTTTTGCTGCCTTCAGCCTTGTTCGCCTCTCGAAGACCTCAGTAAGGCAGCAGTGTCGGGAGGCGTATTTGCAACTACTTCGTTGATGAAAGGCTTCAGCCAAGGAATTCGCCACGAGCGTGCCGAGTGGTCTTGAAGTTGTTTGGGCTCTTTGGGTTCCCAGGGAAATAAGCCCGGAAGGTCAAAATCAGTAACGTTTCTGGTAATATCATCGCCATGCTGTAACGTACTCTTGAAACTTAGACCCCATATCCCAAAATGCTCTGGGTCATTGAGCACATAGGCGCTCAGCCTGATAGGCTTTGAGGTTATACATCTACACAGCACAAACGGCTTGTTTGGACTTTCACCATGACGAAGAAGATCTTCCATGGCAGGAAAAGCAGGTTCCTTCAAAGAGGATGAAAGCTCCAAAATGATAATCAGCGACCTCCAATCCAAGTTCATAGAGCAGTATTATGCTTCCCGTGAGGCCTTTAGACATTGGATTGGTCCTATGATATGCCTCAACGAAAGAACATAAAACAAAGCGTACCGCGATAGAGAAGAAGCTATCTTCCCATTCTTTTTATTTGGAATAGCAGTCTATTACTTGACAGGAACACAAATCTAGATCCACGGAGAGGTGTAGCCACCAATGACGAGCGACAGCACCATATTTCCGTAGCAAAGCTAGAATATATGCAGCCTTACCAGTTTCTGCGATTTGGACAAATTGTGGAGCAACATAAAGCTGACAAACAGCGTCTCGAATACTCTCCCCCTCGTCCCGGATAATATGTTCATTGTGCTGGCTGAAGTCGAATGCCTCAATTGTACAACTAACTACACAACGTGTTTGATAATGACCGATGGCTTTCAGGGAGTTTTGATATCGTCTCCCACTGCCATTCCGTCAACTAACGCCGTTGATCATTGTGACTGAGTGACAAGACATCGAACTTTTGCCTGAAATATTGGCAGTTAATAGATGAAAAGCGAACGTATATAGCGGCTGACTTAACAAGATAATTTAAACAAGGAGCCTTGCTTACTATGATATGAAATGCTTTAGCCACGATTTTTTATCAGCCGCATTCTAGTCACACGTGCATTAGTGATATTTGCTCGCTTAGACATCAAGTAGAAGTGTTCACCTACCTAGTAAGTAGTCCCTCGTAGGACAGTATCTCTTTAGTTACTAGTAGAAGTAGATTTTAGTATAATAGAGAGATATGAACGAATTACCCTTGTAAACAGTATCTTTTATAGTACTATAAGGTAAGATAAGAGGGTATATCTAGTTACTTATCTATACTTTAATATCTAAAACTCTATAGAGAAAAGACTAAAATCTACTCTAGTAACTAAACGAATACTCTTAGCTTTTAATTAGGTATATAAATTTAAATCTTTTTTGATTTTATAAAAAAGAAAGCATAGTTAACTACTATAAATATAACGTACTAACCTTTATAATCTAACGTTAGACTAAACTCATTTAGTGTTCTTAGAAAGATCTAAGATACTATATATATTCTTGCTAGTAGAGGTTTCTAACTACCTAGGAGCCTACCTACAAGAATAACATGATCAAATAGAAATACTAGGTTATAGTAAGTATAGTTAGCTAAAATAAGACAAGTTAAGGTATGTAACGAGGTGATAAAGTGTTTACTCTGTTTATAACTCCTAGAGAGAAGTAGCGATTATAAAGGTATAACTAAGGATTTCGCGAAGAAGGACTAGAAAAAGCAGGAATAGGTGTAAGAGATAGAGAGAGCCTAGGGCCTAAGATATATACAAAAGCGAGAGCTAGAATTAGCCTACCCTGTGACAGGGTAAAAGCTAATACCGCAATGTGGAAAGTGTGAAATTGGTTAGTATAAGAATTAGAACGGTTAAAGTTTAACATTTGATACTAGAAAAGTGGAATACAATGGTTCTCTAACTAGGTATAATATAGCTCGTATTCGACATTACGTCGAGACTGATTCTGTGCTTTTTAGTTGCCGCAAGCTAGACTCACCAGCGACAGGACAACCTCTGCTTCTATGTGGTGGTCAAGTTTGAGGTCGTGGATGCCCAGCTCTTTCTGCTGGACAGTTACAGGACAGGAGTATTAGGAACCTCCACTTGACCTATTCAATTCCTGTGTTACACTTCAAGACTCCGAGCAAACACTCGGTGCCCCCAAGTTCGAGGAATCCCTGAAGGTAATCAAGGTCTCGACACCCCGTAGTATTCGATGATTGTTAACGCCGCCCTGCTAGTACGCCATATCTGCAAATTTTGAAATGCTGACAGCCGTCTTTTCATTGAAGACCAAGCACCCTTCTACACTACTGGATGAAGTTCAAGGACGTCGCATTGCGGAAACTACTCGCACTGCCTTGTTGAAAATCGCAGCAGACCCTCCGATAACTATTGAACTCTCAACTTGGTCGACGAAGATTTAAGGCAGATTTGGGAATACAACAACGAAATTTCGAACGAGTCGAGCATGTGTGCATAACATACATCCAAGCGGTAAGCCCTGACTACAGAAATCCACGAGCTCAACTCTTTGGTCTGCAAGCATGATTGAATGGGCAGCACATGCTACCAGCTAGCAACCTTTAGTGACCTACACTGGCTTATTGAAGACGCGGGGATAGACCCAATACCTGTCATTCGATTTCAGGAGCTCTCTTGACATTCCTCGTCTTGGGAAGATTTGGCAGTTTTACGGATCTCGCATTCGGCAATGTCACCCCAGGCGATCATTCCGCAACGCGCCAACGCCCGACCTCCCAGATTTTGTCGGTCCATTGTATGAATAATGTTTCAATAAGGACTCATCCAAGTCAATTTAAGACAGGTTCAAATTCCCTCCAGACAGGTCCAAGCACATCAATTGCCATCCTTGGGCCATGAGCACCTTGGCCCCAGACACATCATGAAAAATGAACTGATTACCTAGCCATCCCGGACCCGTGGTGTCGCTTCAGCTCCGTCGCCAAGCACATCCACGTCTGTACCTGTGTAGACTCCCTGTGCACCATTGCAGACGACTTGAAATGCAGTTTCTGTATACAAGAGCCAGTGCACAACAAGTCTGGCTTGAGGCTGCCGATGAAGCCGGTCGGCGAGGAGATAGAGGCGGGGCGACGCGGAGGTACTCGCAGAGAAAGCGTTGCATCTGTTTGGCAGTATCAAAAGGTGCACGTCGCGCTTCATCCTCGATCGATACAGTATGCCAATCTCGTCCTTCCAGCGCACGATCGCTTCCAGAGCCATTCCCCCAAACTCCGCCCTCTTCCACGAGCGTCTCCAGAAAAGGGTTATTTGCTCACTAAGGCATCGTGTGACGGGTCAGGTTCGCGGAAGTGAAATGTTTCGACAATGTGGTTATCGAGGTGCGCAAGCCGTTCTGTGAAAGCTGCGGTGATCTGGTTGAGGACGCTGCCATGTCTCGGGGAGGGCGTCGTGAAGATGGATTCAATGGTAGCGTAGAAGACGTGTTGGATAATCCCAAGATGGAGGAGTTGGTAAATACAGCTGCTGACTTCGAAGTGCGTTTCCAAGAGCTCTGAACACCCACTTTGTGTATGAAGTAACCTTTCGTGTGTCCAAGGTCTTGTTGCTGAACATTGGAGAGTACCATGCGGGATATCTTCGGTTCAAGCCTTTACGAGTACGAGTATGGCCTGACTTTCAAGGTATCATTAGGTGTGCTAATTGGAAGTCAGCGTTTTGACACTCAGTGCAAGAGACTCTGTACTGTAGTATGAATTAGATCTAACAAGATTAATTGTCTACTCCTAGTCTTGACAGATAAATCTATGATAAAAACTAGTTTCTCTGTTTAAAGCTTGACTAAAAAGAAGTTTAGAAAGATATGTTTCTCTCCCCTAAACGACCACAACCGAGCATCAGTTCACGACATTGGAGATGGACCTACTAGAAATCCGTCTCTACTTGCCTTTATAGAATCGTTCTAATATATGGAAGAAAAAAGTATAACGTTTTATCTAGTTTAGAAATTCGCAGCCTTTTAACATTACCTATGTTTAAAGTTGACTCTTTCACCTTCGAAGATAACAATTAAGCGACTGAGCTTAAGATGATTGTCGCTATATATTAATAGACAATTCCGAAGCAAAAGTCCAACAAGGCAACAGCGTAATTCAATCTCATCTCCCAAGAGCGCCACAAGAGCAAGAAATCTAGAAAAGCAAAAGGCTCCAAGAAAAAGGTTAAAAGGCAAAAAAGTAGACACAACAGACTCCTATACGGGTCTACCGACGGCCCACGGAGACTCCAGGCAGTATACCAGACTCCGATATGCCAGCACGTTCATAGTCACTTACTTTCCTCAACCCGCCCACCGGCCCATGGGATGGAGCACCACGGGGAGATGGGAACGCTTTCGCTCACGAGTCTTTCCTGCACGAGAGCGAACTGTCTGTGTCTGTAAACACTGAATAATCAAGGCAGTCTTTCCACACACCAAATTGGAGTAGAACCAATTGGGTTTGCTAGTGGTAAACTCAGCATGCATTCACCCCAGAATCACACCACTGAGCCACCACGACTGTTTTGACCCAGCCTGTGTTTGTTTGATAGGTTTGCTGTTTTGGGATATTTAACTGAGCGAGCAAGAGGTTGACGTGTGCCTTTCAGGTTTTAAGGCAGTCAGCTAGACTGCTTTTGCCTAATCACAGCAACGTGTTGCCTGCTGCTTGGAAGGTGAAAGTGAAAATGAAAATCCGCCTTCAACCCCTAACCTTGAAACTTTCTACTACAGGCAAGGTCTCCAAGATACATAAGCCCTGTACAAGAAGATTCCAAGCAAAGCAAAAATGGGGTTTCATTCTCAGGAGTAAACCATCCATCTACAGATCTACCAATCTCACCACGTAAACAATAAAAGCACTCAGAGCTTCCTCAGAGACCTACAATCTACACAACACTTCCAACCCATAACTACAGCAGCTTATAATCCTCTCTTCTCTATGTGTAAGAAATTCTAAGCAAGCAAGTCAGCACGTGAGAAGAGTCAACACACCATGTAATACTGTAAACCAAACCACGATGTCAACTACCCAACAACACAAGCATGTAACTAGTATCATCAACTTTTCGTTATCACTTTCATCTTCAAAAGTGCAATCATTCTAGCAGTAAAGAGCATACTAGCTTCGAGTTATCAACCTCTTCTTAAAAATGCATCGGTACACTATAGTGGAGAGTATATCTACTACACAAGGAGACCATCACAAGAATGAGAAGTAGCTAGGTAGACACATGAAGTTATCCTTTCAAGTAAACAATTAAAGAGACGGAAACAAACACATGACACCAATGATTACCCGAATTATAAAATACTATTTCCTCGCGTAGATTCTGTACAGGACCTCAACAAGCCTTACGAAATACGGTATACCCCATCACCTAGAAAACGCCGGCCTTGAAAAAGAGAAAAAGATCGTCTGGAATACAGAGTATTTCGAGGCAGACAGACCTTCAAGTACAATAGGTATTCTATATTCTTAGCAACGTCCAAAGAGAGACCAAGTAAATCTCACAAACTCCAAATTCCTTAGCTAACAACGCCGCCATCCTCTCATCTCAACGCCTATACACCACCATCCCATCACCATCGACAGACAAAAACCCCACACATCACGCCCTCCCACCACAATCAAAAACCCGTACCCACCCTCCTCAATCCCCAAACTAACCCCCAGCCTCCAAATCCAGGAAAAGAAAAAAGGCCAACTAAACTTCCCGCCCCAATCCTGACCCCAAACACGCTTTAAAATATCAAAAGCAGATAGCCGCTGCCCAAGCTCAAGGATCGCTGTATCGATCGGCGCGATAGTACTAGTAGTAGGCAGTGGTGAGGTATAGAGGGTTAATCTCGACTATCATGCCGGCCAGAGAAGTCGGAAGATTAAGCGACGAGACGAAATAAGTGATGGGAGAAGCGTCGACGTATTTAAGAAAAGAGATATAGGGCCCTGTATAAAGTAAAATCCATCTTCAATATCTCTCCAGTGATATATGTATCATGAGTTACATACTCAACCGCGTACAAAGCAACACAGCAAAACCCAAGCAACCACTGCAGCCAAACAAAGAAGAAACCAACCGAAAAGAAAAGAAACACCTCCACACCATCATCTGCAACCAAACAACAACAGCCAACCCACCAACCTAGCAAACCGAAAACAAACCCCCCTATGAAACCCGTCTCCTCTGGCAGCAGTAGAAGAAAGAGGAGACAAGGAACCCAACATGGAGCAAGGAAGCTAAACTCCATCCTCGCTCTGAATCTCTATTCTGATTACTTACCTAGGTACTAAGAACTACTCGAACCTTACCACTCTAAAAAAAAGAACCAAGAAATCCCATACCTATCTTATCTTACCTACTCTCTCCTAGATCCAAGCCCAAGGTATACTAGCGAAATAAGAGATAAACATACTACCTTAGAACTAACTACCTATTTCTTATAGTAGTAGCCTCTGCTATAGCCTTCTCTTTATCCTCTTAGATTCTCCTGTGCTTTATAAAAGTCACATAACAGACAGCACAACTTACCTTGACAAAATCACAAGAGAAGCACTACGTCAAGTCCTGTTCATTTCATTCCTCCATTATCCCATATCTCTACCTCGGCTACAAGAGTAAGAGATACATGTGGTACTAGAAGAAAGAATTTGCGAGAATATAAACAATTTCAATCTCTTCTCACTCGCGCCCGGCGCATCGCCTCTTCTAGCCCACCATCAACTCCGACCAACATCTTCTCCATTTATCCCCCCTGACAACCACAATACTGCAATCATTCGATGCCCCATCATCACATCACACACCTTTTCAATTCGAAAAAAGCAACACCACATTTATATACCCGCCATAATACTGATTTATCATTCATCCCCAACTAATAAGCTCCGTGTTGTTTCCATTTCAAAGAGATACAAAGAAAAAGAGAGTTGCTTTCATCCGGGGAATCCAGCGATGCAGAAGACACAAGAAAAAGCACAATCGTGACCGTCTAGAAATTCTCCTTGCCCCAGACGAAATTGAATCCTATCATCTAGTTAGTCACGAACTTTCTGATCAAAGGGGAGAAAACATACCAGGCTCCGAGTACATATTACACTTGATATGCAATTGACTTCCAAGCACCTTCGGCCCACAGAAGAACACACCTGCCTCGGCTGGCGCGTGGATCTTGCGGATGGACTTGTAGATCATGTCCCAGTTGGGACGTCCAAAGTTCGTAGGCGCTCTGAGACCAGTAATAGCATCACGGTCGGCATTGGCATCGTTGATCATAATGTTGGTAGCATCATCGACCTTGATCTTGGCAGTGAGGTAAGTGTGGATCTCAATGTGGTTGTCCATGTCCTGTGCTTCGATGGCGAGGAGAAGCGAACGGAACCACTCAAAGGAGCCGAAGTCACGACAGATCCAGAAGAAGTAGACTTTGCGGAGACGAGTCTTCTTCTGCGGGTAGTTCATGCGGTACCAGATCGACTTGAGGATGGATGCGAAAGGCGTAACCCCGATACCGGCTCCGACAAGCATGGCAATCTCAAACTTGAAGACATCCTCGGAGGCGGATCCGAAGGGCCCATCGACGTAGACACGGGGAAGGACGCGGCGGATGGCGGGGTCAACCCCCTCAGCTCCGGGGCCGTTCTGGTTGACACTGACGACTTGGGAGGCATCCTTCTTCTCTCCCCTCGGCTTATCAATCTCGCATCCGAGGGTTCGGCCAACGGCCTTGGTGAAATCTCCCTGCATTCGCATGTGAATCGAAATGTAATCCTCCTCGGGTGCCGAGGTGAGCGTGAAGGGATGGTATTGCCAGATCGACACGGCGGGACAGCAGAAGAAGATGTATTGTCCCGCACGGGTCTTGGTGTTCTCCTTCTTGATCTGGATCTCGCAAACCATCGAGGGATGTTGCACAACCTTGGAGATGTACGTCTTGTGCTTGCCGCGAATCTCACGGGCCACTCTCTCCATCAGGTAGATGTAACCACCGTACATCCAGTATTGCCAGAAGACACCGATGGCCGTGGCACCGGTCGAAACACAGAAAGGAGCGAAATCGGGTTGAATCATGCAGAAGGCTCCGTGGATCGACCAGAACAAGAAGAAGATGACGAACATGTGATGGGTGTACCAGAAGCGCTCAAAATTGGCACGACGCATCTTCTCGTACGAGGTGAGAGCCATACACATGAGAGCAACCAACATCACGTATCCCGACCACCCGGGACCACTCGCAAGGTTGGCGAGCAAGAATCCACCAATCCCCAAATCATTCTTGGCTGAGATCTGGGCCAGGTTGTTCCAATGTGCGATGGTGTGGACCCAGGAGAAAAAGACGATGGACCAGGCCGTGGTCATGTGGAAGGTGATGTTCTTGTCAAACTGTATGATTCCATTCAAAGGGGTTTGACGCGCGAGGGAAATGAGTGTTCTGCACACTGGGAACAAGATCATGGCCACGTCGAAATGCAGAACCAACGCCGCCGAACGAGCGATGGGGTATGTGAGACCAAACGTTGATCGTGCGATCGACAGCGAGTCTTTGATCTGGTAATTCATGAACCCAAAGGCAAAGACCATTGCGTGGATAGCAGCAAAGACAAAGACGAAACTGGAGCAAGAAGTTAGCAATGGCGTCACACATGGGCCATACTCAAGATAGATTGCACATACAATCGACGATATCCCTCGTTGACCATCCAGCGGTCGAATCTTGCGCGTCCTGTGAGCTCTTTCGGCTTCTCACCACTCATCTCTCCCGACATCAACATCCTCGTTAGAGGAGGCCATCTTGCTCGTTCCGACACGCGAATGGAGCCCGTACTGCTCCTGTTAAAACCTCCTTTCTCCATCCTTGCGACGTCAAGTCGACTTTTTTTCCTATGAGAACCTTCTTCGTTGCCTCCCAGTATCCGCCCAACAGTCCCCGGGTGCTTCCTCGTATTATGCTGTGGGTGGTATCGATCGAAAATGGGTTGCCTGTATTAAAATGGTCGTGTCATTCAGAGCCTGCTGAACATCACAGACGCTGAAAGGTTCGAATGTAAATGGGGGGGGGGGGGGCGTGAGGTTCGACGAAAGAGTGAACGAAGCCTGCGACGAAGAGAGGAAGAGAGTCAGCAGAGTGGTCGGGAGGGTGCCAAGTACAAGTACCGCGGCCGAGCAGCCCAAGTGCCCAGACACCGTGGACATATATATGCAGGGCTGAGGGCGATCAAGCAAGACGAGATTAGAGTCCGGTGACGGGGGGGGGTGGCAACGTCGACGCGACATACCTGTACACAATGCCTGCACCGGTGGCTGCCTCCAAGATCAGCAATGAAGAGAGCGGAGGGGAAGAGAAGGTGAGCGATGTGCAGAAGCAGAAAGAGGAGGGCGTAAGAAGAAACGTAAAAGAGGAGGTGCACTTGAGAGCAAGTAAGAGTGTCGACTAGAGGAGGTCGAAGAAGGATTGTGGCGGCAAGGCCGTTCAAACATATGGCCAAGCTTTTGGCACCAGCAGACTGTCAGGATTATGCGGGAGGTTGCAAAGAAAGACTCCCTGACGAGGACGACGCATGGCCTGACTGGCTGGGTTGGCTGGCTGGCTGGGCTGGAGGACGACCAGATGGCGATGGGCCCATGTACGATGGTGGTTGCCCTTTCCCCCCCTACGGCCGTCGTCAGAGTGTCTGAGAGCCTCTTTCTCTCTCGCGGGCACTACTGTAGCAGCGCAGCAGAGCAGAGCGCCAGTGCCGGTCTCATGGGCAGAGGGCGTCCCGAACAGAGGCGCCCCATCCGGCGCTACGGGCTACACGACCGTGGAGGGGGCAGCTGCGGGCCTGGGCTGGCGAGGAAGAGGCGTCGTTGAAACAAGAAGAGCCGCAAGGGCCAAGGGTCATGGGCGAGGGTGCCAGGCGCGCGTGTTTGGAGCCTGGGACGGTCGTGATCGGGCGGCGTGAGTGGTTGCACAGGCGCCGTGGAGACCGTCGTACTCGTAGCCGACCGGCGCTGATGGCCGCCATTGGTTAGGGCTGGTGCCTGCCATGGCCCTTGTGTCGGTTTCAGGCGCCGACGACTTGGGTTTCAGCGCCACCCTTGCTTGGTGCGTCCCCTTTTCTGAAGATGAGCCCCTGTCGTCGTCGCAACCAACCACCGACGTGGTGCTGCTGTGCTGCTGCTGTGCTGCTGCTGCTGCCGCTGCCGGCCATTCTGACAGCGAGTACTGTACTGGAGCACTGGAGCACTGGAGCACTGCACCGTCCCTACAAGAAAGACGTCTTGCAGTATGCGATGTCTACCTACAGTACCTAGGCAGGTACCCGTGACGCGCCCGCCTGTTGGCTGTATCCTGGCAGGCCAACTTCAACACCGCCAGAGAAAGATGCATGTTCCTTCTCATCGTGCATCTGTCTCTCCACGACCAAACCGGAACTTCCGAAACCTTATGTTTTCCATCTCATCTCGCTCCCGCTGATCTCCAAACACGGTCAAGCGGCCCAAGTGTATTACGCACTGCCATCCAAGACAAGTCGTCGTCGTTTGGAGTCCATACCAAGGGCCTTGTGCTGGTGCTTCTTCCCTCTTGTCCGCCCTTCACCGACGTACCAAGGGCTTGTGGGAATGCTTCTTCGGTCTTGACCCGTCCAGCTGCTGTCTATTTAGACGGGCACGAAGGAATCAATTTCCTCGAAGAGAACGATGAGCCCATTTGCAATCTTCTCTGTTCAACACGTGCGGATGGTCTCCAAAGACCATCCTCCAATCCCCCCCCCTACATCGTGTCCTACGCGCCACGAAACATCTCTGACTTTCCGCTGGTATATGCCATCCTCTGTTTCCGCCGGCGTGCCATTGCTTGCGTTTTTGAGACAGCAGAGAAGTACGGTACAGCAATCATGATACCACGCACATACCTACCATTCACGCATCATCTCGTACGGTAATAGACTGAGCAGCATAGCCACGCTCCGTCTGCCAGTCCGAAGCACCGGTTCCAAGGCCCCCAATGCACCTAGCCTTTGACTCGCAGATGTAAACAAGACCAAAAGCCCAAGCCTTCAGGCACAAAGAGAGCAAAATAGAGAATCAACTTCCTCTCCAGGTCTTCTGGGTACGAGTCTCGAGAAGTTCGTGACAAGCATCCCAATTCCATGCCAGCGCTCCCTCCTCGTCGTAGATCAATCACTCAGTCTGGTATCAAGAAACATACCACACTATCATCACCCTGCTCCCACGCTACCGTAGAAACAAGACGATTCATGATCCTCCTGATTCGTCCTCGCTGTCAGACCCACGCGAATCAATCATGCCATTTTCAACGTCGAACACAACAAACATCGTCCAAGCCAAGCTTTTGCCCATCTTCCCATCCTCCCATCTTCCCACTTTTCCCGCTCCCGACCGAAATCCTTCTCATAATGCATCTTTAAACGATCCCGCCCACCACTCATGCTCAAGTGTAGCCTCCTCATTGGGTGTAGGACCTATGTGTCTTCCGTACTTTCGTACTTACTGCAGAGTCTGGTCAAATAGAACCTCCGCGAGTCCGCAGCGGGAGATTTGCACGAAATCTAAAACGAATCAGGAACGCGGCGCCTCATGTTGCTTCTTCGACACCCCGAGACTGCTTCAAACGTGACACGGTGTTTTGGGACCACAAAAGGTTTAGCGCTTCGGCTTCTCGGCCTCCATCTACGAAATGGGAGAGAAGTGGGAAAGGAAAATAGTTCAACATAAAGCAGACCTTTGTGCCTCGTTTCTTCCTCGGTCCTCTTCTGCGTTGCAGGTAGGGAACGGCACTGTACATGCGCATCTCCTTTTCCCTCGCCGCGACAGACAGGAGGATGGACGGATAGTATTGATATGTGATGCGGAGAAGTGCTCTGGCTGAGATGACGGCGCTTGTAGGTAAAGAATAATTTCTTGGAAAGACTGGAGACTTGCTGTACTATATGCACGTCTCTACCTTCAATTTATATAGCGTTGACTGTATGCATACTAAAGAAGAGCTTTGCGGAGGATTCACAGAATAAGATTGAGTTTGGAATGAGGAAGGTAAAACGGTGGGGGACATAACTACACCTTGCCATGCTAAAAAAGACTGCCAAGTACGACAATAGGGAAGACTCACAAGTTTGAAGCACTCTTTGGGAAGCGTGAAGCGCATGAAGCCCAAACGCATGCATATCATCTATTTCGCTATTCCTCTCGCTCGCAACTTGTAAGGCAACACAAGCAAATACGCGATATTCGTCCCTATCGCTGCATCCCCGGTGCAAAAACGAAAAGTATTCCGCCTCCCAACGTGCATTCCCCTCCTCTCATGTCCATCCATCCAGTAGCAAGTAGATTTTTCTGTCACGAGAAACAGAACCCATAGAGAAGAGAGACCAAGTAGTGTTCATCGACGCCAGCTAAAACCGTAACGCATTGCAATCAATCGGCAGAAGTAAACCTGGATCCCGTTATGTTCGTGATTTTGTCCTTGGAGGAGCAGGCTAGATTGCATACTTTCGAGTCCATTCCCTTGCGGTGGCCTCGTATCTGGAGCGGTCCGTCTTGTAGACGTGAGCGATCTCGGGCACAAGTGGGTCGTCCGGGTTGGGGTCAGTAAGCATGGAGCAGATGGAGAGGAGGACTGGGAAGTGAGCAAGTTAGCATATGCAGTCGCGGGACTGGAAGATATGGTGCCATACCTTTAGAGATGGTCAAGGCTGGGGACCATTGATCACGGAGAATATCTAAGCAGATACTGCCGTTGGAATTGATGTTTGGGTGGTAGATGCGGGTGGTGAAGTTAACCTTCGGTGGCTTGAAAGGGTAGTCGGTTGGGAAGTGGATTGCGAGGAAGAAGACACCTCCAGAGTATGGTGAGTCGGACTATGGCATCGAGAAATTAGTGTGCTATTCGTACATTCGTACGTGAGAGCGCCGAGACTTGAGCCGCATGAAACCCGATCTCAAAATCGGCTGCAGCCGCCCGGGTGACGACGAAGATAAAGATCAGACTTACAGGACCCATGATGGTTGCTTGCCAGTGGAACTATTGGCGTCATCAAGTCAGCGTATGTCCCAAGAATGCCAGGTGGTCTCGTGCGCATAAAATGACAAGACTGATGTCGCAGAATCGAGGGTGGTGGCTCTGGAGGGTGACATACCAGATCATCACCGATAGGACCAGCGGAGCACGAAGACGGAGGGTCACTATATTCCACCAACAACGTCAGCCATGTACTCTACTTGAGCCCATCGTGAAGGTGAAGTTATTGATGATCCTGCATGGGACCCCGCTATTGGCAGCCGCCCCACCAAGGTGTTTTCTCTCATTCAGGTAGCGGTGTAAAGATGTAGATAGACGTACCGGCCCAAGTCTGTAAGTTCCTTGTTGATTCTCTTAAGAGCCATGTTGAAGTATGGAGAGTGGGAGAGGGTGGGATGGATGTGTGTTGTCGAGGACTCGTGGTCGAGGTTCACGGCAAAGGGAAGAACGTTGGATCTGTTGGAAGGCTAGGTTAGCGAAAACGTGAGAGTAGTGGGTGCAGACACTCGTTTTATACGATGCCACGGATGGAGAGATAGGTGATATTCACGTTCGATATCCGTATGTGTTCCGAGGTGGTTGGTGGCCTGGCCGTATGTGTTTTGCGGTGTTGGTTGTGTTGTTGATGCGAAAGGAATCTTGAATGGGCGAAAGAATCTCGCTGTCCAGCCTCTCGCTAGCGTGGCGCAGAATGGCAAGGCCCCGAAGATGACTGATGCTTGCACGCAATTGAAGAACACAGTCTCGGACACTAAGGTGGTGAATGAACTATCATATTCTACCTCGAGAACCTTCTTCTCGACAGCGTCTTCTTCACGCGAATCGAATCGGAACCCTTACTGCAAGTCACTACGACTACCAGCACCCTTCCCGCTTCTTTGACATTGGTGTTTCGTAACATGACGTCTTTCCTCACTTCCCGAAGGCCGAACAAGCATAATAGTGTAGAGAGTCTTACACAAGTACGAAGTACCTTACGTGGATAACAAAGCATCCAAATTCAAATTTGTGTCAAGGGTTTGATGCTTCTGTGTGTCCTCTTTGTCTATGAGGATCGTATATAGTTTGAATCATTTTGATGCTGGCTCGTTGCCAACCCAGCCAAGCCAGCAACAACAACAACAACAACAAAAACAACAACAACAAACAGCTTGGTAATGTCTTTCTTCCCTGATTTACGAGTCACCAAGCCAACCACCCGGTCTCGTTCATACGAAGGCCTGCAGTCCAGTGATTGCCCTTCCGAGAATCAAGCCTACAGTTCCATCAGCACCAGATCATATTCAACAGGCACATTCAAAAGGGCGCATGTACTTACTATGAATGTCACTTTGCCCCTCATATGTCTGGGTGACAAAGAGATTCGCCACATGTCTTCCAATACCATACTCATCACTTACAGCATTGCCACCAAAGATCTCCTGTAATATCCGTGAGTTGTGCAACGCCCGGTCACAGTTCTGTCTCTTGATCATACTGATCATCTCTGGAGCTGCCAAACCAGCATCCTTTAGCCTTCCAACCTGTATGGCAGCTAGAGTCCCGAATGCTGCATCTGTAGTTGCATCCGCCAACTTCTTCTGTACAAGCTGGTACTTAGCAATGGGATTGCCCTTAAACTGCTTTCGCTCTAAAGCATATGTCCTTGCTCTGGCGATACAGTCTTCGAGTGCACCGATCGTACCCCAAGCAATACCATACCTAGCGCTGTTCAAGCACGTAAATGGTCCTCTCAGACCCTCTACATCTGGGAACATATTCGCTTCGGGTATAGGACAGTCATCCAGTTGGATCATGCCCGTAAGTGAAGCTCGAAGTCCGTTCTTGTTCTTGATGGGTGGAGTCTCCAGGGTTCCCGGCGGACACTCTGATCGTTCCACGAGGAATCCCCGAATCTTGCCCGTTTCGTGATATTTGGCCCATACCAGCAACACGTCTGCTATTGGGGAATTCGTAATCCAGGTCTTAGCTCCAGAGAGTGACAGATATCCCTTCTTCGTAGGATGTGGCTTCGCAACAGTCTCCATTGACCCAGGGTCACTGCCGTGGTTTGGCTCCGTGAGACCGAAGGCACCCAACAATTGACCCTTTGCCATCTTGGGCAAGAACCTTTCTTTCTGTTCTTGTGTACCAAACTCGTCAATACCTCCCATCACTAATGATGACTGGACGGACATGCCAGACCGGTATCCACTGTCAACTCGCTCAACTGCCTTTGTGATGAGCCCAGAGGCAACATTCGACACACCGGCACATTCATATCCTTTAATCGTAGCACCGAGGAGGCCAAGCTCTCCCATTTCCTCGAGGATCTTCTTGTCATAATGTTCGTTTCGATATGCCTCTAACGTTGCCACACCGTTAGACTTGTCTCTACAAAGTGGGATTGAGAATTACCAAGAACTCGCGGTAGCATTCGCTCTTGACAGTAAGCTTCTGCTGTTTCGGATATGGCCAATTCTTCTTCCGTCAAGAGGCTATTCGACCCCAATGGATCCTGCCAGTTGAAAGGTTGTGGTGTGGCATGTTCGGCATAGCCTCTAGCAGCAACGGAACGAGCTGAAGCGCTCAATTGGCGTGCTGTTGATCGAATAACTGGTCTGTACATTTTGGCAGATCAATCAGGAGTCACAAAGGAGATGGAGTTTATTCTTGCCACTCCGGAAATGCAACAGTTAACTTGGAGGACTTATAACTGGCTAGCACGGCTGTTGATTACATAGATCCCCGCGCAGCCTTGCCTTCGAAGCACGCTCCGAGGCATGTTGCCGGCAAAAGGAAAGAGATGGCGTCAACGGCGCCAGTGAGCGTCCAGCGCATCAGTTCTTTTCTCATTCATATGGACTTGGGAACATAGGATGTACAGTACAAGAAATTGCCAAACTCAATTTGATAAGAGCCCCGATGCCGAAGGAAAAGTCACTGAAGAATTGCCCCCGGCGTCCAATCTGGATTAGTCAGCTCGAACTAAGCCAAGAGCTACGAGTACGAGTACGAGCGCGCTGGTGGAGTACATACACGTGATATAGTACAGCACAGTACCACTCAACGCGGTTCGAGAAACGACGCGATGTTCAATCGCGTCACCTCTCGAACTGGCAGCGAAAAAGTAAACCCTCGGTCAAACATCCGCAACTCACAAGTCCCAATATAACGCCAAGAATAAGAGAGTCACAAATATGGGAATCAAGCAACTTTTCTCCATTATCCGGGATGAGGCCCCAGATGCGGTCAAAGAGGGGGAGATCAAGAACCAGTTCGGAAGAAAAGTAGCCATTGTAAGGTCCCTCTTTCCAACAATTTTTGCGCAATTGACTGACTTGCTCCACAGGATGCGTATGCCTGCCCTATCTCTTGTATCCCATGCCTATGCTGATCCCCCTCAAGCTCCATGAGCATCTATAGTTTCCTCATCGCCGTTCGGTCGGGCGGAGAAATGCTCACGAACGAAGATGGAGAGACCACGTCCCATCTGATGGGCATGTTCTACAGGACGCTTCGAATCGTCGACAATGGCATTAAGCCCGTCTACGTCTTCGATGGAGCACCTCCAAAACTCAAATCCGGTGAACTGGCAAAGCGATTCCAGAGAAAGGCAGAGGCTCATGAAGGCATGGAGGAGGCAAAGGAGATAGGCACTGCAGAGGAGGTTGAGAAGTTCTCGAGACGGACAGTCAGAGTTACCAGGGAGCATAACGCCGAATGTCAGCGATTACTGAAGCTGATGGGAATTCCATATATTATCGCGCCCACGGAAGCAGAGGCACAATGTGCTGTGCTTGCCCGAGCTGGAAAGGTTTATGCTGCCGCAAGTGAGGATATGGACACCCTGTGCTTCGACTCGCCAATTCTTCTGCGACATCTCACATTCAGCGAGCAACGCAAGGAGCCAATCCAGGAGATCAATCTAGAGAAGGTCCTAACAGGGTTGGACATGGATCGCAAACAGGTACATTTTTGTGGGCCCTTACACATTGAACCCATGTTGATATCATGCAGTTTGTCGATCTGTGCATTCTTCTAGGCTGCGACTACTTAGACCCCATTCCCAAAGTCGGTCCTACCACAGCCCTCAAGCTCATCCGCGAACATGGTTCTCTCGAAAAGGTGGTTGAATCAATCAAAGCCGACAAGAAAGAGAAGTACACTATCCCTGAAGACTGGCCCTACCAAGATGCTCGCGAACTCTTCTTCAAGCCCGACATCCGACCAGCCGATCACGAGGATTGTGACTTCAAGTGGGAGGCTCCTGATATCGAAGGACTCGTACAGTTTCTCGTCACAGAAAAGGGCTTCTCCGAAGACCGTGTTCGCAACTCTGCCGCAAAGCTCACCAAGAACCTCAAGTCAAGTCAACAAGCTCGCCTGGAAGGATTCTTCAAGCCAATTCCAAAGACTGAGCAGGAGATTAAGAACTTGAAGCGCAAGAATGATGAGAAGAATGAGCAGAAGAAGAAGAAGCTAAAGGAAGACAAGAAAGAGAAGAAGACGGCTAAGGCGAAACCAAGAGGTACTGCGTGAGGTTATGTGCTATGTGTTTATTACAGCAGGGTGTATATTGCATCGCCAGGTCTGGCTGGCTAGGAGTTCATGGGCGTTAAATACGATGGTTGCCATACTGGCTTAAGGAATTGGGTAGGAAAAACATGCTGATAATAGTTAAATTTAACAATTGAAACGAAGATTTCATACAGTTACGAGTCGATACATGAAGTGAAGCATGATCACAGACCTTGCCCTGTTACGACACCAGAAATCAAGACAGCACTCTCCGCAGCACAAACCAGGTTACCAGAAATTTAACCACTTCTCAAGCCTTTTCATCCCAGCTCTCACGAGACAGAAATATTACCTTTCAGATCCTCATCCCGCGACCAGCAGGAAAATGCCATCCAATACAGATATTATAGCTGCACTGACATATTATATACTTTAAGTCTTCCTCTAGCATTACTTTTAATTAACTCCCAACCACTACCTCCTACATTTGAAAATCTAACGTCTAAAATCCAAAGGACCAAGTCTAAACTCCTTATACCTATATCTTAATCCTAAATCCTTTAAGTATATATTTAACTCTAATTCTAAATCTTACTCTACCCTCTTTTTAAGAAAGTAAGTTAGACTAGTATAAACTAGACGAGATACTGTCAAAGAGAGATAAGAAGAAAAAGATAGGGTAGAGTTTAAAGTTAAGGTTACTCTTCTAAGGTAATTTAAACATATCGTTGTAGACCTGTGGGTTTCTAATAGAGGTATAGTAGGAATATATAAAGTAAGAATCTAGGTAGACTATTATTATAAAATTAATTTTACTTATAACTATTAATTCTCTCTATAAATAAACAAGTAAATATTAAAGGATATAAATTCTTTAATCAGTCTAGGTAGAGACTTACTCTAAACTTAGTACTTTCTAATCTATATAGAAGTAAAGAACTAGTATATCTACTAGTTTCTCTCTACTAATTTATATTACTTAACTTACTTAACTACTTAATAAATATCTTAATAATCTTACTTAGTATACTTATTATTAAATAATAACAACTATATAGTCTAAAAGAGACTATCTCTATATAGAAAGAGATAGTTTATACGGGCCCTATATAATCACGTGACATCTATTCTAGTAAAGACCTTATACTCTTATCTATTCTCTCTTTATATACTTTACTACTTAAAATATCTTTCTTTAGCTTTTAGTGCCTATGCTATCTCTCTCTGTATATAATAAAATACGCATTCTCTCTACGACTCTTATCAACAGTCTTAACATTCTACGTACAAGAAATTCCCAAAGTACATACATCACACAACAAACATTACAACCACTATCTCTATCAGCTTCAATTCCAGCTCCACTTCTACCTCTTCTCTTCAAGACCACGCTCCAAAGTCGGAAGAAAAGGGAAATAACTCCAAGGACGCCACCAGCTCCAACTCCAGTTTGTTTCCCAAACAACAAGGCACAAAGATAAATAACACACACATCCGCACACAACCATCATGCGTCGTTTCTTAACTCAGCGTTTATAAACCACCTGCTGCGGATGTTGCTGCCTATCCTGTATATCAAACTCTTGGATGTTCTGCACCCTCCCGGAATTCACTGCATCCATGCCATACATGATGAATTCCTTCATCCAATCCTCACCGCCCCAATTCAGGCCCTGACCCTGACTCCTAAACATCTGCTCGTCCTCTAAAACCTTGCCTGAATCCGCTCTCTCCTTCTCAATGGCAACATCATTGATAAACAATTTGAACTCGGAATGCCGAAGACGCTGAGCCTCCTGCCTCTCTTTAGCTTCCTTGGCGATTTGCCTTCTCATTACACACATCTTCTTCTCCTCTGCCTTCAACATGTTCCTCATGTTGGTTTTCTCGGTCGTCGCATCTGCCCACTCCTGTCTTGCGACCGCATTACTCGGACTGTACCAGCGCTCTCTCATGGCTGTCGTATCAAAATCTTCCTCGGACATTCGGACCTTCGTCCGAATCGTAAAGATGTCGTGGCGCTTCCTCCTCTTAGGCTCCCCAAAGCAAGAAAGCATATGCATTACCGAACTCTTCTTCTTGAGAGTCGGGCGTGGCGAGGGTGGCGTTGATGGTTCCGAAGATGCTGCTCCTGGGGATGATGATGATTGGGGCGACGCTCCCGGTGCTTGCACTGGCCTGGGGGCTCTTTCGATGTTGCTGAGCTTGGATTGTTCTTGTTTAATATACAGATCGTAGGCACGTTGCAGATAGTGCCGTGCTATGGCCGGGTTTGCCTTTTCCAAATCGGCATAGCTGCGTGGAGTGGCTATCAAGTTATGGACGAGATCGTATTCTTTCCATGCTATGCAGCCGATGTCAACACCAGTGTCCGCGGGAATGGAGCAGAAAGGATGCATTCGCAGTGTACAGAGGTACATACCGATTCTCTTGACCTCGTCATTAGCCAAGCCTGCCAAATAACGCCGCCGACCGCATTCTGACACACATTCACGATACGGCCTGTACTTTTTCGGCTGCGAATTGGGATTGAGGACGAAGTCCGCAAAGGGATCAGGATCGTGGTCCGAGGGAGATTCATCAGGCTCAGAATCAGCCATATCTCAAATTGAAAAAAGGGCCCCTCCCTTCTTCCCCTCCTCTTAAAAGAAGGATGGGGAGCAGCAGCAGGAGCAGCAGCAGCAGACGCAGCAGAAGCAATGGGGATCAGAACAAACAGCGCTCCAAGCCACCCCGACACACACGCGCGCAAAAAAAGAAAGCCCTTGGGTCGTCGCTAAGACAGGCGAGGGCAGGGATGATGGGTCGGTGGCAGCAGCAGGGACGATTCAATACGATAGAAGTTTGGTGTGGGAATCGAGATGTCTGGGCAACAAGCTTGGGGGGAGGATGCGGTTGCTTTTTGCGCAATTGGCCGTGGATCAATGGGCAGGTCCTGGCTAGGTGTCACCGTGTGTAGCGTGCGTCATTTTTTGGGGGGGGCTTGTGCGCATCATTCCCAGTGGGGGAAGGCGTTGGAAGTGGAAGTGGAAGTGGAAGTGGAAGACGAGGACGCCGACGACAGGCGCAAGCGGCGTCAAGTGTTGTTGGGGCCGAAGAATGCGATGGCGGATGCGCGATGGGATGGATGGATGGGGCCAGAGGCGAGCTATGCGAGCGATGATGCAGCAGCGCAAGGAGCCAGGCAAGGCGGTGGATGGATTGCTGTCGCACTGGTGCACCAGTGCCGGTCGGTGGTGGTGCTGCTGTCGTGCACCGCAACAGCGTCGTCGTAGTAGTAGTGGTAGTGTGCAGCGGAATGCAGCACCAGCAGCGTAGTGTAGAGTAGTGCCGCCGTCCAGCGTCCAGCACCAGGCACGTCCACGATCGACGCGACGGGTGAACGACGACGACGACGACGACGACGACGACGTTGTTGGTGTTGTTGGTATTGTCGGCGTCTGAGGCGCGGAATTGGCTATCGCAGCAGCTGTCTAGATATGTCAACGTGAGTTGTTGATGTGAAGAAAAACAGAGTTGAGCGCATTCTGCCCGCGCCCGCACAGAACCTCCCCTCCTCAGCATCAGCCCAAGATGAGGGGAACGAAGCCGCAGATGGCCCGCCTTAGCGAGCCGCTAGCCTCCTTGCAGCAAGCTCCTTCGACGACAGACCACCGCACCGTAAGCATCACGAGCCATTGACTGATATAGTCGGTGAAAGCGCCAGCATTGTCATTATTCTGTGCACTTGTCGGCAGTGAGCAGAAGCACGGTGTCGACCTGGGTCTGTGGAAAGCTCGGTGTGGCCGGAAGGGTCTGCCGCTTAGGTACCGGTAATCCCCTGGTTGCAGCTGAGCCCTGGCCCATCCAACGGCTACTGCACCTAACAATGGATGCAGTGATGGGAGGGACGCCGTGAATGACTTCCAAGAGATCGAAATCTCTCCAATTTGCATTAGTAGGCAGGTCGTCGATGCGAACGCAGCTTGGCAGGTACAGCCCTTTATTGGAGCCCTACTTGCCGTTTGAATAAAATAGGTCATCTGAGAGAGAGAGAGGAATCCCGTGACCAACCTATACGCGACTGAAAACCGTAGTCTGACATGACAATCCCTTCACAAGAGACGGAATGCTTGCAAACCGGACTATGGAACTGTGAAAATACCTAAAGTGCACATCGTCTGCAGCAACTGCCCCTCATCACTGCCGATCCGGGAAAAGAGTTCGGTGGTTCCTGCCAAGTGTACCAAGGAACACATCTCTACTTTGTACCTTGACAGCCAAGTGAGGGATCTGGCTCAGAGCTTCAGAAGAGGCCACAGGGCCTGCAGATCACAAGAAATCCGTTTCAGCCTATATTGTTGCCTTCATGAATCGTCCCAGCATATTCCCTGACATGAAAAGGGAAACAAAAGAATCTTCTACAAGAAAATTTCGTGGTGCATCAGGTATACAGAAACAAGCAGACGGCAAGAGTTATTGAAAGCTTACTGTTAGGCTAAAACAGAAAATGGCACTAGCTTATAGCTTAAGGCCATTAAGCTATCGTTGGCCAGAGATGAAGGGTCTAAAAAAAGTCTACGTAGAGTTGTTGAGGACAGAAACAAGGCGATACATGTAGCATGCGCTACAAAACGCTTGCTGTTGAGGCAAAACAGAACCTGGTACTACAGTCACACGAGGTCATTGACCTCGCGTCAACCAACAAAAATTAAGAGCTCTAGAAATAAGAAACACAAAAGGCTTGTGCAGTATCGAGGTTATATTACTTGGAGATAACTTATTATCAAGGCAAAACAAATCGATGACGAGAGGTACAGTACTTCGTACTAACAAGTTCATTGACCTCTCGCTGAAAAAAAAGAGGTCTAGAATTAAGAAAAAAAGGTATGTGCAGTAGTATCGACATTATATTACCAGGAGATAGCTTCCACTCAAGACAAAACAAATCGACGAGAGGTACTAGCACAAAGGTCATTCAATGACCGCGCACAACCCAACATAAACCGAATGGCCTAGAAGGTTAGAATCAGGACAAGTAAGAAGGGCGTGTGCAGTGTTGAGATTGCCAGTACAGTACCTAGATTATCGGGAGATAGCTGACTGTCAAGGTAAAACAGAACGAGGTATTAGCACAAGGCCATTGCGGCACTGCCCGATCTATAACCAAGTCAAACCGACCAACAGGATTTCTAGCCACAACCAAGATAAGATGCCTCCCAAGCCCACCCAAGACTTCATGGCGCGTTGGCAAAGAAGGACAAGAGGCAGGTTCATTTGAAGAACGACGTGTGAGGGCGATTCCCATACCAATCGAGTGACAGTAGGCAGGCACCTTAGTATCAGTCAGTACTCTGATCCCTTAGGGATGTTGTCAGTGAGTTAGACCAAGCAAGCATCCGTACAAATGACTCTTGGCTAAGACGATCAGGGCGAACAGGACTCGGAGCGGTCCGTCCAATGGTTGAGAAGTGACGAGAAGGTTGGCTGACGAGTGAACTTGGAGGGACGCTGTAATAGAATCTATTCTTAGGGTTCTATGGGATGACACAGTCAAGACTTTCCTGAAGACATTTCAATGTATCACTCAAGTTAGGTCGCTGATTCGGAATAGTTTGCAAAGGAGTAGCACAAACACAGAAGACTTGAGGAGGAAACAGCGACGCAGAGTGTAGAAGGATAGAGTACGTCGCCATAAGGTGTAGTATTATACACCTGCTCAAGTCTTAGCAGCAACCTGTAACATTCAGACTAACGACCGAGTGGAAATTTGGCGATAGAGCGAGGAAGACAGTAATAGATTCTAGGTATTCTTTGGGACAACACAGTCGATTACCTCTAGACATCCTCTTGTGCCACTTTAGTCCCGTCAATGATTATGAATGGACTGCACACGAGTACTGTACCACAGATACAGAAAGCTCGAAGAGGAGATGTCGGCGCGGAGTGCGCAAGGATAGTGTATCGTGATGATGTGTGTTATGCACCTGTTCAGGTGTCAGCAGCAGTGTGCATCATGCCCAAGAACGACATCCCCCAGAACACATGGCTAGGATATTTGGGTACGCACCAGAAGTCACGATTTCAACGGCCGCAGCTACACGCGCATTTTATCCAGCAAAGCAAAGCCACTACCCGCTCGCTCGTCAATTCTCCTACGCCTACAATCTCCAAGGCAAAGCCATTATCACCCGATTTCCACACCTCTACCTGTATACAGCCTGCAGCCGGTCGAGAAGACAGCAACACTTCCACAGCAATTAGCACCGCACGCCCAGCCCAAGCAAATCCTTCCATTTATCCAGCCCACATCAATCATTGTATCCATCCGCCAGGCCATCAAATCCAAAACTCCTTAACACCCCTCAAAATCTCCTCCTTCGTCGACATCTTCTTGTCTCCCTCCCCCTCTCGCTCCTGAACCACAGGCTCTCCATCCATCTCATCCACCTCTCCCAGCTCGTCCTTCTGCAAATTCTTCTCTACATCACTCTTTTTAAACGGCAACTTCGGTTTCGAAAGAGAAGGACCTTGCTGTTGTGGAGAAGAAGGAAAAAGTGGATTAGTACTTGTATCTAGGTATCTAGGTACCTAGGGAGATGGAGACAGGATTTCGCGCAAGAAAGACATGTGCGGTAGTATGAAGTATGTAAAGTGGAAAGCGAAGAGAGGGCAGAAGGTGGAACTTGAGAAGGGGGAGAGTGGAAAGGAAGGGATACATACAAGACTATCAGGTTTGAATACTGGATGAGACACCAGACCTAACTTTGCTGCCGTGGACGGAGGATGCAGTTTAAGGCCGAGCTTGTTGATTTCGCGGAAGCAGAGCTTGAGGTTGACTGGAGGTGCCATGATGGAAATCAGTAGGTGGAGATTGAGGTGTTGGTGGTGAGGGAAGTAGTTGTTGATGTAGAGGTGTAGTGTTATATTCTATCGTTGATGGGCTTTGTTCAAACTTCGTGGTGTGGAAATCAGATTCTGGTTTTGTTGTCAGAGGGGCTGGTTTTGAAATTTGATTCTCGGACTTGTCGTTGGTGTTGTTTGGCTAAGAAGTCTTTTCGGAAGGAACGTCGATGGGTCACAGATGGGCTGGTTGGTTGCAGTGACTGTCTACCTACCTACGAACATTCATTCCATCTCACCCTCAAGGCTCTTGAAGAGAAACAAAAATTCCGCATCTTCTGAGTCTTTTGTCTCTGCGCTATTTGTCAAAGTAGATTCCCTCTCAAAGTGTATACAATGACAAACTGATTCCAAAAGTCCACCATACAATAAAGCACAAGTAACACAAGCATCAATCATCTACAAAACACTCTCCTACATAGGTATAACTGAGATATGCAAGCCTCAACAGCTGACGAGGACAATACAAAGCGGCGCTGATATCGAACACTTCATAAAGAGCCCTGTATCTTGACCAACAACAAAAAGCAAATTCATGAATAAGCAACATCTCCACTTCCACAATCTCACCTTTTATAGCACACTGTAAACACCCACAAAGTTACAGGACAGATAGAGGTTGCCTCCTAGCTAGTCTTCAGGTACTCTTCCTTTATTTCTAGATCCGACTCAAAGGTGGTGAAGAAGAAGGAGGAGTGACATGGCTTTGAACTTTCACTATGCATCATGTGAACTACACGGGGCAAACAAGGAAACATTCAACTTGATCAGCAGGAACCAAAAGCTAAAATTAGTTTCTTTTAATCTTGGCTCTTCTCGGTTTTATGCCAAGCAGTTGTCCATCTGTTAGTCTTGAAGGCTTCTGCCAATACTACATCCATAGACTAGGAATCCCGCAAAGGAGTACAGTACCCAAGCCAAGGAAAGCCCCAAATGCTTCCATTGTCAGTTATCAATTACGCTATCAATTCAAAAAGACGGCTACAAGTCAGCTTGACCAAAACCAAACAAACTCCTTCCCGTCTCAGTTTCTCCAAAACCCTTTTGGGCGGAAAATGACCTTCTCAAGGGCCCTGTGTACCTTAGCAGTACCTCTTATATCTAAAGAGCCAGCTCTACACCAACCAACCAACTAACTCAATCTCTCCTGCTCCCTAGCCCGCTCCAAAAACCAAGGCCTCGCAACAAGCCCCAGAGCCTGAACAACTACCCCCCTCTTAACGTCCATCTCCTCCAGGACTCTCCGTTCCTCCACCTCCACATCCCCAACCAGCCACTTCAGAAAAACCCCAACATTAGCCTTCTCAATCCGATGACCCATCTCCCGCATATACGCAAGACCCTGCTCAAGGCGCTGCTGCGTAACCGTAGCTTCGGCAAAGATCCGAGCTGCTTCTTTGCCCTCAGCACCTTGTAGACTCTGCAGTTTTTGCCGGCTTGTGACCTGGAATATTGGGCCTTTGACCTTGAGCCAAAGAGAAGCCGAGTTGGACAGTGGGTATTGGGCTTTCCAGACTATTCCTTCACCTCTTCCTTTTATGCTGAAGGTGCTTGCAAAGGGACATGTTTCCTCGACTTTGTTAGTAAGTAGTTGTAACGCTTCTTTGCATTCGTCATCGCAAGTAATTCTGCGATATTCTTGACCGTCATTACTGATGCACTTCTCGTAGATGAGTTTTAGTTCACTGCTGAAGGTCCCGCCTCGGGAGATGTGGTAGATACCCACGTCTTCGTTGTGGATATCGGCGTAATGCTTGTCTTCTAGCCAGATGCCATTGATGGATATGGAGAGGATGACAAAGCATTTTTTGGGCAGGTAACTGATAGCGACTTTCTTTTGCACCCCGGGACCAATCCATTCACCTGCAATGATGAGTGGGAATTCGTCGTCGATTTCTGTGTAAGGGTTGAGACTTGTGAAGCGTTCGTGATATTGCCTTTTCAACGCTAAAATCTCTGGTTGTAGTGGTAACATCGTTTTTGCGTATTCAAATTGGTCGGTTTCGAGAGTCACTGTTCCGGATTTCAATATCAGCACTTTTTTCTATACGAAATAAACTTTACCAGATCTTGGGGAACAGATATCTATTGGAAGAGGAGTCTCGCTCGAGGTGTAACAAACCTTCCGTTCGGTTTCGTGATTGGAGCTTGATGGTGTCATCCGGGAAAACCACAATGTCGGCGTGAGAACCATGAAGCTTCACGGTTCCAGTCAGTTTGAGCACATCGCCTTCGAATCCTAGACATATCCAATCAGTTCCCGCTACTTGTGAATTTCAGGCTAAAGAAAAAGGGAAATATCATACCGCTTCGTGATACATGGGAAAGCAGCTCCTCAATCTTGCCCGAAATCTTCGGGAAAAGTGTCGGCGACTTTTCCATTTTGCGTTCGCCTTCCTGTGCAGCCGGAAGTTCGGGAGCCTGGGTATGAAATTGATCGACTGGGTCGTTGGACATCTTGTCTGAATACCTCTTACTTCACCTCAGATCTCTCCCAAAATCTCACAATGGGTTTCAATTTGTAATGATGGAAGTAAGAGCTGCGAACGATCTTGGTGTGTAGGACCGGTAGATAGAGATGGTATGGTAGTGGTGTTGCTCCGGGCTGCGTCGCTACTTATTGAAGTCTTGCAACTAGTCTCGGTAGTATATAAACCGGTGGATGACTTAAATTGGAAGCTACTATTCCAAAGCCACTCAGGCAATCGGTAATGACTGGGCTAAGCCGTCGACTTCCGACTCGACTGAACTACATACTTTCTCCGTACGTATTGTTGACATCCAAGTAACAGATTGACACGGAAGTATGAAGTCTATGGAAAAAGAGCATTTTAAAAGCTTCATTCACTTGCAAGGAATATCTATTACGAAGGCATATTTTAGAAATGCTGCGCCTTAACGGCTTTTAATCTTCAGGGCAACATCGAAGGAAGGTTCGAGACAATGCCATTTGACTCATCGCTAAAGGTGACAACACGTGCCTTAACCCCTTTCTTCGGTCTGGGTGGGTAGAAGTTGTATTTTCCACGTCTTTAGCACGACGGGATGGCTTTTGTCTATTTATAATTCATTCTCTTGGAACATGACATAAAATTTGGCTCAGCCAAAATTAAACCAGAAAAGGGTTCGCAGACGTGTTTCGTGCCTTAGGTAGGTCTTCTGTCGAAAATAATCTGGCTCGCATGATGACCACCATGAACAACAGCATTTATGAAATTTGTTTCATTGTACCTAGCAAATTCAGAAGAACCTCCCCAAATTCACAAGAAGCTAAGCTGCTGAAACTCAGCGTACATTGTCCCAATTCTGCAGTAGCACCCGCACATTTAATCGGAATCCTGTAGGATAGATACGAAACTTCTGACTCAATAACAGCTACCTGAACTTAAAAGAAGTGTTTTGCCCCTTCCGTACAAATTCAGAATCGCCAACCGGAGAGACTCAAGTTGCTTGAGAATGTCAAGGTACAGGAACTTCAAAGAAGTTCCGCCTCAGTCATCTCAGCGTGTTCCAAGTTTTGGGAGTTCGTAGATAAGCTCTCTCTGAGTTTGTACGACTTCTCAGCTTCATCGTGGATTGCAATAATTTCGGCATGGAGGTTGGCATCCTCCTCTCGGAGCTTGTCGCTACGCAATGTCGCGACTTGGGCACTCAAATCTCCAACTTGCTGTCGCAGAACCTCAGAGACCGGATCTATTGAGTCAAGAGTTTCCCTCAGAATAGCCACCTCGGAATCGTCATCACCGGTATCACCCCCGTGCTCCAGCCGAGCTTGCAGAGCACTGTTATTCTCTTTAACCTCCTTCAATTCCTTCATGATTGACTTGTTAAAATCCGCAACAGTCTTTTGAGAAGCTTTGAGACCCTGAATTTCAGCCTTTAATGCACCAATCTCTATTTTAGAATCATTGTTTTGTTTGATGAGTCGTCCAACCTCGATTTCATGGGTGTCCTTTTGCTTATTCAATGCTTCCGTACAATCGTAGCTCCTAGCTTTCAAAGTGTTGTTTTCAGTTGTCAAGCTTTGAATGTGGGCCGTTTGGGCATTGATCCGAATCCTAAATTGGTTGTTGTCATTGAGAATCTGTCTTCGTTCAACATCCTTTGCTGGAAGTTCATCAAACAGCTTTTGTTGCGAATTCAGCCGCGCCTGAAGGATTGTATTTTCACTTTCGAGCTTGCTGATAGAGCCTTTCAACTTGATGATCTCCAAGCCTTGACCGACCACACCTGTAAGGAGTTTTCTCATTTCAGCTAACTCCTCACTATCTTTCTTTCTTGTCAGCTGCAATTGCGAAACAACAATACCAAACTCTCGTGTCGATGCCGCAGCGTCCTGGCAAGTCTTTTCAATGATTTGGAGCCGATTATCGTCAATGACCGCAGTCTTCAACAAAGCCATGAGCGACTCGCTATTTGCGGCTTGGTTATCAATCATGTACTGCTGTGCCTTTTCTCCCTCTCGGAACTTGGCTTCCACACACTCTCCTAGTGCAATCAATTGCTTCTGAACCAACTGCAGCATGCTTGATCGAAGTTCTTCAAACTTGCTTTCAATCTTCTTTTCGAATTCGAAGACAGTGGGCATTCCCGCAAAAAAGCCTCGAGGATAATCCATAGGACCTGAAAGTTTGGAAACTGATGATAATTAATCTCAAGGACTTGTCCTCTTATATCGGGAATACTTACTAGGACTTGTTGGACGACGAGTTGGGGTCGTGTCACGCTTATTGTCTTGATGGAGAAACTTGCAACTCTCGGCAGTCTTGTTGCACTTTCCCTGCTTCCAGTACCAACAGATTTCTTGGGATGGTTGCGTATTGTATGTGACTGGTAACCTGGGTCAGCTAACTTATTTTCTTTAGAGGTAAGGAATGAGTCTAAAAAGAAAACCGTCAAATGGGTTTGGAGTTACTCATTATTTGAGCTTGCTCGGAATTTGACATGGTAGACTGAATCACCCACGTGGTTTCTGCTGGTAAGGCTGGAAAGACGAGAGAACGGAGTCCTCACCGTCATTCCCATTCATTCTACCACTGAAATGGTCTTTTGCCCTGCTCGGATCAAAAATCTTGACATGTGGCTTACTGCGGTCTCCATCACCGGCTCGAACCGCTTCAGGCAAACGCGAAAATACATCGTCTCTGACCTCGGCTGTAGCGAATGCGATAAGTCTATTAGTCTGGCCCCAGTTTCCAATCTTCACAGCCTTTGCTTGATCATGAAGAGGCAACAGGACGAGTGCATCCTCATTCGAGTCGACATTCATGACCAACAGACCAAAGGAGGGGACTGAACCCGTGAAACTATGAATTTTGATGGTCTTGGCGATTGTTTGAAGATCATTGCTCGAATTATTCTCCTATGCCGCGATAGATTAGTTCCACAACCTCAAATTTGACATGGAACCTGCCTCAACTTGAAAGACTTACGTGGTTTTTATTTGTTGATGTTCTGGACTCTCCTTCTTTTACCACGCTTCGATCAAATGGAGTGTTGCTGATTTCCAGCTTGCGACCATACAGTTTCCTACGCTCAAGTCCTTTCAATGCAGCCAGACCAGCGTCATTGGTGCTCATCTTAACAAATGCTTGGCTAGCTGCTTTGTCCATCACCATCTCGTCAATACTACCGTAATCCTCGATTCCCATCCGAAGAGTATTGGCTGTAACTCTTGGATCCAGGTTTCGGAAGAAGAGAACTCTGGAGTCTTGTTCATCGTCTATGAGCCCAACGAGGGGAGCCGAACTAAGACTTTCAATACTCTGTTGTGTTCGAGAAGATGTGGTTGGCAATTCGAGGCGATTGGGTTGCCTTTCAACTTTCAAGGTTTTTCCACCCCGAAGGTGATAACCATTCAGGTTTTCTGCTGCGAGACGCGCCGATTCTGCTGTGTCCATGTACACATACGTGTGGTTGTCAGATGTTCGTACGATATTAGCATCGCCGTATCGCTTGAAGAGCTCTTTGAGTTCGAAAGTCGTGAGAAAGGTTGGAATACCTTCGACGAATAATCTATTCTCAACCGATGCTGGAAAACTGATGCCATCAGGTTTTCGCATTAGAGTAGGTGCCTCCTGCTGTGAACTCTTAGGCTCTTTGTTTCTGACCTCATCTGAGACGGACTTTGTGAGTCCGACCTGAGCGCTTTGAGCGTCTGGTGTAGTGACTAGATTCTGGGAGGCGGCGCCAAGTTGTGTTTCCGCTTGCGACTTTCTATGAGAGGGGAGACAACCTTTTGATCCAAAATTGAACTCATTTGCGGACATGTCCCGAATCAAAGTCGTTTCTTCATGGACTTTGGCAGCCTTTTGAATACGCATTTCGTACTCCTGGCGGTCATGTCTGATGACAAGCCATTGAAGGCAATCCATAGCCGCTGATGCATCACTCGCCTCCCGCATCCGAACAAACCAACATCCAGTTGTGCTGCCATTGTTGAGGACTGGCTGCACTTTGTCAACATAACCATACCTGGAGAAGAAGTGTCTGAGCAAGCTCTCACGGGTGGCTTGACCAACACCGCTGATGTATAGGTTGTTGTTGCTCATATCTGTTGACAAGTCACCAGAGTAGCTGGGTAGAGGAAATGAATTGGAGCTGATGTCCTTCAGCGCGTCTCGAATCTTTGGTGGTGTTTTATCCTCCAAGTGCTTTCGAGCCCATTCACTGTGATGTGTTCGAGTGAATCGCCGGGCTTTGGCAGCAGCCTCTTCAGCCTTGGAGACAACAGGGTAGACATTCTCATCATTCTTGATATAGAGAAGCGAGTGTTAGCAATGAGCCATATTAGATTGTCTTTGAAATATTGCTATACCGTGAGCTTGTTTTGCATGCGAGCATCGGTCATCGCGGCGACTGGGACTGTTGGCTTGACTGGGGCTGGAGGAGTCTGCGCAGCACAACTATTAGCATGGACGACAAGCAGAAAGGGTCAAACCAATTGCTGCAGATCACTTACCTTCGTAGCATCGACATCATTCTCTGAGCCAGACTCTTTCTTGATATTTGGATCGGTCAGGAAGTTACAGCCTCCCCAGTCCTTAAAATCGAGCAGATCATCCATTATTGCCTTGCGTGCACGCAGCTACACTTGACACTTGGCAATGGTTTTGAAGATCAAGGTGAATACCAGAGTGGGATGATTGTTGTGATGGGCTTTGGAAAAGTTGGTGTTGGGATTTGTTTATTTACTTTGACGAATTGTGCGCAAGTTGGCAGAAAGGGGAAGGCACTGGTGTTGAAGTCAGCTTTGGCGGCAAAAGCAGAAGGCACTGCCAACAATCTAAAACCCACATTCAATTTACCTAGGTATACAAGCCAACTCAATAACTCAATAACTCAATCCAAACACATCGCTCAAAATCGCCAACCTACAAGAACAGAAGTCCCATAGGTGAGTAGGAGAGGATTTAGCTGGTGTTAAAAAGGCTACATATACGTACTGAAGATGGTGGACTTTGTCCCTAACACGGTATTCTTCGTAACTTGAGACTACAAGTGCAGAATATATACCTTACTTTATAAAACTACTAAGTTCAAGAGCCAGTACTAGAAAAGCTATGAATCAAAGCCTTTTAATAGCACAAAGATGTCAACCTGCAGGAATGGAGTCTTTCTTGCTGTGGAAGCAATCGCGGACATCTTTCCCAAGTTAGTTCTCTAAAGAAAACCCCTGTGAAATATCAAATTAAGAATCGAAGCTGTAGCCATACTTGCGGCAAAGTTGACTTGGATTACTCAAACAAGTTGAATGACACAAAGCAGTCAGGCTGTAAGGATTACTACTTCTGATTAAACTGATCACAAGTGACCACCGTTCTATGTTTGGGTATGAATTAGGAACCCCGAAGATTTGCTTCCACCATGCGGGCTCAGGCCTCATCTTCAAAAGGCATCAAAAACTCGAAATCACAGCAATTATTAGCCACAGTTTACTTTGCAGACTTTATTGGACGTCTGAAACCTCAGGCATAAGAGAACATAAGCTTGTAAAGAGGTAATTTGACCTATGAGTTGTGAGATACAGGCAGGCAAGGGCTATGTTTCCGCCCTGTAATTGTCAGAAAAAGCAAGAACGAAGGGTGACCTAGTCACCTCAGGAGGGAAGGTTGGACATGATAGCACTGATGGGATGGGTGGTATTGATGGTCGAGTGGTCGTGGCTGCACATTTGTTAAATTTTCAAAACAATTCAGTTCCAGTCCACGTCGAGAATAACTCCAAGTAAGCCAAGCAAAAGACTGCAACTTTGTACTTCAGCTAAGATAAGAGCAAAGACTCGGGAGACAGATACCTGTTCACTGCCTAAGCCCTACTGTCCTTATACTAGCTGCCATGAATTAAACCCGAAACACGTTTCTCAATGATGAAGGGAGTACTTCAGATCAAGAACTTAAGTAGACATTATGAACAAGCATACTCCAAATGAGTAAAAGCAAATCAACGCAAGCTAAATATTATCAATCTCCACAACTTTAAAACGATAAGCTATTGTATGTGTTCTGGTAGTTTGCCAAGTGCCACGCAAGCATCAATCACTTCTTACAAGATGATGCATGGCCACCTGAGAGTGACTACAGTAATAAATGCCCAAAGAACTATGAAGAAGAAATGGCAAAAGGCAAAGCATACAAGACGAGGTATCCACTGGGGGGCCAAACATCTGAATATAATTTATAGCCAGTAGCCTTAGAAGATAATAATAGAGTATTGACAGCATGGCACGAAGGGCGGGCAAGACCTTAAAAACGAAAAGGGCAAGGAAAAAGTCAATCGTCATTATCTACACCATCTCGTCGACGTGCATCGGTCGAGACTCGCGGCAGATGTACTTTCGTACAAAACGACGTGATTCCAACGAGTAAGTTCTCTGCATCGAACAACCTTTCGTGACTGCAAAGGTCCCGTTCTACGACAGCCAAAACCGTCTTCGCCAATCCTCGCATCTCCAATGCCGAACTTCTCGATAATGCATAGCGAGATTCGCCTACAGATCACGGAGTACTCTCGGCGTCTATCATCCTATCTCCCTTGGATGTCCGAAGTGCGGGGAAGAAAAGGCAATTCAGAGGTCTATGTTCCTCGCCCCGCTCGTCCAACGTCTGAGGGGAGAGCATTACTGCCTTGGGTACATTTACCCTAGCTAGCTATCTTACGCGGAGTCGTGCCAACGTCCCGAAGGTGTAATTGTATCCGCGCAATCGAAATGCCTGACATTATGTTACCCCGCGGCTTGGTCTTTCACTTCATCTTACAGTATAAAGAGCTAGACATTGCCTGACCTTGGATGCTATAACTATCAAAACTACTCTGACTTACCTTGAAAACATCTCTACATTCCCAATCACCAAACAACCTACATCAAAAAGCATCATGGCTCCCTCTCTTCACCCATTGATCGATAACGGTCTCACCAAGGGCAGTGGCAACTTCGCTGGTGGAAAGTTGCACTGCCACTGCCCAAGTGACAAAGTTGAGGTTGCCATTACCGGCAACGTCGTCCACAACCACGCCTGCGGATGCTCAAAGTGCTGGAAGCCAAAAGGCGCTCTCTTCTCCGTCGTTGGTGTTATTCCCGTTGACAACCTCAAAGTCACGGCCAACGAGAACAAGCTAGCCATCGTCGACGAAAGCGCCGCCATTCAACGTCGTGCCTGCAAGCAATGCGGTGTCCATATGTTCGGCCGTATTGAGAAGGACCATGCTTTCAAGGGACTTGACTTCATTCACGTGGAACTCTCCAACGATAAGGGATGGCAGGAACCGCAGTTCGCTGCTTTTGTCTCCTCGATCATTGAGCAGGGCTTTGATCCTAAGGAGATGGACGGTGTCCGCTCTAAGTTCAAGAGTCTTGGCCTGGAGACGTACGATGTCTTGTCTCCTGGGCTGATGGATGCCCTGTCTACCTACACAGCTCAGAAGGCCAAGTTGTAGAAATATTCGTCGATATATTTTGGTTCGACATAGGAACGGCTCTTCGCCGGGGAATTTGGGCACGTTGTCTTTTTCAACATGGACGGCCAAGATCTGGCTTGGAGCCCGCTCCTGTATCCCTGATTCGTTTGATATATTTGAGGATAGTCACGGCAGTAATGGAGTACATGTACGAAAATCTTAAACCACTTATTATTTGTTCTGAACACGGTCGCATGGGAAAAGCATAGGGAGATGATTTTTCGGGCGTTGTCTTCATGAGTTAGTAATTCGTATCTATGGAACTCATTACCTACCATTTCTCTGTGGATCTGTGCTATATTTGAGCTGCGTACAATTTAGTCTTACAGCTTTTTCGTGAAAACAAGCATAAAGTCAAATTTGAATTTACACAGACACTGAAAGAAAATATGTGCAGCTATAGCGGGTGCACCGCATGCTCAACCACAGTGTTAACTCCTGGATCGGTACTTGAGGCACCACGAATTTCTAGTGACAAAAGTTCCCCACTGTATCTACAAGTATCACTTGGTAAAATGTTCTCCACCTACAAATTTGAAGTAAGTTCTACGCCAAGGAGTATGCGAGATAAGGCATTGTAAACAACCAGGTACCGTCTAATAAATATAAACCAATCGGTGAGCTTGGAATATGAGAAAAGGAGGAAATATTCTTCACTTTGACAGCGTGATGGGATGAAACTTGTCATGAGTCAAATCCCTTAGCTCTGGTAAATCAGGCTTATTAGATCTGAGTTACTCTCGAGATATCGAGCTTGGTCCTACCTATAAATGCATCTTTAATCTGTGTCCTGTACTACAAGGACGTATAGATTGGAACCGAAATGAATGAAGTAAAATTAGAACCGTAAAAGAAGGCGAATGTTGTAGGAAGAAAAGGTGGCGTATAGGGTTTATATGCTGTTTCGTTGAACGCGTTGTCGGCAAATAGAATTCGAGAAATATTGTACGTTAAACCACTGACTCTGCTTGAACACTTGAAATTCGAGATCACGTACCTGCCCAGGAAGGTGGAAGGAGGGGATTACTAATTCAAGCAATTTGCGACCACTGAGTTAGGGATTAGAACGACGAAGGAATTTGTGGAATTATTAAGAGGGGCATACATCAAATGTAATCGGCTACAGAGCTAGGCCAGTGACGGAGCCAAAAAGCCGGTTGATCTTAAGGTTATTCGGAATTATCTATTAGAGCCATATAAATAGCTTAAACCCACAAACATGAGCCCCGGGAAGAGATACCAGATGCCAGCGGCCACTATAACAACAAGGAACAAGCGTAGTCGTGAGATTTTCTACCCATTAGCAACGGCCTTTGATCTTGTGAAGAGAGTAGCTAACAACGCGTAGTTTGAAAGGACCCCCCCAGGTCGTGCAACTTGCAAGGGGCGGATTTTATTTTCATCATCATTCTCGGGGATAAAAGCCGAAGGGGCAGAAATATCAACGCCTTTCTCGTCCAGCCTGGCGGCATTTCCGCCCTCCGGTTGCGACATGATCGGCAACTCTAACAATGTCGGATATCTTTGTAGAGGTAACTTTTTTTTGGAGAACAAAATGAGAAAAGAAAATTCAATACAATGAGCCTAAACCTTCTAGGCACAAGCGACCAGTAGAAACCTAGGTAACTGTTTGTAGGTCGGAGTTTAATAGAGTAGTCCATTTATGGAGACAAACTGTATTAGGCGGTATTCCTCTAGATAGAGAGACCTTTAAAACTATGCCGAGGTCATTAGACGCTTAGATCCGCATGGCTTTTCGCTGCTAACTTACTTCCATGAGTTATGATTTCGCAGGTATATATAACGGGCATGCTGTTTGAACTCATGTCTAGAAGAACGATTAACACGCTACAACTTTCAGTATAATAACGTCTCTTTATATCGGTCTACTTCATGTGCTCGTTCGTTAGGAGTTTAAGCGAGGCCAGCTATTACTAACTGTTATCTTCTTCAATCTGCCAAGCTTAACGAGGTATATTTGTAGATGTGGAACAGAATAGCCTAATTATGATTTTAGACCCGCACCTATATCTACTTAGGCACATCATTTTAAGCTAATATAATATATACTTGCTTCACTGCACCGGCAGATTTATAGTACCAAGTCCTTTTAGCGACAAAGCCGATCTAGCCGAGTACTACAATACTTCCACTTTGAGCGGAATGCATGCATATGGTATTCTTTTTCAGGAAGCTTCAGAGGTTGAGGTCCTCAATTTCCTTGTGTCTTCTACTCTATTCTTCGATATAATGTCCAAAGAGATGCAAACTAATCTTCTGTCATGCAAGTTGCAACGGCAGTCTCCGACCGTGACGATTGTGGGGGGAAGCGATAACAAGAACGTTAATAACCAGCTTTTGCCCCACGGTATTTCGACTACCTTGTGGCCTTGCAGAGATTAAAAGAATTTGTTAGCATCCCACTTTCAACGTAAATTGAAACCGGGTGCTGTGTGTTAAGAAATATCTAACTGCTCGTGGCTTGACCAAGTCACGGCATTGCCTCAACAGTATTAAGTTTCACCACATCTTGAAATATACAATGGCAACAGAAAGACTGGAAGCCGTGTTTCAGCACCCGAAATCTCCACGGATAGATGGAACCAGTCAGTTCGTAGAACCTAGCACACATATCAGAAACTCCGATATCAAAAGCGCAAGGCGCATAGCAAAGCAAAGTAATTGACCCGAGCATTAATTTAGGGCGGTAGATCTGAACATAGCATCAAATCATACCTCACCATTCTGACGTACCGAATTTCGCGAACTAGACAGCCACCGCTCAACCCCAGAGATTCCATCATCTTGCGATATACTGATTGTAGGAGCTGGGTTCTGTGGTGATTCAACGGCGTACCATCTCACTAAAGCTTACGAAGGCAAAGCGCAACCATCAGTCGTAGTTCTTGAAGCCAGACAGGCTTGTTGAGGTGCAACTGGATGTAACGGCAAGGAATCGAGAGCCTAGTAAAACAAAAGTTGTTGATACTGTCCCGACAAATTTGACAACTTTCAGGTGGCCATATCAAACCAAATCACTATATCCACATCCCCAGATATGCAGAGTTGTATGGGATGGAAGCAGCACAAGAGGTTGCTGAGTTTGAAAAGTCGCAGGTTTTGGCCATCGAAGCGCTTGTGGACAAGGAGAAAATTGATTGTGACCTCCAATTAACAAGAGGTTGTGATGTCATGACGGATCAGACTCAAGAAGATAAAGTCACTGCTGCCTTGATGAAGGTCCAAGCATCTGATGCTAAGTGGACTAGAGATATTCACTATACTGGTCCCAAATATGCGGAGCAGGTAATCGAAATTTTCTCTTGCTACTAGAAAGATCTCCGGAGTCAAGAACGCAAAATACTGGTTCACATTTACAGCAGGCCACTTTTGGCCGTAAAGATTGGTCATGCATCTTCTGTCATTGGTTATCTCAAAAAGTATGAATTTACAGACTACGACCCCAATCACCAGGATCTCGGAAACTCCCCAAGAGGCAACATCATAGCTAAGAAGATAATCCTTGCAACTAACGGCTATACCTCACAAGTTGTACCGCAGTATTCGAAGAGAATTATCCCGATCCGAGGAATTTTCAGCAGAATATTTGGCCAATTCATACAGTCCTAGGTTCGGTCCAGGATTCGCAGACGTTTTGTTCGGCTCTTTGCCTTAGTTTCCCCGATATGAGTTATGCTTCGTCTCATATACTCTATTTACTCTTAACCCTTTCTCTGAGAACACTGCATACTCCTCTTTACTCCAAAAAATAATCACACGAGGAAATTACTGGCGTGGCTGGTTAAATTATCATAACGCGATTTACCAAAGCTCTGGGTATTTGCAGGATAATTAGTTGAATTTTACAACCACTCTTCAACCAAACCTTGGTAGTTGTTAAACACGGGGTTTCCGTTCTCGTTTGGCGGTGATTCCACTTCTCTGCCTCATCTTGGGAGTCCATGAGCTCATGCGTCCCACCAATTCTTGCTATGAGTAATAAGGCGTATGAATTATAAATGATGAATAACATGAATCATTAAAATTTACTTTCGACTGGTATCTTGGAGCTCGACAGGAGCAGAGGTATCTAACGTAGCTCTTAGTGTTTGCAACAATGTAAACTAATTTGCAGTGGCTGGGCTTACCCATCATTTCATATATGACATTCCCTTCAACTTCACCGATGGGACTGATAGGGGACATATCTATAGGACTGATGATCATCGTGTTCCTCCATTGATCTGTGGTAGGCACATCTCCAATCTCGAAAATTGCCTCTCCTCCAGCCTCAGTCACTCTGTTCTTAGCATCCTTCTCGTTGTTATCGTTCATACCCATAGTCGAAGCTTCTGTGGTGACCGTCATGGCTTTATCTTGACAATTGTACGATGTCCCACGAACCCAGCTCATCACCCTGGAATTCCTCACCGTCGAAGTCACTCCTTCGCTTCTCCTGCGTTGGGGTTGAGTGTTCTTGCGCTTACGATATATCACCAGCACAAGTACGCAGAGCAAGGTGAAGACCAGCCCACTGCTCACGCCAATGATCACATCAGCCCAGGTAGGTAAACCAGTGTGCTGCGGGACCACGGTTACGTTTCCTATGGGAGTCACGGTATTCGAATTATTGCCCAGGGAATACGGATACCAGTTCTTCATCTTCGTCGTGTCGTAAGTAGTCTGAAGGATGCTTTCGAGTGAATCATTGGACCAACTTGTTGGGGAGAGTGAGTTGGCACCACCCTGACCAGATCCACCAATCATTTTCCAGACGGAGGTAGGGACTGTATAATTTGACCAAACGGAGGGGTCATAGGAATCCAACCACTCATTACTACTCAGATTGTAGTTGAGAATGATGTTGTCAGTAACACAAGTCGGTACAACCCCCGACAAGGTTGTATAGCCCCCAATGACGATCATCTGATCTGGGTAAGGTTTCACGCATCGATGACCCGCACGCCCATGAGAAGATATTCCAGAGGTGACCTTGATCCAGGCGAACGATGGGAGAGAAAGAACCCATACATCATCGTAGAAGGTGCTCGCGAGATCAAGTCCATCATATCCACCGTACCAGTAGATGTTATGACTCGAGCCATCTGGAGCAGAGGCTACAACAGTGCAACCTTCTGTCAACGCACCTGGACCATTGCCGTTCGTTTCCTGCGTGAACCATGCGCCTGTTTCAATATCGTACACTGAAACTGTTGACATGAAGCCCGGACTCGTGGATTCCTTTCAGATTATTAGTGTTGTTTCTGCATAGATGGGAGATGTCACAGACACTTTCGGATTTCTGAGTATCGTTTAGACCCTGGACGACCGTAGCATCCACGGGATTGATCACTCCACCAAGAGCGACGAGCACTCCAGATTTTGAGACAGGCACGAATACCAGCTCTGCGTTAGCCCGTCCAGGTATACTTGCTGGTAATGTCTGGTTGCTCCAGGATTCACCACTTTGGACACTCATATCCACCGAGATCAAAGTCTCAGATAACTCATTGGCATTCAACGTCTTGTTACTGCTGGTGAAGAAAATTGGTCCATAGCTTGGAGAGCGTAGTCCACCAAAGTAGAATCCCTTGTTCTCGGATGGAACGCTCAAAGCAGCGCCAGCTGTGACATACCGAGTAATGTCGGCAGGTAGATTGTCTGTGATGAAACCAGGGAAGAATTGTCTATCCGCTCCAGATTCGTATCGTTGGTATCCTAAGACGATGTCACCAGCAGGTGCGTGATATGCATCGGTAAGGGAGAGGAGTCCACCGTAAGTAAACCACTCATAGTCATTGGCTAACATAGCCCCATCATAGAATTCGGGACCTATGTTGTTGGCAGCCCCGCCATTTGGTGCTTTGGAGATTCGTTGCAGGATATGGCTCATATTTGAAGACGTATTGAAGGGCGTGGAAAAGTTGAGTAGGTGTATTAAACCGAGGGGATTTCCTTTTTTAGAACACTAAGCGGACTTTCTTCTCGTGGGCAAAAGTCCTTACCATCGTATGTTGGCGCCCCTATTGAGCCATCTGCAAACCCAGGTTGCCAGTAGAGATAACCACCGTCAATGTATGCCGCATCGCGTATGACGGCGACTATTAACGATCGGTATGTAAGCATAAATGATCATAACTTTGTCAGAGGTCCTTCACTGATCCTTAAGGGTTGAGGGAGTCGAGGGAATCGTACCCCTTGGCAGCTGCCATTGGCACATCGATGAATTGACCTGATTCGTTTGCCATCCAGCTTCTTGCGCGTAACATCTCTCAATGAGATAGATTGCTTGAACTACGAGTAGGAACCGATGTAGCATCATAGCTAAATGGTGGAAATTGAAAAATTGAAAAAAGGACCAACATCCAGCGGTATTAAGCAAGTCAGCAGCAACGAAGAACAAAATTCAATAATGGGCCAGGAGGTTTGAAGAAAATTCCTGATATCTGTAGAGGATTATCTAGCTCTCAGTGGCAATTCTTGGCCCACAAGTCCCGCCTTGCATACATTTTTAGAATCATTAGTTGAAACGCCTTGAAGATCTTTACGAACGCCATCGAACTTCATCTACCAATCCTACAAGCACAAGTTTATTACGAGGGTTTAATCCGGCGAAGGGGAAGTATAACGAATGCCACACAAAGTCAAAATTAAGCGACATACCTATGTACCAACAAACTTAGCCGCTTTCGTATCCACCTTCTTTCACATGGTCCAGGGAGACGTTTATCGACTAGACTAATGGTGAGGCTGAGCAGACCTCACCGACAATAGTGAGATTGTGGGAGAGGCATAGAGACGAATAAGAAGAAGTTCAAATCCTGCTCAGAAATCGGGAAGATCGTGCAGTAGTCTATAGTATTTTAAATGAACTTACTAATTCTGCATCACAACCTTACTTAACGAGAAAACTCGGTAACGTGTTTCCTGCTGCTGCCCTGGACTTTCAGGCATGTACCATCTCAATATATTTCCACCTCTAAGCCTCCCGCCGTTACGCTCAAGGCTTGGTGGTAGTCAGGACTTCTACCTCAAAGACTTGTTCTGATTTATCTCATTACCCTGGCCGTTGGAAGAAACACAGCTAATAATTCAATCTCTACCTAGGTTCCAGTCTGTTGTCCAGACGCATACCCTTGCTTCGATACTGCGATGTTCCAGTCATCTTTCATCCAGGCGGTTACGATATCATCACATACGATCCGGTTGGCAACACTTTTATCTCTCTTTATCCTCGTGGCATCTGCACAGAAGACCCTCATCCTTTGTCCAACTCTGACAATAAATCCAACATATACTGCCCCAACTCCTCAACCGACAGACTATACGTGGGGATGTCCTCCAGGCACTGTCTGCAAACCACCCAAACCAGCGGGATGCGACTTGTTTCAAGGCCCGCCTGCGGATGACTATTACTGTAGTCCAGATGAATGCATAAAACCCCCATATTTCACTCCTCCTGATAACTGGGGTCCCGATTACAAGGCGAACATCAACGCAAACTATCCCGCGCCACCAGGTTACTTCGATTTGGCCCCCGATGTCTTCGGTCTCAGCTACGAAATTCTCCTGGCCGACAACGAGGACTTCACTGCCAGCATTGTTGCTAGTTCTTCGAGTGCTATATTATTACCAAAACCTCCCAACACCCTTATTACTTCGACAATTGGGAATCTAGTCACTCTAATATCGCCATTAAACAGCAACCCATCAAATACTTTTGTAAAAGTTTCGACAGACAAGAGTCAAGATACTGAAACAACGCCGCTAGATAGCATCCCGATGAGCACGTTATTGGGATTATCGATATCGGCAAATCTAGATACTCAATTGGCACCACCGTACCGCAACCAAACAAACACTCCTGTAGGATCAAAAATAGCCGCAACTATTAATGCCGAAGTGACACCACCGTATAGCAACCAGACGAACACTCCATTAGGACCAACAACAGTTAACGTTTTAGACGCTAGCCCACCAACATCAAGGCCCGGTACCTTCCCCATTAGCACATTATTAACATCATCCGGGATCTCCCAAACCACGTTCGTTGCAGGATCATCAACACAAATCTCAGTACAATCAGCAAACGTATTTCTTCAACCTTCAGGTTCGCCTGAACCAACAATACCAGATGCAGCAGCTCAAACTTCAAGATTTACCAATTCTTCTGGAAATCCTTTGACACGTTCGTCTATTCTGTCTCCTAGTGTACCGCAAGGGGACGTGCCGGCTCAAGCCTCGCAATCAGGTGCGTCTAGCCTAAATACATCGTTCCAGCCTTCCAATTTCGCCGCCAATTCAATAATTGTAACTGCTCGGCCCTCAGTTTCGGGAATTTCCTCCATAAATTTTATAGCGTTATCAGCGACCTCATCTCCAAGTTTACTTCAAGATGTGTCTCTTCAAGTCTCACAATCAGCAGGTACACCTTCTTTGAATTCACCGCTTCAACCTTCCATCTTGGCACCCAGTTCCACATTTGCAGCTGGACCTACTCAAAATTTACTTCAAGGAGCCTCAACAGCAACTGTTCCGCTAGGGTCGATTACTTTGCCATATTTACCAACGTCGGAAGTTTCTGCTATACAAATTGCATCTTCTCAACTAGGACTTCTACCAACCAATGGCCCACTCAGCGTTTCAGTTCTCTCTCCAACTTTGCTTAACACCGCCACATCGGCTGTACAAATTCCATCATCTCAGCTCGATACTCCGACAAGTGATGTCTTTCTCGGCACTCCAACTCTAACTGCAGATATATCCACCTCGGCGACAACTCCACCATCCAGTCTACAACTGACTGATTCTTTACCTAGCCTGGATTCATCTATCATCTCGGGAACGCCACTTCCAAGGTCGAGTTCGCAGACCACCAGTCTGCACATGGTTAGCACTGCTTTACAGTCTTCCTTTCCAAGTTCCGTCTCTCCAACGACTAGCTCTGAGTCTACTAGGTCCCAGTCATCAATTATAGGCTTTACTCAACAAGTAACTCCGCTTTCCGGAAGTAGCTCCACTACTAGAAATACTGAAGCTTCATCTACTATTTCATCCAGCTCTAGCGAAACACCAACTCCTTTTTTCCTCGTGACATCTGACTCCTCGGCTAAGCGTCAGACATCATTGAATCCCCGGCAAGAATACATTGGGCCAAACGGCCAAACAACTACCAGTTGTTCATCTGCGCTAGCTTTTACAGTTGATGATGGTAAACTTTATAGTGGGGGTCGACAACTTTCAGTGGGCCCTGGGAAGTATTCAATACCCTTTGCGGTATCTCCTGAGAGATTTTCAATTATGGAGAACTTTCTGATAGAGGGCAATACTCTTATATGGAAGAACGATGTCTTTGCTAGTGGTCAGGCAATCTTCTGCAAGACTTCGGGAATCATTGAGGCAGTGTTTGGCTCACCAGATTGCAACTCAGTGACACTTGTGGCTGTTGAGTCTTGCGTGCCAGGCTCAGCTTCAAGCTCTTCGACTACCTCATTCGCCTCAGATACCATGTTCACCTCAAGCAGTATATTCATATCGAGTAGTACATTTTCGTCAGCTAGCAATAGCACATCAGAATCCAGCACATCTACAAGCACCACTTCAATCTTAGACGGCACATCCGCGAGCATTACCAGCACCCCCTCGTTCTCAGCACCTAGCACAACATCAATCTCGTACCCCATCTTCAAAGCCTACGATCCCAACAACTTCCGCATCAAAAAGCTAAAACGCCAAACCTTACAAGGCGATCTAGCCACCGTCCCAGCAATGTGTTACAACGAATGCAACAACTGCTACGTGGAAGCCCAAAAAATCGGGAAATCTCCCGCCCTCTGCCTTTCTACATCTGCCTTCCAACAGGATTACCATGCTTGTGCCGACTGTTGTCAGTTCCACATCGGGTCTACGAAACCGGTGGTCAGTGGATACTTGGGCGCGCAGTTCTTGCAGTTCTTGAATTACTGTAACGACAATAAAGCGCAGGCTCAGTTGGTGCCTTCTACTTCTCCTGTACCTGAACAACCGACACCTGCTGCGACGGGTCCTGCAAGAGCACAAGATAATTCTCTTGCCGCGCCAATTCCCCCTACTGTTGTGAACAATGAGGCCAATGCCGTGTCTTCAAAAGCGCCATCTATAGGAGACCTCATCCTTTCCATACTCTCGCCAGAAGCTAAACCACAAGCTGGTCCCCCGAGTGACGGCCAGTCTGATTCGCCGGCACCAGCACCAAAGGATACAACCCCAGCTGATTCACAGGCACCGGCAGCAATAGCTACAGCTCCATCAGACTTACCAGCACCGCCTGATTTCCCAATCTCAGTACCAACAACCACACCAGCGCCAGAAACCCTCAAATCATCCAATTCACCCCTCTCAACACCCAAATCACCCACGTCAGCCCTCGCCACAATATCCACCAATCCATCAAATCCAGGGACGTCAGATTCAGGGACGACCAAAGGTCCATCTCAGGAAAGCAAGTCTTCAAACCCATCGCAGGGTAACCAGGGTTCCAAGACTTCGAAGATATCTGGCGCTAGCAATACTGCAAGTTCTACTGCAGGTCCTACATATATTAAGACCAGTCTGGGCAGTTGTATCAGGTTGTCTGCTGTCCATGTCAGAAGTTTATTGTTTACGTTGGTTGTTAGTATCTTGCTGTTTGGCTTTTTGTAACGAAGGAGCGCCCAGGTGGCATTTAGTCTCTTTGATGTGCACATCTTCTGTTCTGATATGTGTGAGCTACTATGTATAGTTTTATACCTTGCATTTACCTAATAATTTTGTGATTGGATGTCTATGTAGTGTTCTGGTTGAGACCTGTCTTGCAGCATAGCGGAAGGGGGTGGGGAGTGGAAGAATATGTCGGAAAATATGTGGTTATATTACAGGCGGTTGAGCGCTCTTGTTCTCAACCAATCAATAATTGATGAAAAAAAGTGCTGCAAGAAGCTATACGAGTACACATTAAAACTTGGGTGGAAGTGGAAGACCACGACACTAAGTTGTTGTGGTCGGTTTAAACAAAGGTAATCTAAAAATGAGAATTGTGCAAGGCTGCCGCTAAAGTATACATCATTAAAAGGTATCTCCTTGCAGATGCTTTATTTGAATGTCCGACACAGGAACTCAATCTCGGAAAACAAAAGTTGCATCATTTTAGAAGGAGTCTTTAAATTAATTCTATTATTTGATACTTGGCCTGCCAAGTTGTATATATAATGATGTCTACCTTCACAGCTCTAAACCATCTAAAAAGAAACCAACTTGCTCTTCACACAGATGGCCTTTGCCAACGTCTCAATTGATCCACTCGACAACAACTCCAGGACCTGCAAGTTGGCCTCGAACTCCCTTGTGATATAGTTGCGCACCTCGATCGCTACCAGGGAGTCCAACGCGTAGGCTGACAGTGATCTGGTGACATCCATATCTTCTGCTTCTAACATGAGAACAGAGGGGAGTTTGTTTAGGAGACCTCTGCATACTACGTCCTCTGCTTCTTCGAGGGATGTCGCGGCCTTGAGTGCTGCATTGAAGGATATGGTTGTGGCTTGGTTGCCAGAGAGCTCGATGGCTGCTGCCTCCGCTGCAAGACGGAGGTGTTTGAACTTCGCGTCTGTGGTCCAGAATGGGACTGAGGGTGTGATCCGCATTCCTGTGATAATGTGATTATTGCATGTGCGTGCTAGATTACCATTTATAGCAGCTCCAAGAAGTGCTAATACTTCTGCCTCGCAAATAGTGTCGCTTCCAAGATTCTTGCTGACTTCAGCAGCAGCATCGAGGTTTTCTGCCAGGTAACCAGCGTCAGAGACTGCCGTTAGATCCATTGAAGAGGCTGGTAGACCGAGGGAAATGCGGTGCTGCACAAAAGCGTTGAGGAACGTATTAGCTGCGGAGTATGCAGCCTGACCCCTATTTCCAACGGCACCGGCGGCGGATGAGATGGCGACGAAGAAATCCAGATTTTGCGCCTTCAGGGCATTGTGGAAGTTCCAGGCACCTCGCACTTTTGATTCTATGACAGTAGTGTACTCATCATACACCATTTTCTCAAATAAGACGTCCTGCTAAAGTCAGTGAGATTCTTAATAAGATAGGTGATAACTTACGCGAAGCACCATAGCGCCGTGAACGACACCTCTGACGGCAGGCATGCCGGTTAGCTCATTGCAAACGAGATTTTGAACAGAGTCGCTGTTTGAAACGTCACACTTTCGTACCGCAATGTTGACCCCAATGGGAGCGAGCTCGTCAATCAGCTCCTTGACTTTCCCGGTTGCAGATCCACTTCTAGACACGAGGACAAGGTTTCTTGCTCCCTTGCTAGCCATCCACCTAGCCATGCTTCTTCCCAGACCACCAGTGCCACCAATCAGGATGTACGAGGCATCTGAACGAAGTAGTTGGCTTTTCTTGCTGCAGGGAGTTGCCTGAGATGCTGTTAGCCATCAATAATATAAGGAAAGAAGAAGTAGACACGAACCATGACCTTATCCTCTGGCTGCGGCGCAACAATCAACTTGCCGTCTACATTTCCATGTTGTAAGACCTTGAAAGCAGTCTCAACGTCCGAGATTGGGAAAACGGTAATCGGACCAACAGGTCGTACCGCACCGTGCTCCAAGAGCCCAGAGACATCGGAAAGAAGTCGCTTCATTATTTTGGGCCTCTCAAGAGCCAAAGATATCAAGTCAACTGACATAAAACTCCTGTTCTTTTCGAAGCGAGCAGTCTCGAGTCTTGCATTGTCGTCTGGCTTTCCAATCTCGATAAACCGTCCAAAATTACTTAGACTGTCCCAAATGTCTCGTAGTGTGTCAGTGTCGGTGGAAATGCAATTCAATACGACATCGAAACAACCTGTGCCAGGTGCTTGTCGAACGCTTGAGCCAAATGAAGTATTATGGCTTGAAAAAATGTGATCTTCGCGCAGACCGTATGCCTCTTGTAGAAAGTTTTTATTCTCTGTTGTATCGACAGTAGCGAATATCTCAGCACCGATGTTCTGAGCCAGACAAATGGCGGCTTGGCCAACAGCGCTGGTAGCACCGTGAATTAAGACTCTCTCATCATCAAGAAGCCTTCCAAGATCAACCAGGCCGTAGTGTGCCGTGCAGTAAGCTACTGGGAGCGAAGCTGCTGCCTCGAAGGATACCTCGTCTTTGATCTTGAACGAGAATGAAGCCTTGATGCGAGTATACGCTGCGTAGACGCCCTGGGAAACTGAAATGCCAGCAACGCGATCGCGAACTTTGAAGTTCGCGACGTTTTTTCCAATCTTGGTGATGATACCACTGCACTCCAGCCCGAAATCATCAGCCTCAAGCTGTCCAGTTGTGGCCATGACGTCTCTGGCATTCATGCCGATGGCCTTGACTTCGATTTCAATCTCATCATCAGGCACAGTCTCTTCCACTGACTGGTCGACAAAGTGAAGGGTTTCAAGAGCACCAGGCGTTCCGATTACCATTTGCAACGGTCGACTGTCTTGCATGAATAGCGTAGGCTCGAGCAAAGATGACTTCGTCTGCTTGTGCACGTACTCATTCATCTCGAGATCATTGATTATGCGTGGAGTGAAGAATGCGCCTCTCCTCTCCATGAATTCCAACTCGCAGTTCGCTTCTGCCTTAGGACCAAATGTGGCGTGGAAAACCTCAAGGATTGCTTTAACGGTATCCTCGTTAGAGGGTGCAGACTTCGGATCCAAGTCCAATGTTGCAAACTTCAACAAGGTTTCTGAACGGATGCTTCTACTCAATCCTGTGATCATGTTTGCGTCCGGATTGCTGGAGTCAACATATGCACCTCGCACAACCCAAAGGACTCCCTGAACGTTAGTCAATACCTTTTGTAAGGCAGTAAATTGAGAGGATGTCAGAGATGATAGCAGAGGTTTGTCGAGTTCAGAAACAATTATGCAGAGCTTCTCGTCAGTGTTTACCTCTGAGAGAGTACCGACATCAGGTCTCTTCCCTGTCAAATTCTCTAGAGTATCTGCCAATTTCGATGCGAGTAGATTTTGCGAATTGGAGTTTCCATGGACAATTACCACAGCTCCCTGAGGAATGTTTGCGACTCCATTTACCTCATTTGAAACCCCATTCGATAGACCGTTCAAGGTCTTATTTGAGGCTCCACCCGAGTGCTCAGAAATTCCATTTGAAGTACCATTTGAAGCCCCATTCGAGACGCCATTGGACACAGAATTTTTGAAGGGCTGGAGAATTGGCTCCCAGTCCAACTTATAGCACAGTTCTCGATGAACTTCGCCTTCTGAATTCATGTCTCTTTCCACAATTGGTGAAATCGTCAAGTCATCCAACGTTATAATTGTCTCCTTGGAGTTTGACGCAGCCGTCGCGAACATCGACATGTGAAGCGGTTTGGGGTGTGAGAACGTTGGAGTTCCTTGGCAAAATGCTTTGAGAGAGTCACCAGGCGTCTTTGTGAGCTCTGTAATGTCCCGGGATATAGTCATGCGTCCAATGGACGACGGGAGATAGATAGTTTTGACGCCCGTCCGGCCTGCGCCGAGAATCGGCCAATACATCTCAACGAGTTGCTCGAGGAGCGCCGGATGAATAATGGAGCTCATCTGGAATCCTTGCGGCATTTCCTGTGCAGTCTCTACAACCATGATGCTGGCCATGGAACAACTATCGTTGGCGTGGCAGTCATTCATGCCTTGGAAACTGGAGCCATAAGACACTCCGAGCTCTGAAAGTGTGTCATAGATCTTTATCTTGTCCACAGGGGTAGTTCCAGCACTGGCGGCCATTTCGGCGATAGTTGAGTGTAGGAAAGCCTCGGCTTTTCTGGCTAGCCGACCGCTGTCGACTTCATTAGAATCCTTCGACTTGACCGCAATGAGACCTTTGCAGTGCTCCGTCCAGCCCTTGTTGGCCGCCCAGGAATGAATCCGGAACTCGTCCCAAACAGCGGACGAGCCGGGAGTACTCTCCCCATGAGGTCGGAGTTGAAGAGTCATTTCAATATCCTCATCAGTCAACATGAGTGGCGTATTGACTGAAACGTCACGAAGCTCGAACTTGTCAAAATGGACATGTCGTGAAGCTGCTCTCTGTGATGCGGCTTCCACCGCCATTGCAACGAAACCAGACATTGGGAAGAGTGTCAAGGATTGAATCTTGTGATGTCGAAGCCAGGGCAAATCATCGACACGTAAAATGTTTCTCCATGTTGGTTCCAGATCATTTGAGTAAATAGCCAGTATTCCGAGAAGGTCAGTGCGAGGAGATGTCCGGTTTTTGTGTTTTTGCATCACGCGAGGCTCGTGCCAGTATTTCGTTTGGTGGTTCCAAGGATAACGAGGCATATCAACAAGCAACGAGGGTGGCTGGGCAGGCCTTGTGAGATTAATCGCCCCAAAGTTCAGTTTCGCTCCTTTGACAAACAAAGTCGAGGCCAAGGAAAGTGCCGTTTCAACGGCGTCTTTGTTTCTCACAAGAGCCGATGCGTATGGAATTTTCATCGCATTCACACCGCATCCCTTGAGAATCTGCTTGACCGGTCCGGCTAGGGCAGAGTGAGGCCCAATTTCGACAATCATATTGACGCCAGTTTTGTGGCCGTCAATAGCTCCGCACATGCTTGATACAGCTTCGTTGAATCGCACCGACTGTGTGAGATTGTCAACCCAATAAGAAGGCTCCAACTTAAGACCAGAGACAAGATGACCAAGTAGAGAGGAGTGGAATTTGACCTCGCTCGGTTTTGGCGGGTCAAGTAAGCGGAGGGATTCCCGATAGTCTTTAGCAACCAGCTTCATGTGGTGGGAATGGTAGGCGACGTCGACTTGAAGCTTCCTGTTGAACATTTGTTTCTGTTCCATCAGGGCCTGGAGTTCATCGATGGCGGGTTCGTCACCGGAGATCGTCAAACTCGACGGACTATTGAAACACGCAATGCGAACGTCTTTGGTCGTTAATTGCGCGATGAGTGGTGCAATCTCCTCCTTGCTACATCCAACGGCCATCATGGATCCTTTGAGCTCGGGAAATTTCTTCCTCAATAACATAGTGGTCATGCCTCTATGGTATGAAATAGCCATGCAAGAGTCGCGAGGCAAAATGTCAGCCGCGTACGCCGCAGCGATTTCACCACTCGAGTGGCCAGCAACGGCAGTGGGCAAAACACCCCATGTTCGCAGCAAATCAGTGAGAGCTAGCTGGATTGCAGTACACGCAGGCTGACTGATGTGAGCCTCATTGACGAGTGATGTCTCTGCGTCCTTTTGTAACTCGGCTACACATGGCACATTAGCGACGGCGGCAGGGTAATAGGAGGAGACGGTTAAACCCACCGATAAGAGAAAATGGTGCGCCTAATGAATCCAGGTATCTATCACAATCATCGATAGTCGATGCGAAGACAGGATACTGATCATAGAGTTCACGGCCCATGGCATGCCACTGAGCACCTTGGCCAGTGAAAACGAAGCCAATCCTCGCGGGCTCCGTCTCCCTAGTAGGGGTGATTTTCCCGCTATTCAATGCCTGAATCAAGTCAAAGGATGATGCGGTCGGTATAGCGACTCTCCATTGCATTAGAGACCGTCGCTGCCCAAGAGTATATGCAATATTGCTCATTAAATCATTCTGAAAGATTTCGGGTCTCTGCTCGAGATAGATGCCAATGTTCTTCATCAATCCCTCTAAGGCGGTTTTGTCATTGGCAGAGAGCACAAATAGCTTTCTCGGCTGGATTGCTGATTCTCCCGATTCGGGATCATTCTTTTTCAAGAAAGGTGCTCGCTCCATGACAACATGGGCATTGGTACCTCCAAATCCGAAATTGTTTACGCTCGCGAAACGCTTCCCCCTTGGCCACGGGCGCTGACTGATGGGTACCTATATTGCATTAGCTCTCAGTCAGATAGAAACCAGGTATTCTGAACTCACTTTCAAATGCCATTTGGAGAAGGGAATCTTCTCGTTTGGTTTCTTGAAGTCGTAATTTGGTAAGATGAAACCACGCTCCAACATCATCGCTGTTTTGATCACCGAAATGACACCTGTGTCGAAAATTAGTATGAATTGAAAGAGACTTCGGAACACAATTACCAGAAGCAGCTTCTAAGTGACCAATGTTGGACTTTACAGAACCAATGAAAAGAGGATTTCTGGCTGATCGATCTTCACCAAATACTCTGTGTAATGCAGCGGCTTCAATTGGATCTCCAACCTTGGTGCCAGTACCATGTGCTTCTACATATCCAGTATCCTTAGGATTGATGCCGGCATTTTGGTAGACCGATTGCATAAGTAACTCTGAAGATGTCAGTCTTGGACAATTTGGATTTCTGTTTGAAAATCGTGGGGAGCTGACGTACCCTGTGCCGAACCGTTCGGCATCGTTATTCCAGGTGTTTTACCGTCCTGGTTAATACCACTTGCAACGATTACCGATCTGATGTTATCGTTGTCCTTGATAGCTTGCTCTAGAGTTTTCAAAACTACTATGCCACATCCCTCGCCACGGCCGTATCCTGTGCCGCGACTATCAAAGGAGAACGACCGTCCCTCGTCTGAAAATAACCTGAATCTATTTAGCTAATATCCCCAAGCAAATGATTTCGTATTTACCGTGACTTTGACATGGATACCCAAAACTCGGGTAACATGTTCAAATGACAGCCGCCTACAATTGCAGATTTAGATTCACCGTTTCGCAAACTCTGACAGGCTTGGTGCATGGCGACTAAACTTGACGAACAAGCGGTATCCATGGTGAAGCTGGGGCCTCGCAGATCAAAGAAGTGAGATATTCTGTTAGATTGCATTGCAAACGCGCAACCTTATGGCGTTAGTAATGAATATTGCCCTTTCCCACTGATGAACGGCTTACCGGTAGCTTGATGCATAGGAATACTCTCCGTATCTGCAAACAACTGTGATTCATATTCGGAAAATGAGCCACCGATAAATACACCCACTTCCTTTCCGACTATCTGGTGTTTCGGGATTCCCGCGCTTTCAAGAGCTTCGAATGTGCATTCCAGCAGTAGACGTTGTTGGGGATCCATGGAAGTCGCTTCTTGAGCCGTAAGACTAAAGAAGGGCGCATCGAACAAGCCCAAATCTTCCTTTAAAAAATTGCCTCCCACAGCATTGAAACAACCATTCTTTCCAGGATTTGGATGATGAAAACTGGCACTCTCGAATCTCTCTTTTGGAATCTCGGACCACCCGCTCCGCGCTCGTGAACATAACTCCCAAAACTCATCTGGGGTCGCAACGTTTCCTGGCAAACGGCACGACATACCAACAATTGCAATCGGTACGTTCTTTGGCAAATCCTTCTGGACGTGGCCGGTGATGTAGCCATCTGTGTAGCCATGAGTGTAGGCTTCGGTGTAAAGTTTTGGGGGGTCAGTGCCGTGCGTGGTGATGGCACGTATCGCCGCAACATTGAGGTGTGCATTCGTGGTGCCCTCTACTGCACTGTTTGCGACCTCGGTGGGCGAGACCCAGGCGGTTGCAGAAGGTGCCATGGCAGTATTAGTGTCACTAAACCGTGTGTATGTACATTGATTTGAAAGATGAACGCGAGGCGGCGCGGGACTGGTGGCATATATGCCGCTCCAAATCGGAAAACCTTTAAGCCTCTTCACACCCAGTCCCCTCACCATTCTAGGGCGCCCTGAACGCGTTTCAATCAAGTGCGCAACTCTGATCGGCGGCAAGCCGAGCCCAATCAATCTCGTTCGGATGATTAAGACACCGTGGCATCAATCACTATGCACGGCTGTCATCGCAAGTTCAAAAGCGCACCGTATCTCCCACGCGGGAGAATACCGAAATGAGTGTCTGTCTACCAATCCTCTGTGAAGTCACCTACGTATGTTGAACCGTTTTGTTCCTGTACGATTGCTCGTCTCATCCGCACAAGGCCGACATGGGGATCGCCAAGATGGGCATTCCCGGCAGATTGACAATACAAGGATCCTACTGAAGATGCTACTTACCATAATGGAGTTGTAATCTTAGCAACAAGCATGGATGTTGAGAAAGAAGCATGAAACGGGCAATGGTAACTGAACAGGAACCTAGGTCCATGCTCAATGGCCGCTTAATTGAGAAGCTGCACGACCGTTGCAATGGATACGTCGATCAATACAGTACTGTACAGTTCCTCGAACTCGGTAAGTGGTTGTAAATAAAATACTGATATTACAGATCTTCGGTGATAAGGAGCGGTAAATATTGTAGATCAGGACCACTCACGACCCACTATGGTAAGCTTACTGATCCATTTTGACGGCAGGGAGAGTGTCGGGGATACAGGTCAGACTTGGCCTGTTGCTCTTTGATTGCGGCCAGAGCATTGCCGAAGCAGAAGTAGCAGGACACCTGTCAATAGTGGAACAGCTGTCATGTCCAATACCGATCCTCTATTGTAAGACTGTCCTGTATGCCGCCAGCATTGAGCTTCATCGAGGCCCAAGCTGTGGGTGGGGTGACGTTCGAGAAATAGGATAGTCTCGTCTCACATTGCTGTACGGTGCAAAACATGGCATGGAGTAGATTTAGAGTTGTTTCGTTCCGTACGCTAGACCTTTACGAGTACGGACTGCTATAAGGCGTCCTTAGCCGAGCGATCAGATGTGGCTCCAGTGCACGGATCTTGCGACAAACCCTGAGATGATCTACAGTACGAGTTCCTAGGTAGGTGTCTGTCGTACGTACCAAGTACAGTACACTCACTCTACGGGAAATCTACCCGTAGTCGTCCTGACTCTTCGATCAAGGCAAAGGAACTATCACTTGTTCCTCTATACCAAGTCCATTCTCAAGCCAGCAACTTGTGGTTCATCAATGGCCGTGGCCACAAGCGGGTGAATGGATTGCCAATAGCGCTGTTGCTGTTTAAACCTTTTGATGCAAAGCGTCTCAATACGAAAGGACGCTACTGTCCACTGCCAACGCTACGAGCCACCGGCGCAACCTCGCATCAACCGCCCAGTGATCCACTACACGTTCATACCTAGAGGAGACTGGAGATTCAGTAAGGGAAGGTGAACTGCAGATCATCAAGCTGTTACAGATTACCTCATGTTGATCTGTGGCTCGCTTCCCCATGGGCAGTGTGCATGGCATTCTCTCGGCTATTTTACGAGTGTGGCAATGCATCCTCGAAATGTTTCAGTCTTCTCTGGCGCCTGCCTCACTTGAAGTTTCCGAGTGTCGGCCCGTGATTCTGACATGAAAGGAAAGCGCTTAAGGAGTCCCAGACACAAAATTCCAACATCCTACCTTATCTTTCATTTTGATGCTCATATCTCTTTCTTCTACAGTCACCTCATTATCTAGCACCTGCCTACTCAGATTTCCCATCGTCCTTGGAATATTCGCAACTATGAGGTTTTTATGTCTATGTGGAGCGTATGGAAGCGCAGACGTAAGTTTCATCCCCTGCCGCCAATTCCAATGTGTCGCGGGAAGTCAAATGTATCCATCAAGAAGCCTTGAAGTCAAACCTAAGCTCCGTGTACCACTCCATGTTGTTGCTCCTGAAAATCGTCGCTGTTTTTTGCACTCTCTGCTCTTTGGGTATTGGCTAACAACCAGACAGAAATTCAAAGTCCAGCTTGGTATAGCTCCCAATTCATTCAACACGATTACCCATGCTAACTTCTCAAAGCACCCCTCGTCAAAGAGCTGCGCTCTGATGACACGGCAGAGTTACATTTCGTTCATGGACCCGTTGAGGCATTCCCACCAGAGGGATTCGAGAGTTATTTTGGACTAGGCCCGTATTATCGGTTCATTGAGCCAGCAAAGGTCGAAGATGGTGGCAGCGATGTGCTCGAGCGAATTCGCAACTTCCCACAAGGCGCAACGGCGGAGGACCAGATGCGCGAGTTAATGAGGGGCGGACTTGGAGAAGTACCCATTCCTGATTCGGATGGATATGGCGGCAACCAGAGCGCACAAGAGGCTTTGGATTACCTCTACCGTATCATGGAGGAGGATGGTCCATTTGATGGTATCATCGGCTATTCAGAAGGCGCAACTGTTGCGGCAACTCTGCTGTTACACGAGCAGCAAAGATTTGAGACAGATGGCATACCCACCATGTTCAAGTGTGCGCTCTTCTTTGCAGGATGGCCACCAATGAACCCGGAACTGGATGCACTAGTTCTTGCAGACGAGTCTGATTTGACCATCACTATCCCAACATGCCATATCAGTGAGTACCGACCTGTTCGCAACTTCTTCTCTCCTGGGAGTTTTACTAAGAATTTTACAGTTGGATCTCTTGATCCGTACTTGGCGGGGTCTATCGCGCTTTACAACATTTGCGACATGGACACGGCGTACCTCTTTGATCATGCCAAAGGCCACACCTTACCGAGAGATAAAGACACCGTCCGGGAGCTTGGGGACATAATCCGTCTGATGCGTTCCAATCTCGAGCTCTTGTAAGAGAGCAGGAGTGGGAATGGAGTACATATGACCCTGATGCGTGAGTTCGATTATTTGTATCTATATTCTAAATGGGTCTGGATACCTTTGGATAGAGTTTTGATGGCTTTAATTTTTATTAGAATTCTCTTCACGCATCACTGGTTTGCAACTGGTTGTATGTAGGCATAGCGATGGGCATTATTACGATATCCTTTTGAACATTTAAACAATAGACAGACTTGACAGGTTCTAATAACAATGCCTTTAAAATTGTGAACTGCATCTGTAGACTGACGTCACATCAACCGAGACAGGTACTTTGCAAATGAAGGCTCAAAATGGTGAGAGCGAATATTGAATTGACTAGCCTCCAATATTGGAGAGGCAATTGTACGAAGTAGTGGTTTATTGACAATTTGACATGTGTGGGCATCCCAGATGAACAACAAAACTTGTATATGGATTCGTAAAAGACAAGGTTTCGTGTTCACATAAATGAATGATTACAGCGTGACGATCCGTAATCCTACGTTCTGAAATAGGCAGTGGAGTGGTTTGTCAAAGTGGAGCTCAATTTTGAGGTTATTCCTATATCGCACGTGACGTTACTCTGGCACACTCACTTAAAGCGATTGGTAGACATGGGGAAGCTTCCCCTGGACAAGACTCAACCTGTCGGCTATGTAGAGTACCGTACTTTCGTATTATCATACAATAGGAACCGTCCGTATTGTTAGTGAGCCAAGCTCCCGTAAAGCCTAATGGCAGACTCGAGATACATAGAAAAGCATTTCGCCATGCAGTGCCACGATGCCATCTGTTTCTCGAACCCATTGGAAACAATCGGGACACACTTGGGTTGTTTGAGTTCCCGCGAGGGGGGGACAGTGCCAAGCGGAGAACCTGGGCTACCAGTTTGACTAGCTACCACTAGGAGTACAATTCAGCACTGTACCATGACTACTCACTTACAGGGGATGGCGCGGAAGAGATCATCCCAACGATAGTCGAAGCTTGTCCCTAATAAGAGCCAGACTCTCGAGATTGGGGCGCATTCCGCAAATTAAAGTACTTCTCGTTTTCGGGACTCGTCTCTGGTGTTTGGACCAAGTCCTCCGTACCGTAGTTCCCTGCGCTCTGATGATACTTGAATCTATTATCGCCGCAACACTCAACCTCTAAGTTTGAGACTTGATATGATTCACCATGGAAAAGAAACAAGCGGCCAACGCAGTTCCGAGGCCAGAGAAACAAACATGAGCAAAGTTGCCCCCTACACTTAGTCAATATTCTGCCGCCCTGCGTTGAATGACACCAACGTAGACTGATGCTGCAAAGATCCCCAGAAGGAATTTTTGTCTGCCGCCTTTCTTTACTTTGAATGCACACCAACGTGGACCGATGCTGCAAAAATACTCAGACACCATATTTTTTCTGTCACCTTTCTTACGTTCATTGACACCAACGTGGACTGATGCTGCAAAGATACTGAGGGGATAAATTGATTCTCTGACGAAGAAAAGATGGCGCCAACATCACCCGACCCACGATTAGCATCCGCTAGGATGCCGTTAATGTTGGATACAGAGGCGACGGCGAGGGAGGAAGAAGAAACGTCGCCAGCCTCTTGGTCAACTTCTGCAACCTTACCAGTATCCCCAGACTACGACAATGAAGGCCCAGTTGAACATGAATCCTCGGGACTCTCCCATGAAGTGCACATATCTGAAAAATACGATAGACCAGAAACACCAACGTCACCCAACGAATGGTCAAATTCAGCGAGCGCACCATTATTATCAAACGCAGAGGAAATGGCGGGTGATGATGAGAAGAAGAATTCAGAAGAGCCCAAAGAAGAAGAGAAGAAGACTTTCAGCACCGCTGAGTACAAGATAGCATTCTCTCATTTTGTGGTAAGAAGTTCCTGAAGAAGGCGCTCTCTAAACGAAAGTTAACAGATAGAAGAGGATATTTTCATATTCAACACTGGGAGACAGAGTACTTCTCTTTGCTGCTGCATCAGCTTCAATATGTACTGGTGTAACTCTCCCCCTCATGAATGTTGTATTTGGTAAGAGCTCTTGGTTTTCTGCTCGGTGTTTGATATCTAATTGCGCCCTAGGTCAACTTGTTGGAGCTTTTAGTGCGTTTTACAACCCAGCCTCGGGGGAAACGAAGGAGATGTTCACTGCTGTCATCAATCAAAATGTGTACGACTTCCTCATTCAGTGTGGATAATCTCAGGGGAAGCTAACTCAAAGTTTAGATTATATATGGTGTACTTGTTTGCTGGCAGACTTCTGCTTGATTATGTCGCAATTGTATGTTTTCCGCATCCCTAGCATTGAAAGAAGAAAAAGCTAACAGAAATATAGCTGGGCTTTCGAATGGCAAGCATTCGTATATCTGCTGCGGTGCGACTGGCGTACCTGAATGCCCTCTTCTGTCAACCCATTTCCGTTCTTGATACCCTTCCTCCAGGACAGACTGCCTCTATTATAACTATCACAGCAAACATTCTTCAAATCGGTATCTCGGAAAAGCTGTCCATGTTTCTCCAAAGCACTTCGTTGGTGTTCACCGCCCTGGTTGTAGCATTCCATTATAACTGGCTCCTCACGCTGGTGACAAGTAGCGGGCTACTATTCATAGTTATCTTCTACAGTGTCACAATTCCATATCTGGTGAAGATGATGAAAGAGGTCGAGCATGCGGATAGAATGTCATCTTCAATCGCCAGCGAAGTCTTTGGGTCAATCAGAATGGTTGCTGCATGCGAGGCAGAAGGGAAAATGGCCAGGCGATATGCAAGTTGGGTGCAAGAATCTCGGCGTCGGGGAATGTTAATGTCCCCCTTGGTAGCAATTCAGCAGTCACCTGGTAAGCTAAAATCATTTCCTATTCCTAAGATGCTCGACTGACCTTTCTCTAGTGTTTTTCGCTATACATGCGTGAGTTTTCAAGTCCCATGCTTCACAGCGAATTAATCCTTGACTTACTTAACTAGCACCTTCGCTCTATCATTTTGGTACGCCATCAAATTATACACCGCTGGCGAAATAGAGAGCGTCACGACTATTATCATGTTAGTTTGATTGAACCAACCAATCCATAGCATTATAAGCAATGCTAATTTAAAACAGCGTTCTCATGTCCATTATGACTATAGTGATGTCTATTGGAAGTATAGCGGCTCCGGTGACAGCGGCCGCCCGCGCTGCTGGAGCCGCCAGTATTTTCTTCACTATTATCGATGCTCCCAAACCTCGGGTACAAGGTTTAACTGCTCCTGATGTTTCTGCCCAGGATGATATCGTTCTTGAAAATGTCAATTTTGCATATCCAGTCAGGCACGATGTCAAGGTTCTCGATAATCTGAGTCTTCGCTTCCCAGCTGGGAAACTCACAGCCATTGTCGGAGCATCGGGTTCAGGGAAGAGCACAATTGTCGGACTGTTGGAAAGATGGTATGAGATGGATGGGAACATGACCGATAACATGCTGGTAAGTTTGTTACTGTCCGGTAAAAGCTCGTGGTTCTAACAAAAGCTGCAGACGCTTTACTTTCGGAATGGTACCATTACTGTCGGTGGTCGAAATCTACATGAAATAGATCTCAAGTGGTGGAGATCGCAGATAGGGCTTGTTCAACAAGAGCCTTTCCTATTCAATGATACCATATACAAGAATGTTGAGTACGGCTTGATAGGTACGAAGTGGGAGCATGAGACCAAGGAAAGGAAGATGCGGTTAGTAAAACGGGCTTGCAAGGAAGCGTTTGCAGATGAATTCATTACCAGACTTCCCGAGGTATGTCAACTTCCAATCTTGCAACCTAGCTGTTCCGGATCAGAATACTGATCATTAAATAGGGTTATGAGACACCCGTTGGTGATGCAGGACTCAAACTCAGTGGTGGTCAACGCCAGAGATTGGCAATTGCCAGAAGTATTGTCAAGCAACCCAAAATACTCATACTGGACGAAGCCACGAGTGCTATTGATGTTCGCGGTGAGAGAATTGTTCAAGCTGCTTTGGATAAAGTTTCCAAAAATCGAACCACAATCACAATCGCTCACCGCCTATCAACCATCATGAAAGCGGACAACATAGTGGTTTTGAAAAAGGGGCAGGTCGTTCAGCAAGGGACCCATGAGGCGCTATTGGCAGACAGAGATGGCGCTTACTGGGCACTCGCAAATGCTCAACAATTATCCATGGACGATGACCTTACGAATACGACAGTACCATTTGATCCTGAGAAACTCGAAGCCGATCAGGTGGTGGCCGCGAAGTTTAGCGCAGTGGATCTTCAAACAGACAAAGGCGCCGAGGAACCAGTCCTTGGACCAAAAACACTGCTCGGTAGTTTCGAGCTTTTTCTTTGGGAACAAAAGTCTCACTGGGGCTGGTATAGCTTGATGTTTTTGAGTGCTTTAGGTGCTGGTGGTAAGTCCTTCCAAGCATGACCCCTCTTGCTTTTTCAATTATGTGACACAAGGCAACACAAGCTGACCTCCTATATCTAGCTGCCTTCCCTTTGCATGCATTTCTATTTGCCAAACTTATATCCCTATTTAATTTTACTGGGCAATATCTACAAGACGAGACCAATTTCTGGTGTTTCATGTTCACTCTGCTGGCGATTGGCGTCGGTGTGAGTTACTATATTCTGGGCTGGTCTTCCAATACCATCTCCTTTGTAAGTGTCGAATATATTCGCTTGTTTTATAGCACCATTCTTATGCTAATGGTACCAGGATATCACCGCTACTTATCGCCAAGAATATTTCCAAAACGTCCTCTCCAAGCCTGTCTCATACTACGACGAAGCGGAAAATTCGGTCGGCAGTTTAACCGCTCGAATGGCCAGTGATCCAACACAGCTTCAACAACTTCTCGGCATCAATATGGCAATCGTGCTAATTTCCGTTTTCAACGTTGTGGGATGCATTGCAATGTCTTTCTATTTCGGCTGGAAACTCACACTCTTGACTGTTTGTTCAGCGGTGCCTATCATTCTGGCAGCAGGGTTCTTCCGAATCCGCTATGAAACACAGTTTGAAAAGATGAACTATGAAGTCTTCGCCGAGAGCTCAAAGTTCGCCACTGAATCTATTGGTGCTTTTCGGACGGTCTCGGCACTTACTCTCGAATCCGAGATATGCGGTCGGTACGAAACTCTCTTGAAAAACCACACCAAGAAAGCTTTCCAGAACGCCAGATTTTCAACTTTCGTTTTTGCCATGAGTGACAGTATTTCACTGCTTTGTATGGCATTTGTCTTATGGTAGGTTTCAATGTCGGGTATTACCAGGAGGAAAGCTAATTAATTATAGGTACGGCGGGCAACTTCTCGCTAGCCATGAATATTCCCCATTCAATTACTGTAAGAGTTGTACAAAATCCAGAAAGAAAACTTCCTAATCAAGCTTTGCAGTGGTTGTGTATTTGGCAGTTGTGCAAGGCAGCACAAGTGCTGGCCAATCATTAAGCTTTGGTCCAAGTATTTACCTCCTTCTAAATTGTTGTCAGACGAGCTCTCATTTACAAAATATATAGATGTTGCACAAGCTTTTGCGGCTGCAAACCGAATCCGGGGTATGAGACCTGAAAACACCGAGGCTGAGAGTAGTTCAATCCCACTTGACCTGGGCGGTTACGAAGGAGATGAAAAAGGGCCCCAAGGCGTCAAAATTGAACTGAAAGATATCTGGTTCAAATACCCTACTCGAAATGTTCCCGTGTTGAGCGGTTTGAACATGACCGTACGTTTTGAACACACAAAACCTCGAAATCTATATACTGACTCCCTCCAGATTGAGAAAGGTCAATTTGCTGCTATTGTCGGCCCTTCTGGTAACTATCAGAACTCATCCAAAATTTTCCAGGAACTTTGCTAATACCATTAAATATAGGCTGTGGAAAGACCAGCATAATCTCTTTACTCGAAAGGTTAGCATTTGTTTGACTCTTAAATTGCAAATTTGTACTTCTTGCTAACTTCTCTGATAAAAGATTCTACCAAATCCAATCAGGCAAAATCCTGTACCACGGTAGAGACATCAACGATATTCCATTAAGCCAATATCGGAAGTCGATCTCTCTAGTTGCACAAGAGGCCTCACTATTCGAAGGCACAATCCGCGAGAACATTCTCCTCGGAGTAGACGAGACCGAAACGCCCGAAAAAGTCCTCCACCAAGCCTGCCGCGACGCCGAAATCCACGACTTCATCTCCTCCCTCCCAGAGGGCTACAATACCGCCGTAGGAGCCAAAGGTGTTGCGCTATCCGGAGGCCAAAAGCAACGTGTCGCTATCGCGAGAGCACTGATTCGCGATCCAAAGGTCTTGCTACTTGATGAAGCGACATCGAATTTGGATTCTGAGACCGAGAGGTCTGTTCAGGCTGTATTTGAGAAGACGGCCAAGGGGAGGACGATGGTGGTTGTTGCGCATCGCCTTGCAACGGTGCAGAACGCGGATGTCATTTTTGTGGTTGGTGATGGGGTTATTGTTGAGACGGGGAATCATGCTAGTTTGTTGAGAAAGAGAGGGCTTTATTATCAGATGGTGAGTTTTTGTTCATGGACGGATTGACTACTTATTCCTCTGTACTAACCATTTTTACAGTGTCAATCACAAGCTCTTGACAGGTAGAGATCTGGAAGAGCCTTGCAGCTGGTGAGGATCCAGGGCACGGCAGCTTCGAAACACAACACTCTATAAGAGAATTTCTTTCATTTTTTGTCTTCTAAAAGAGAGAAGTCAAGTGCCTACGTGAGGCAGGTCACGTGTAGACTTCCCAACCCATCCCAGCTCTGGTTGCTGGACTTCCGAACATGGGCAGGCAAGGCAATTCTGTAAAACATTTATTCTTAATCATTTTGCCGCATATGTACGGAGACGGGGTAGGAGTACTGTAACATAATTATACCAAGGGTCAGAAGAACATTTACATGGGTCTGGAGAATGGAGGAAATTGGGAGGCATATTGCATACTTTCTGTACCCTATCATTGTAACTTTGATATCAAGAAAGAGACTTACTCTAACTGTTCAAGCTACACCTATTTTTTTAAATTTCTCCTTTTAGCAACTAGATTTCAATGTGAGAACTGATCCCCTTGGTCGTTGCACATTCTGCTGACGTTATTGATGCATGAAACTTCTCAAAGTTGCAGTAGATGGTAAACACCTAAAGGTTCTTCTCGCTCTGCATCAGTAGTTCTATTCTGCGTACCGAGGTTGCTGGGGGAGAAGGTATTGATTGATCTTTAAACTATTACCAGTAGGCTACAGTTCAACGTGTGGTAATTCCCAGACCACAAACTATACAACGTTACTTCCAAGGTAACAAACCACAGCTATACTTACATTTGATCCGCCTTCCTAGTAAACCACAGTTCCAACCGAAAGATAAAGTGTTCTGGTTAGCTTGTTAAGTTTCTTCTCCTTCTCTCCTCGCATGGCACTCTATCTCAGTGGATAACAGAGTAGTAAGCACCTTTCACCGCCCCAGTACCATATCCTCCGCAAGAACCCTTTGCCGCGAAGTATCCGCCTCCAAAATGCTCCCGTAATCCGTATCCGGAGCCGGCGGCACATTCTGAATCCCCTCAAAGCGACCGTAATCATTGTTAGCCAAATCCAAAGCCACCCAGTCCTTACAAGCATCATAATGCGTCTTAATCTTATTTTTCGCCTTGCCGCCATAAATCTCGTGCTGTTCAAAGATAAAAGCCGGGTTGTAAGGCTTGAAAATCACTTCCTTGCAGAAGAAGTTGTTGGCGTCAACTTCGCCCATGTGCTTGGTTACTTCGTGGACGGCATAGCATCGAGGGTCGGAACCGGCATTGGTGTGGACGTCGCGGCCGGGCTTGGTGTTGAGACCGGGTATATACTTTATCCAGCTTTCTCTTTGTACTCCGAATTCTTCCTTGTAAGGCCAGCGTAGGCCCCATTCACACAGCGCGAGGAATCTTTTAGCTGGTGACCAGTTTTTGATTACCTTGTGGTTTTCTCCTGTCAGTCCAACTTATTCGTGAAAAGGAAAAATCAATGGAATATGAGAAAGTTCATAAGAGATGAAAGAAACACTTACAAATGTCACCCCACGCGTTAATTCCATCTCATGTTCTAGCGGCCAAGGCTGACCTTTAAACTCGTACCAGTCCAAATCTTTTACAAAGGCTACAATTCCATTATCCCAACCCTTTTCAATGCCAAGGAGGTCTGCGAATATCCTTGTCTCATTTGAATTCCAAGCGCCGCAGGTGAGTGGAAATGATTTCCAGGCATTTTCTGCCGTGGCTGGCCAGAGAAGATGATTCATGAACGATGTCCTTAATGATGCCTTGGCCCTATCAGGGTGTTCTTCCACCTTTGGCAGCCAGTCCAACATTAGATTGTTCGGTGAATGACAAACAGGCAGCGCCAGGTAGGATTCGTCGGTAATATAGACATTCGAGTCTTGAAGTTTGGTGGCACCCAACATTGGGTCCATATCAACAAAGCCCGTGGCGAAGTTGTGGTATTTCTGATAAGCTCTCCACGAACTTCTCACTATAGCCTCTTCGGAGGTTTGGTATTTGTTGAGCTTGTCAAAGCCTATCAACAGTTCTTCGCGGTTTCCTGCAGGCTTGAATGTCCAGCATTGGACTTCGCAAACAGATGCATCTCCTCCGTCACCAACATAATAAAGTCTGCTTCCAGCGAACTCATTCTCAAGGACCTTCGTATCTCCATTCCAGCCATTTTGGCGAAGCTGGACCATGTCGAGATCTCGGCATTTTTCATAGCATTTACCATGTGCTAGCATGTAGCCAATAAGGGGGTGCTGGAAGCGTTTTATCATATTACTGTGTTTCTTTGAATCAGCATAAAATGGTTCATGAGTGGCATCTTTCAAGTGCACATTGCTCACTGCAGCCTGGGAGCAGTGGGATTTACTCACGCTTTGAGACTATCATAAACCGTTCTCTCCACCGGACTTGGGGGTGCCCAATAACCAAGTTTCATCCAGTCAACGAGGTTCATCCCATCAATGTTCCTTCCAGCTAGAATTTCGTGGAGAAGGTTCTGGAAGTCACTGCGGATTTCTACTGTGCGTTCGTCGACGTAGAAAGCCAAGGGGGAAAAGGGGTCCGAGAGTTGCTCATTTGCACCCCAACCATGCTGACCGCATTGTCTACGTTCGTACCTATACATGAACTCCCTTCTCTCCGCTTGTAGGTTGTCTCTCGTTGCTTGGGGTCGTTGGAACTCTGCGAGACGTTCCTGCCATTTGTTGAGGTCTTTGAAAATCTGTAGTGCTAGGACACTCTTATTATATCCTGTGATGGAGGCGAAGAACCAGAAATTGTTTCTTATGGTCGACGCGTATTTCTCGATCACGGGAGGTAGTGAGTTTAGGAGTTGACACTCCTCTTTTACTCCAAAGACTTCGCCCACTGGTGTGAAATCCAGTACGATGTTGACAATTGAGGCTGAAATACCACTTTGAAGGTCTAACGTTAAATGCTATATACTTGATTAGCCAAGATCAACCATCGAGTAATTAAGATACACAACTTACAAATTTCTGCGAGAGAAGATTCGTGATCTGCTCCACGGTTCTAATTGCAAACAGGACCAACCGAGCCTCCTCGAGAAGACACAGACTTGGTGCCGATGGTCTGCGTACAGCAAGCGTTGAGAGGATGTCCTCGCAAGCTTTTGGAATAGACGTGCAAGATCCAGCTACCACATCGCAATCGAAATCTCTGTTTGTAAATTCTTTTACAAATATTTCAAAGTCTCCTAATCCCGACAGCCTTTTAGGTTCTTTGGACTGCGCGTTTGCACGCCATACTTTGTAAAAATCAACGGAGTTGGCCTGCTTCGCATTTTCTTCAGTGTAAGCATAGTATGGACTCTTGCAGACCTCTGAGATTTGATAAATACTAAGGCTTCTGCCAGTTGAGTTGGCCAATTCTGGAAAGTCTGTTACATAGGAACAACCAGGCGCGTATCCAGCAGAATCAGCGAATGCGAATATGGGGAAAGATGTGAGGCCAGCGAGCGCCAGGAGGGATCGAGAAAATCGCATCACGATAGTCTCCTAGCTATTTGTCAGTAAAGTGATCTGGGTTGTAAAAGATTGCCTGTAGAGTTGTGAGAAGATGCTTTTACAGTTGTAGTGCTTAAAGTGATAGATATATTATTGGGTTTGAATTTCACGTTGAGAAAAGTTAAGAGTGAAATTTGAAAGTTTTGTTTGTACTTCACAGAAGGTTTCCAGAAGGAGCTCAATGGTTGTGTAGCTCCTAAACTATCTAAACGTAGTAGGCGATGGTCTGACACTACTAATCTTCGGTAGAACAAAATAGCAAGCGCTAAGTGACTGTCGTTACACTAAGTGCCTACCTTCTTTATAACTTAATTTAACATCTAGCAGTCTCAAGACGCGTCAAGTTCTTTTTAACAAGCAATTCCTCGAATAAAATTATGGTTTCTTAGCTAGGGCGGTTAGAACTACTTTCTGCCATAGATTGCGCGGCTGTAATAAAAATCTTGTTCTACTTGGAAAGGAATACAACTAAGTAAAGAACTAGTTCTATTTAGAGAAAACAGTCTTATTTATAGCCTTTATAAGAGCGTACTTGTGAAATAAGCTGTTATCTTGTCGCCATAAATGCCTAGACTTTAAATTGGAGTATTACTATCATTGAAATCATGTTAGAGTTCTAGTATCAAGAGACTATATTATCTGTGTGCATGGTACAAACCCTACGCTTCAACATTGCTACTATCCTGTCCCAAATAAAGGCAAGCCCTAGTCAAATAGTAAAGACCCTCGAGTGTTAACCATAAGAAAAACAATATCCTTAAGTTCATGCCAACCACTCTATGATACTGGCGTCTATAAGTATAGAAAAAAAGGCGAATGTCCGAGCATAATGAGCATGTCTGCTTAGAATAGTCTCTAGGGCTGGTTTTTTAGTCTTAGGGTTGAGCGATATTATAGTGCTGCGAAGTCTCAATGAGCATCTCTCCCAACATTAACTACCAAATCCGTATAAAAGGAGTGCGAGGTCAAATACCATTGTGGAAGACGTATAGCGTAACACTGACTCGCAATACCATCCATAAGATAGTATTGATAAGAAGCTCTCCACAGTCAAGATTGCATAGTAGCCTGCAGCCTGCACTTATCCCTAAGTATGCGATAGTGTAGATAAAAAGACAGCAAAGACAACAACATCCTGTCAGGCAGCGGACGAATATGCGTTTTACAAGGCGAGATACAACGGTGCGTACAGAAGAACAAGTCACAGTGTTCCAAGTACGCGAGGATAGATGTTCCCATATTCTATGTGAAGATAGAGCAGCCTGTAGATGGATTGCTTAAAGGAGTACGAGGGCTCGCGATCCCCGGAACATATCACCTAGATTCACAAACGTGACGAAATTAATAGACCCTCACCTAAGCGTTAATTTACTTTGTCGAATTTGTCGGAGTACAGCTGTGCCGATCTACAGGTGTTTGCTCTCACTGCAGAGCACTTTTGCCCATTTAATTTTTATACTAAGTAAGGCTTGGAAGCGAGGGAGAAAGAACTTCTAGTATAAGTACAGCTTCATTCCCTCGTTGGTCTTCAATGATTCACATATACAAGAGCTGAGGAGTAATACATGGCCACTGATACAAATGGCATATAGTTTCCTCAAGCCCACTATCATGTATTCAGTCAGGTACTTCTACCTACTCATATGAAATACCAGCGCATAAGCAACCCAGCTCGCTCTTGATTATCTATATCATTACATTACTTCTTGCAAGCAGCACATCAGTATAAGATCAAACATCAAAAACAAAGAGTTCGAACAAAGTGAGCACACGTTTCCATTGGCTCTTTGCTTTCCATATTCCGTCGCCCCTCGCTTTCTAACCCTCTAGCCTCGCTATATCTATATACGAGTGTCATGCCCATGCCATTACTCCCATCCCTCTGCCCCCGCCTCTTCTCTCAGGTCACACACCTCAATGTCCATACTCGAAGCCACGTACACCATGCCGCTTCTCCTTATCTATATACAAATAACAACTGAATCTGACAAAAGAAGAGACAAAGGAAATTCGTGAAAGCGAAAGGACACATGCAAAAACCAATGATCAACAAAAGACTGCAGGGCGGAGACCGGTGCTCGGACCGTTGGATGTAATTTCAATTCCAGTTGCAGCAAAACAAAGATACAACAAGGAGTCAACAAAGGAAAGAAATAAATAAAGAACGCGCAGGTATTCGCTAGATTTGGTATCACGCGTGGTATTGGTACTTATGACGACCAACTCGACTCTCCCTTCTTATACTCGACCCTCTTCTTCCTTGTATCTAACCTCCCTCCTTCGCTCTTAAACACAACCGACACGTCACGACGTCGGAGGTAATGGCGGCAAATCTTTATCCAAACTAGTCCTGCTAATTGTCTTCCTAAGGCCTCTCGAGTCGAGGAAAGTCGAATCAACTGTGCGATAGCTCTCTCGACTGTGCCGTTGCAGATGATCCTTTGCAGGAGTGCGAGGCCGGTTTCCATACTCAGCACCGTTGTACTCTTTTGACGGAGTTAAAGGCCTATGCTCGTGGCTGCGGTCACTTCTACCACCGGTACTGCTCGCTTCCCCAGCTTCTTCCACAATTGGGAGCGTCTGGCCTTGCATACCACCCGAGCGCTCAGCGGACGGACTCCGTACAATAGAGATCATTCTTGGTTCCGGGCGCTCACCTTCGATTTCTCGGTCTGATCTGAGGGCTTCGGTCTCGTTCCTCTGGATCACGCTGTTGGCTGTGGAAGTGCGATACATTGGCGCCGTTTGGCTGCCTGAACGTCGTCGTCCGTAATCCTGGGAGTTGTGCGGATGAACACCATCAAGGTTGATTGTAGGGTTCTCTGGACTTTCTTCAGCCTCGCGAGCTGCTTCTTCAGGGTTCTTGGTGATTCCCTCTATGAATTTGATGAAGCGGTCTCCGTAGGGGTCTGGGGCGATGGGCGAAATGAGTTTCTTGTCGTTACTCAGTCCCTCTATTTGAACGTCAGTAGTGCCTCGGGGGGGTTGAGGGGGAAGCTCACTCCATAGATGCTCAAGCTTCTTGATCGTGCTGTAATGTGTAAGGCAGTCAATAATAGACAAGAAGAAGATTTCTTCTCCCGGACTGTTGTCTTCATGTGTAGCTCTAAAACCACCGTCGTCACTGTAGAAGGTAAATTCCTTTTTGATGGCATTTTCCTCCATCTGATCTGGCATCCTCGAGCTACTTTGGCCCATTGGAATCGGCTTCTCTTGCTTGATGATTTGTCTCAGCTCCCTTGCCTTTCTAGCATTTTCAAGCTTGCTTGGTGTCCTCATCAACACGCCTCTCTCAGGCCCTCTTTCAATGTCATCCGTAGGACTATCGCCGCCTGGCTGGAAAACTTGCAAAGTCTTGTCTCGGATGTTCTCTTGGTTGCCCTTCTGGAGATCATGAATTCCCACCAGCATGCTGTAATCCATTATTTTCAGCTTCTGCAGAAGACGGACATCTCTCTCCATCTGTTCAATGAACATTCTTTTCTTCTCTGGCCCAAATTCAAGATGCAAATTTCGTCGCAGCCAGTTGAGGTCTTTGAGGGTAGCTCGCGGGTTGTGCTCCAGATCTTCTTCCTTGAAATCTCGTCCAATAGTCGAACCCTTCAAATCGAACGTCTGATGAATATCTCGGTGTGGAGGAAAGAGGTTGTTCATGACAACAAAGTGTATTTTCCTCCCATAAGGAATTTTAACTCGGTGCAGGCCGTAGAATTGTGATAATAGTGTATTCGGGTTCTCTTCGACGTGTGCATAGTATTCTTTGAGGATCTTTCGGAGGAACTTGTGTTCTGCGTGGTGAATAGTCTTTATGATGTATTTGTAGTCGCGTGAGAAATAAAAGAAGCTTCCGCTCTTCCCTGGTGATCCCAACTCGGAGAGAATGTATTTGCTAGTCAAAGACATGAGGTAATCTGCAGGATCAAGTTTGAATTTGGCGCGCAGATGGCGGAACACCCATGGCGCATAGTCCTTGAACTTGAAGTCATATTTGGCGGAAGGGGTCAGTTCGTTCCCGGTGCTATCTCAACGTCAGCCTTCACTCCAATCATGCTTCACTTCATACCCACATATCAAACGAGAACTTATGCCTGGCTTCAAAATCAGCATCAGTCAATGGCCGATCCAACTTGGCATTCGTTCTCGAAACGGTAAATCGAATGCCAGTCAACATGTTGTATGCCGTCACCCAATTCACATGATTCTGATCAACCTTTGTGCCGACCACCACCCTATCGTCATCCTCATCTTCTTTCTTCCTCCTCTTGCTCGCCCTTTTCTGCCGTACTGCCTCTGCCCACCGCATTGCGTCCTCGTCGGGGGCGATGTCTTCGTGCGGCATATTCGAATGTATCGACTGTGTATTTCTCCGGTTAAGGCTTAAAGAACCTCTTCGTGGGCCATTACCTATTGCTGTGGGTGAAAATCTTCCTGTGCTGTACACCGCATCTTCTCCGTCTCGAGAATTTCGACCCCCTGCAGGAACCTTCGGGACTTGTAGTGTATGTCTGTGTTTGAGCTGTGAGGCACCCGGATGTTGTTGGGATTGTGCGGTTGATGGTGCTGGCGAAGTTGTACTTGGTGGCTTCGGTGCTGGATATGTAGGAGGAGCAGAAAAGTGCAAGGGGTCGGTTGATGCTCGAACGGGGGTATCTGATAGCTGTGGTGAGGGTGTTGCTGGAAGTAAAGAAGAGGTGTATGTCAAGGGGCCTGTACTTTGAGGATTTGTTGATATTGGGGCCGGTATCGATATCCTCCTCGGTGGCTGTCCATTCTCACCATTGGCGGTTGATCTGGAGGAGCCTGAGTCGTGGGGCGAAGTTTGCGTCGTCCCGTTTGTCGATGCAAATGAAGACCTATCTCCATTTGTCTGTCTCGATGACCCATTCATCTGTGGCCCTGGGCTCCTCCTTCCATTTTCTGGGGCGCCATTGGTTCCATTGACCGAGTATGTGCTGCCGTTGCGCGACATGGAAGACTTGTGGTCGGCCCAACTGCTCATGCTCGACCTTCCGTTTGTCCCGTTCGTGCCGTTCATGTTCTCGTCATGGTACGTGCTGCCATTCATTTGGACTCTGCCTCCATTGACACTGTCTGAATATCCATCAGGCCCATCCCCTAGACTGCCCTTCGCCGAAGTATAAGATGACGTCCTCCCGTTGCCATTCGTCTTTTCGTGTGATTGTCTGAGATGACTTGACAGGTCGAAGGGGGCGCGAGTCGACGATAATGAGGGACCTGTGTCATCGGTCAAGAACGATGGCATCTCGACTGCGTGTGGCATTCGAACGTCTGTCGGCGGGTATGACCAGCTTATCGGGTTGGTGGTAGGTCGTAGTGATGCTGTTGGGTTCTGCGAAAGGAGGTATGATCAGCGGGATGCGCTCGAGGGCTTGGCAGCCAATTCGTGCGTTCCCCTCAAAAAGCTGGACTTCTTTGTGCTGGTGATGGGAACAGGAATGCTGCGCGACTCAGACGTATCGACATAACTCTACTGCAGAGGATATGGGTATCATTAGGAATTGAGGGGGGGGGTGTTGCTTTCGTAAGTCGTCGAAGTTGGTGGATCGTATCTGGAGATGAGGTCCTTTCTTTAGCGTGGCTTTTTGCGCGGCGGAGCCTGGCGAGCAGTCGTGACAGGGCAACCTGGAACGACAACGACCCTTGGAGCCAGCTCATACATACTTACGGGCAATTGTACAACGTCGAGGACGCTGCATTGAGCACGCAAATCACCTCTACTCTACGATGTGCGCAGGACTTCAAGCAACAATCCAGCCACGCCTTCTGTCTACCGTCGCGTCCCAAGATCAGGTCATAGGAGGAGTCTGTGGCTGTCTGCCTCTGCAACTCCCGCTGTTCTTCAGCAGTGAACATGAACATCAGATCGCCAAGACATTCGGATCATCCCTTTTCCCACATCCGCCCGCAAAACGACGTCTATCACAATTTCTACGTCTGCTTTACGGACCGGTCGCTGCTGAGAAGTCCGAGGATCTCCTCTTGTCGACAGATTGCAGCATGCTCTCCAACAGTGCAGAAGCCAACGGGCGAGTGCACGCTGACGAACAGTTCTACAATCACCTCACGTGCAATTACTCTGGTAGGATCTCTGCGTATTCCTGTCCCAGACCCAGATACGTAGGGACGGAGAACCACTCACGGCCGTACAAGCGACTCGATGATTTGCGGTACCATGCGATTTGCGGTACCATTAGCCTGGTATTAACGGGACCACCGACCACGTACGCCCTCCAAGCACTCAAGAGAGTCAGAGAAGTCTCCTTTACTCGTACGTCCGTACATCAGTCGCGTTTTGAAACGCCATATCGAACTCAGTGAGTGAGAGGTCGGATGTTTCAAGCTCGGGAATGTCAGAGGCTCTGCGTCTTCTCTACATCGGTGCCCACAACCGAAGCTTCGAGGGAATAATATTATGCGACTTATACATCTGCCGACATCAAGCCATAAACTTGGTATTGTTTTGGGCGTCTTCTCTTGTTATTCCAAGACTCTTGAAATCCAAATCTGGGATGGAAATTGACCTGCTTTTCTAGCCCTTCTCAGCGTCAGGTCAATCGGCTGAACCATTGCAATACTCGATTTGCATTCAGTACCGTCGTGAATAAGGGTAGTGGTGGTTTATCTTTGATAAAGCCCCCGATGCGCTTCGATAAAGAAATATAAAAAACATAAGAACAATATTTCATAGAGTTATTTTAAGCTTCGTCGAGTTGCAGATCTGGCAGGGCCTCTTTTGATCTCGTCATTTGCGAAGCAAGCTACTCGGTTTACCCCCTATTAGATTGTATAGGAAAACACTATTTCATTCGAGATCCATGTGGGAAGAAATGATACTGCGCGTCAGCCGATAGTACTTCGCATTACTATCAGCGACTCGTTTGATATATTTAAAAAAGAGGGACGAAAAGTTCTTTGGTCGCGAACTTGTGTGATCGATCTGGGCAAAGCGCTCCAGCTTCATTGTACTTTTTTAAAGCTAGGTACTTACTAGTAAGCATGGTCAAGACCAAGGCCAACAAGTCGAGGAATTTTGTACTCTGGGAAGACGCCCTTCGAGACTCTGACTAAAAACCTAATGTAGTCGTCTTGTTTTAGAAAGAAAAGTACCTAGGTAGGTAGGGAAGTGTCTAGCGTTTTAATAGGGCGATGATGTCAGGCTGGAAGGCAGGGTAGCAAAACAGATTAGAGCGATGACCAGATGACCAAGCTCCCAAGGGACAGCTATTAATCACGTGGTATATGCGCCAAGACTAACAGTAAAAGCGACACTTTTTAAAAGAACAATCTACCTACCTAGAAAGATTTACTACCTACTGTTATACTTATATACTTGTATATAAATAGAACTATATAGTAAATCTCCTTAATATCTTTATTAAGAGTTTAATAAGTAGATTTTAATACTCTTAAGTACTAGTAAACCTCTTAAAGTTTCTATATATACCTTAGCCTATAATAATAGACTAGATTCTAGTCTATATAACAAGGTAGATAAGAGCTCTAACTACTTAAATTATAACTACTAAGGCTCTAATCTACTGTTAAAGCTAATTAACGTTTAATTAAAGAAAGAAGAGTACCTTAAAGACTTAAGTTTATTAATAGCTACTATATAAGTATAGTCTTTATATGTTACATAAAAATACTTCTTTTAGCTATTATAAGTTAATTTATTTTTCTTAGAATACTATATTAGACTTACTTAAGTTAGATTAATTGTTAACTTTTACTTCCTAAGTTCCTTCATTATATCAAGAACATCTAACTATGGTAAAGGGACATTTCTGCCAAGAAAATTTAATCGCACGTTTTCTACTCTACTCTCTTAGGTGGCCTTTGTAAATACTCTACTAGAGTTAAGACTGTTTCTTTCAAAATTCAAGTACAACGGCCTACAAAGACTCTATTTTTATAAAGTCCTAAAGGTATCTTTAACGTATAGATTGCAACAATACCTTTGTACTGTTAAGGAAGCATTGAGTACAAAGGCTTCTTTATTCTTGCCCTGTAAAGACATATATATCTAACAAAGCGGGTAACACAACAATGTTGTCAAGTCAAATTACAATCACTGTAATACCTTTATAAATACAATGGCAGTCCTCACTCTAAGATATCATATCACTTCATCATAACACACAATCACAACACCATCTACACACACTAAGTATCCTTTCAAAATAAATTCAGTAATTCAGATATCACACCTACAATGGCTGACGATACACCCCATCCAGGTTGCCGGACACTTCTGGAGCTACACCTTCCCTGTGGCCACATGATGGTCGACGAGAGACCATGCCCAGAACATCGCGAGCAGCCACTACCAGATGGTGCTTCTTGCTGGCAGCGTCATCTGGTCGAAATTGCTATCTTGGAAGCTCACGATGAAGGGTGCGTACGATGCCACCTCATGCAACAAATACCAAATGTGAGCTGGGAACAAGCAACCCAACAAGCCCAAGAAATGTATGAGCGCTCCGACAACAATAACCGCAGGTTCTATCATTTGGATACAATGCATGATCTACCTGCTCCGGAGTATAACATGCGCATGATAATGATCGAACGGCTTATGTCAGCCGCTATAGAGGATGGTGAGGAAGATATCAAGCGGAGAGTGAAGGAGGAACTCACGGAGCCTGTACTTGGAGAGTGTCGTGAAGACAAGTGTAACATCTGTCTCGAAAACTGGTCTACTGAGCATGAAGCAGAAACCCCCGTCAAACTATCGTGCGGGCACGTGTTCGGAGATCTATGTATCGTCAAGTGGCTGGCGGTAAACTGGTGCTGTCCGGAATGTCGTAGAACCTTCCAACTAGAGCAGGAGACTGATGGCGCCCAGGACACTGATGGCGCCCAGGACACTGATGGCGCTCAGGAGACTGATAGCACCCAAAACTGAAGCGAGATAGTAAAGGTAAGTTTCTGTTTTTCCGTTTGGATAGGTTCTTTGTTTTTGGTTGGAGGTAGATAATTGCAATTAATTTACACTGTCACACGTATGTATAAGTTGTATGTTTAAAAACCGTGCACATTTGTGAGATCCCTAAGAAGTGAAATACAAACGCGAAAGCAAGAACCCTTAAGTTTTTGAAAGGTGAAACCATATTTATATGTCATGGCGAATTCTTGCTTAGGAAGATCTTTGCTTTGATAGAGCTTATAATTGAGTCGCTTAAGGTACTTGCTCCATTTAATGTTTAAGCGACTTAACAAGGTGTAGATTCATAACTAGAAGACACAGTAAAACGTCAGTTCATTGCAGGTACTATATGTAGTTACATTTCATCCAGTAGATTAAAATGGAAGGCAGCTGAATGCATATTTTTGTAATACTACCTGCTTCGCTACACTACACGTAAAAGAACATCTGTTTCATATAAAATTGTAAAAGGTGACTGGTTTGGACCTCCCTTGTAATCATATAGTGAGTTCAATTCTCGCCGAAACTAAGCAGGTCCCAGGTAGGGGATCGTGCAAAGACTCTTATTTCCTCTCAAATAAATGGATCAGTGTAAGTGAATTAGAAGTACTCCTAATCAACTTATTATCATGATTCGCGCAGAGAAGAAGACTAGGCTGACCTTTTATCAGAACAAAACTTGATGCTGATCTCATCAGTGAGCTGTCGCCTTGGTGTGAGCATGGAAAGGGGGTTAGCGACCGATAAGCGAAAAGTTAAACTTGCCTTCCATTTTCATCGCAAGCAGCTTACTTCACACTCTTTCAACACAAAACCGAAATCGCCTCCCTGAACTTCAAGACCATCGAGCAGCAATATCTTACAACTTGAGGATCGACCTTGACAACCACAGTCGACCTAAGTTTCTCAGCTAGACGTCACTCTTTCGGGGAGATTGCAGACAACCAAAATCCGCCGACATGGGTCGATGGGGTTCACTTTTCGAAGGCGACGATGATTTTAATGCCCTTACCGACATCGAAGAGGTTGCAGGCTTTGCGGTCTATCATTATGATGTCCCTTCTGCTGGTGGCATTGGTCTTGAGGATACACGCGATCGTCTCAACAGTGGCGCCTTGATGAATCTCTTCGACGTATTCTCTGGAGGCCGTTATGGCTATGGAACACCTTACTACGCAATTATTTGTGAGTTATGTGTATTTTGATCTTTCCAACCAATTCCAGGCCTATGACAGTGCTGATCAGTCACAAGTAGCTGCTTGCGCAATGCGAGTCGGGGCTACTATTGGTGCACCAGAGATGAAAAGGCTTCGTAGCATATCAGATCCCAGAAGGCACTGACCTGGCCGAGCTCAGGTTGAGCGTGCTTGCAAACACTACAAGAACGATGGTACCCCCTACAACTTCGTCTCCGTCGGCTTGATCGACACCATGGAGCAGACACTCAGTGGAATCAAAGCTCCCCGATACGCTGGACCTGGATGTGCGAAGTACAAGGCTGAGGATACGAACCTCGGACGTTGTGCCAAATGCCTGGACAGCAGAGAGTGCCAAACAGCCGACTGGAAGTACCACAGAGTAATTTGCAAGGCGCCTACAACTGCAACTCAGGAATCTTCTGCTGAGGGAGCTGAAAGGGTTTAAGGACTGAGCAGCAATAGATATCTTGTGGGTAAGTTCCCTTCGTCAGGAAAGGTTCGGATTGTGTGGCTCAATAAAGCACAGTAACTCAAGATCGGTTCTCTTGCCAAAAAATTGCGGTGTTTTAGCGACTAGCCATTCTTGCTTTTATGGCGTAATATTGGTTGAAGGGAGGATATAGGGAAGGATGCCATGATAGTCACAACGTTTGCTATACTCGTGATATCCTTTGCGATGAGCTTCCAATACTTTGCAGATATCCTACTTTGGTTTGACTGGGTGAGTGTCTCAATGACACGACCCGACGAGCATCCACCGCCGGAGGAGGATGAAAACTCGCTCTTTGTATCATTGAACTCGTTGGCATAACTCAGACTGAGACGCATTGGAAGAAAGAGGACAAACTCGAACTTCGAACTTGAAGGTTCTCCATGAATCAAGGGTCCAGGATGTCCCAAGGAGAGATATAGCTTTCGCAGTGTTGAAACCCTGTTACAGTATTGCCAATACTTTTGCCATCACCGTACAGGCTCATTGAAATAGACAGCCAAACAGAAAAGCACAAGCAAAGAAAGCTCGGACGAGAACAAGAGATATCGCAAATTTTCAAGTTATTCTGCTAAAGTCCAAGCATGCCACAGTCTATACATCCATGAAGGACAAGACCACAAAGCCCAAGCAGCTCCGAAACATACCTCATGTGATCAGGACCCAGAAGACAAGAAGTCAATCATAAGTTTGATGACCACGATAATTGAAAGAAAGATCTCCTGATGCCATAAACTTGTTTGACTTTCCTCACGACTTTAGACGCTTCTTGGCCGTGGTATCGGTCGGTACTTGGAGCATCCGCATGAACTGATACCTACATTGAAGAACAAACGACTTGTGCTGAGCACTTGAGCAGCCTCCTGCGCGGCCGTCCATCATATCTTTACGTATGGTGTAATGTAAAAGCTGAAAGTGTCGGCACTTGCTGTACTCCCGTTCGTTCCATCTCACCTCAAGCGTTGGCACTCCAAACACGTGCTGAACCCAAATACGGGTACGAGTACTTGACTCTGGATTTTCCACGCGATGACGGGATCTCCATCCCATAAATATACCAGTACTTCTGTACCTACCGCAGCCCGGTTCTCCATTCGTACGGGAGGTCGTGACTGGTCCTGTAAGGTAAGTATAGCATAAACACCACCATCCCTCTACCCCCCTATCAAATTTCGGCAAATTCCCATCCCATCCCATTGATCCCTAAAATGTCCGACGCACAGCCCTAATCCGCCATCCATGCAGACCTCACCGTCACTCTTCCCGCGCTGCCGTGACCCTTCCAACCTACGAGCTCCATCAGACTTCCAACCTTCCAAGCTTCCACTTCCACGCCATTTCATCCCATCAATCCCATTCCATCGCTTACGAGATACTTCGCACGGCGTACTTACTGTACTATACTGTACCACCAGGAGACCACGACCCAACACCGACCGACGATCACACACCCCCCAAACCCAACGAACCCTCCACACACACCCCAGCCAAGGCAAACCACAGCGCAGAACCCGCGCGGCTGCATGCCCGTCCCCGGCTGCGGAAATCAAAATGAATGGAATCAAATCCCATCAGAGGGAATCAGGTCACGTTTTCTTCGCCTGAGGGACCGAACGAACAGCCAGCCAGCACCAGCCTACCCGGCGCGGCACATCATAGCACCAGAAATAAGTCCCGTACCTACTTATAGTTCTAGGGATCTGCCTAGGTAAGGTTGGGGAGTTACCTAGGTAGGGTAGGTGTAGGTACCGAATGCATTTAGCGATCCGACTTGACCGGTACAGACAGACATGTGGCTTCCCTAGTTCGCAGCCGGCCAAGAAAGCAAAAAGAAAAGAGAAAAGAGATCCCCATGCGCGAAGCTCGCCATGTAGCTTCTTCCCTAGACCTACTCGTACCCACCCCGCAAAATCACAACAACCCAATGCGCCCGCTTTGCAGAGACGCGTCGAGAGGAGATGAGTGTGATGGAAGGAGAAACGCAGGAAGGGAGAAATAAGAGGCCGTTTTCAAGTTCTTCTTTCGTTTTCTTCTTCTTTCGTTTGCTTCAGTCCCTGTACCATTTCATTATTTGCCCGAGGTAGGTGGTCCTGTGCTGCCAAGTCTGGGTCGCACAGGAATGGGATCGGTCTGAATGGCATCATTTTGTGACAGCAGCAGCATTGTTCGGCCTTCTTTTTGGGTGGCAGAAGGAGAGTATGACGGCCTATCTTAATAGGGTTGAAACTGCTTGCGCCATTCTTTTCCTCTTGCATTCATTCGCGCATGGCGATGGAACGAGTCTTCAGAGCTTTGTGCTACCTTTGAAACCACTTACTTCAACATCGTGCCGAGCCTAGATTTTAAAGTCACCTACTGTCAACCATTGCGACAAAGTAATTTCAACATGTCACCAGCAAAAGAACCAGTAAAAGTATTTTCAAAGTTTTCAGGTCATCAAATATTGGAATCTGGTATAAGTACAGTCGCGATTGAACGCTATCCAGCCACACAAGTATATTCCACTCCATCCACGCCACATCCCAATAGCCCAAAGCCCCGAGATTCCCAAGATCCCAGTGCCATCTCGATTTTTGTTCAGCCCAGCTTCCCAAGTCTCCACAGAGAGCCTTGAATATGGGAAGACAGAAAAAACACCAGATTACAAAAGGCGACGGCAGTTAGCAACCATTCAAGAAACAAAGAAACCAAGAACAAAGATCATATCCATCGCAAAGCGAACAATTCTTCCCACCCCGTTATAACGCCGATAGCAAACAAAAACAGGCCGTGTCATCACATCATGAGATGCTTTCTTTATGCCTTCTTAGGAGTGGCCTTCTTGCCCGAAGCTGGCTTGGCCGCCTTGGGCGCAGCAGCAGTCTTCTTGGGTTTGGGAGTGGTCTTGGTGGTGGTCTTGGTGACGCGTCCCGACTTGGTCTTGCCAATGACAGAAGGCTTCTCGACAACAGCTGGAGCCTGTATAAAAAGTAAACGATCAGTCGTGTTCTTCAAAAGGAGTAGAAAGACGTTGTGAAGCGTAGGTTGGAAGTTGGAGGACGTACGGCTTTGGGTGATGAAGATGCCTTCTTGGGCTTGGGAGCTGCAGCCTTCTTAGGGGCAGCGGCAGCCTTCTCCTTCTTTGGTGCAGCGGCCTTCTTTGCAGCTGGGGCCTTCTTCTCCGTTGACTTCTTTGGTGCAGCAGCCTTCTTTGCGGCGGGCGCCTTGGCCTTGGTTGTGGTAGCCTTTGGCTTTGCGGCAGCAGCCTTCTTGGTAGCGGGTGCCTTCTTCTCGGTCGTCTTCTTGTCAGATGCCTTCTTCTCGACCTTAGGGGCGGCAGGCTTTGGGGCCTTGGACGCGAGCTTGGTTCCGCCTGAGGGACCTGTAGGAAGACAATGTTAGATAGTGTGGATGGAAAAGAGTGGAAGAGGCGCGTACCCTTTGGCTGAGCGAAGATGCCCTTCTCGACACCAGACTTCAAGGCGCGGTTGAAGAGAGAGGTGAACATGGCTGGAGTTACGCTGATTTGGTTGTTGGCCTGGACATACTTCTTGATGGCGGCGCGGCTGTAGAAGAAAGTCAGCAAAGTTGCGCAGCAAAATAAGAGTCGCGGTGAAGGAATTTCGAGGTCTATGCGGTGAGGAATCGCGTAAAATGGATCTCGAAGTGGTCGCGTGGAGTATTGGGTGGTAGCCAAACACGTACCTGGAACCTTGACGATCCTTCAAGGTGACGATGGCATCTTGGATCATGTCTGCACGGGAATGCGTAAGCTACATTCCGACGAATTGAAGACGGCCATGAGATGCGCGACATCAACGCGACCAGAGAAACATATGGGCCGTGCCAATGGCGACGTGTTGCGGGTGGGGAGACATACTCTGGTAGCTTGGAGCATCGGAGCTCTTCGACTTGGAAGCGGCGGCCTTGGGTGGCATGTTGACTGAGGGGGGGGGTGATGAAATGATGTTGTTGATGGAACGATGGATGGTATGGATGAAGAGCAGAAGACGTGGAGCTTCTAAAACCTGTAGAATCTGGGCTGGCGTGGTGGTTGTCGAGCTGTGAATAACGTCAAAGAGAGGAAGGAAAGCAGCGGAAAGCGTGTTCGAGGTGGGGGGACTGAGTAAATATAGGAAGCGAGGGAAGGCCTTGTGCACGAAGATCAATTCGACGCATCCTAGGACGCTAAGCCTATCCAAGCCGCAAATTGGGCACTTTGGTTTTCTGAATCACAAACGAGCATTTGGCACGGCGAGGTCTCATTGGTTGATTCCGAGCTGAGTTGACAGCGCTTGATCATGCGACCCTGACTTGGTTGATCTCAGAGTCGGCCACACCACCACCCTCTTGACTCTTGACACTTCAGGATCTTGCCAACGCATCGATCGGCGTGTGCCTGGTTGAAGGCGATGGTGAGATTATAGTTGGCATGTGGCAACGACCACCTTGGCCTTGCATCGCGCAATGTGCTCTTCTGTATCGCAGCAATACCTAGCTAGTTAGATCTCCAACAAGCGAGCGACGAGTTGGCGGATAATGATGATGGCGAAGCCCCCTCGGCCTGCAATGACAAGACGCGTACCGTAGTCGCTTTTCCGTCAGCGATGATCAGTTCAAGCGTGTATGGCTTCATCTTCACTTGAAAAGGCATTGCTGATTACTTTTGAGTCCACAAGTCCTGCGTGGAGAGTGCTCTTGATGTTCCAAGAGTCTCCCACATTTGAGGTTATTCGCGACACTCGCTGTCTATCCCAACAGAATGTCGCACCGCCTACCCTTCATCACCACCCATCTCAAAAACTCCCAAAAGAGTTTTCCTCATCAATCAAATCATATTCCTATGTCCTTCTGAAAATTTTGAGCAGATAGATGCCGTGTGCGTTCTCTGATGTGTTCGTGTTGTGAGGGTCGTGGTGCATCGTGGCTTTCCCCCGCACGATGCGACCGACGTGTCGAAGAAATCGGACTCTCAAAGTTTCAATGGTAATGCTCCTTGTTCGTTATTTTCACAGAGTAATAGTTCTGTCACGAGTAGTGCATTCTGAGTTCTCATGCATAGCCAAAATAAGCCGTTGTTGAGATGTACGCTCTGAAAGTTCGGGCGTTGCTTTTCGTCTCGTCATTTCGCCAGGAGGAGGGGAAAACACGCCCGTCATCAAAAAGTTCAACAACACCACCCCAAAACCCTTGGTCATCTCAAAATCAAGGGGCATGGGAGTGTTGTATTAGAAAATCCATTTGGTATAGTTACTTTGAGCTGGACGTATCGGCTTTGGGTTTCCAGAGACTTTCGTGTTTGGAGTCGTGGCGTTCGCTGGAAGGTCGAAGAAATATTGCGACCGGTGGATTGGGTCCATCAACCAGCACCGCTACATTTCTCCATTCATTTCAATTCTTGGGCAAATGGGGTTCCAAGGTCTGAGTTTTCGTTTGGGATCATTTTGAAATAACTAGCATAAGCCGTTGTGTTCATTTCGCGCTCGAGAATATATGGTGTTCTCGTCATTCCTTCGTCGCGTATGGAGAGAGCGCTGTTTCCCTACCGCGCACCGCAACAAAAGTCTCTAGGGGCCAATTTGAATATCTTATGCTTGCATTTCATCGAAACTACGATTTCTGAACTGTATCTTATTGACCGAGATACTTTTTCTCAACAAGACAAACTTTGCAGGTCTGTCCACGAAGAGGTCCGCAAAGGCAGAAAAGGGTGCGAGCCGCCGGATCCGAGGTGCAGACTTCCGGTTCTGCCACGCAAGGCTTTCATGCACTTGCAGGAGCCAAAAATCCCACATTTATTAGGGAAATATCATAGATAGGTTATTGAAACTGTGAAACATCTGCTCAAAGTCACTGAGAGGTCGTCTTGAACATTGGGATCGGCTCAGCGACTACGATGGGAGTCTTGGCGCCGCGGTTTCAGGTTTGAGAACTTAGTTCACTCTGGCGGCAGATGCATGCTAGAAATAAGCTACCAGCCCTCCTTGAGTTCTTGGTGGAAACATGGCCAGTCCATTGGTTCTGCGCTGAGCATGTCGATGACTACTTTATCATCCGGCATGCCATACGTTCGGTAGTGCCCGAGACAAGATAATCGGCCTGCGACAAGGACGTTTTGGGATACAGCAATTTATTGTTTCTAGATACTTACACACGCTGAATTTCTTTCCGAAGGAAGAAGCCATTAGTTTTTCGGAAGCAAACTTTGTAAAGGCCACAAGTGTCTGAGGACATAACGAGGATTTGTGCCATCCCCGCCATCGAGGTTAAAGTAGTCGTGCATCGAGCATATAAGCCTATGGCAAGTGGGATAAAAAGGCCCCGTGACGGACTTTGAACGAAGAAACTGGCCCCGATCTTGATCTCGGCTAATAGAGAAGGACTCGGCTCAAACCGGTAAATAATCTGAAGATATTTAGCTTTGGATCTTGCAGGAAGTTTGCTCTCAACTTGGCGACTTGGCTGGTTACCTTCGGGACAGATGCTACCACTGTGTCCCATGAGAAAAAAAATTAAGAACCGGTACCAAAGGTTGAGATTACCCCCACCGGGAAACAGGTGTTTGCTCGCACAAGAATTTTGAGATTGTTGGAGTGGGAAATGAAGGGAACCGCTGCAGAGCGAAGGCTACACTTTGCCTAAAGTGCTTGGAGCCTGGCGCAGTTGTCTTTTTGCCCAGCAATCATGAAGGCAAGAGAAGGAAGACTGTCTTCGGTTGTGACGGCAGTCGACGGAAATGAGATGAGTCACTCTCCGTGTAGTTTAGAGCAAGGGGCTCTCCTCTTGAAGAACCTCGTGAACCCCTTGGAATAGCGCGGTGGCCACTGGTCACATGACCCATCTCTGACTAAATCCAGATTCGCAATCTGTCTCTTCATCTTTGGTGTGTACTTTTTTCTAAGTTTTGTTGCATATTGCGTCTCTTGTGCTCGTATGGTAGTATTGCAGAGTTTCGAATGCAATTTGTGCTACAACTACTTAGCTCGCTTCAGTGCCGAACATGGTTGAAAAGGCGCACAAGTCATATATACTTGCTCTGGGTCACGACATCAATACATGAGTCATCGCTCATGTAACTCTGCAACCTGTAGACCAATTTATCAATTGAGTAACCCATCCATTTCAGTTAGGGTCACATGACTAATGCTCTTCAATCGAACAGGTAGCCAAGAGTACCACCCACTGTGTGTCCTAGCTTCGCACGGAAATACGAAAGTATTTTGTTTCGCGTTTCGAGCGAGTGGCGTACACAGGCTCTCCTGAGGCAGAGCGTTGTTGCCGCCTTTCGGTTCTCTCTTTCGTCTTCAATTGTGAGAAGGGGAAGGGGACGACGAGGAAAGCAGAAGTACAGGAGTCTCCAAGCCACCGCTTCTCGGCAGCAAGACTGAAAACTGCCGCATGCACCATGTCATCAACTCAGGTCGACAGAATCTCAAGGTCCTCTTCAAGGCGACGACGAGCACATGCGATCTGATACGCTCACGAGTTTTGATCGAGTAATGATCGAGTAACTGGAATTAGGTATGGGAGATGTGAACCGACGTCGGTAAATCTGAGAGTTACCCGTAGAGTATCGGAAGCGGCCGGGCTGTCAGCGAGCGGAAAAGCGGCCGACATGCGTGGCGGACGTTTCTGACCTCAGGGCATCGCCGCAACACACAATGTCGTCCATATCGCAGGACGCGTGCACGTCGTCCTCCTCCATGCCGCTCGGCAGGATAAGCGATACACTTAGACGGGGCCTGCTAGCTACTACCCTTCAGCTGTGCGAGATGCTCCGTCCAACTGCCAACTGTTCTCAGCTCGGACGCGCATATATCACGTACTGTACCTTACTTATCACAGGCTTCACCTCGATCGAAACCGGTTGCGGTGTCCTGCTGCTATCCGCTCTGGGACAAGTCAACACCATGGCTTGCTTGCCTGTGCTTTGCAGCGGTGGTCCCCGTCCAATGGTCTCTCTGTGTCTCTTCATGGCCGTCTCGTTATCGTCGACCACCAAATGCCAGATAAGGACTCTCGATCCAGAGTGGGTCGAGATGCACCCCACAATGCTCCGTAGCGCGGCCATTTGTTTTTCCCCAGTAGAGCACATCTGATTTCTTTGATTCCAAGTGCATCATCGTCTTTCTCTTCTTCTTCGTCTGCTTGCTTGCTTGTTGTTCTGGTGTTTTCAACCAACAAAGAACTATTGTTGTCTGTCATCGGGCTCGAAGTCGCTCTCGACGACCTTATCTCAACCCACTCCCCTCTCGTCGATAAGAACATCCCACGCCAGCATCGATTGTTTGCCCTTCTGGATCTCCTCGTCTTCTTCTCCTCTACCTGTACCAGCTTTTCTCTTTGAAAAAGACGCAATACTCGACTCACAATGGCTTTCCACGCCTACCCAACGCCCGCTGCCACGCCTCCACACGGTTCCAACACCCCACTCACAGTCCTCGTATCCTCGCGCGCAGTTATCTTTGACCTGCAGGAGAACCTCATCCTCTCTCCAGCGACCATAACTATCTCCCCCCAGACGGGCACCATCATCTCCATCCTTCCCACCGTCCTTCCGGCCTCGAGTTTCCCTCCCACCGCGAACTACATCGATCACTCTCCCAATGTACTGCTACCAGGTCTTGTGGATGCACACGTACATCTCAATGAGCCCGGCAGGACAGAATGGGAGGGCTTCTATACTGGAACGAGAGCGGCTGCCTCGGGTGGTGTCACAACTGTTATTGATATGCCACTGAATGCTATCCCACCTACGACAACAGTGACTGGTTTGCAGGAAAAGATTAAGGCTGCTCAAGGACAATGCTGGGTTGACGTGGGATTCTATGGTGGAATTATACCCGGCAATGCTGAGGAATTGCTTCCACTGGTCGAGGCTGGTGTCCGAGGTTTCAAAGGTTTTTTGATCGAGAGCGGCGTAAGTTTCCCTGTTTTGTTTTTGTAGCACTCACTAACTCTGCCTAGGTCGACGAATTCCCTGCAGTTTCCTCTGAGGATGTTGCACTCGCAATTAAAACCCTCTCCTCATCACCCACAACCCTCATGTTCCACGCTGAAATGATTCCACCCATCGCCGCCTCCGTAGGCGACGAGGTCCAAGTGTCCCTTCCACCACTCGCCCCCTCTGGTCCCCCGACCTCGTACTCCACTTTCCTCTCGTCTCGCCCACCCTCCTTCGAAACTTATGCGATCGAAGAAGTCCTCTCTCTCGCACACCTCGCTCCGCAACTTCAACTCCATATCGTTCATCTCTCAGCGGTCGAGGCCATTCCCTTACTCCGTGAAGCACGTGCAGCTGGCGTAAAAATCACAGCAGAAACATGTTTCCACTACCTCGCTCTCGCATCAGAAGATGTTCAAGAAGGTGACACTCGCCACAAATGCTGTCCTCCAATTCGCTCCTCCGCCAATCGCAGCGGCCTTTGGTCCGAACTATCACGACCGGACTCCGTAATTCAAACTATCGTCTCTGACCACTCGCCTTGCACACCCGAACTAAAGCTTCTTCCCAGTCATGTCCCAACATGTTGTGGTGCCTCCACAGCACCTTTTACAAAAGGCGTAAACGGCGACATAACACCCGAACAACAAGAGTTAATGGAAAAGGGCGACTTCTTCGCATCATGGGGTGGAATCTCCTCGGTCGGTCTTGGCCTTCCAATCCTGTGGACTGAAGCCACCTCTTCCCACAGCGAGATCACACTCCTTGATGTCGTGCGTCTCTGTGCTCTCAATACCTCCGCCCAAGTTGGCTTGTCCCAGAAGAAGGGATCCTTGAGACCCGGGATGGATGCTGATATCTGCGTCTTTGATCCTGAGGGTAGGTTTATTGTTGGTAGGGAACAGATGCTTTTCCGCAACAAAGTATCACCCTACCAGGGTAAGACAATGCAGGGTGTGGTAAAGGAGACGTGGGTCCGCGGCACCAAGGTATTTGAAAGAGGTGCTGGAAGCGATGGATTCGTTGGGAAGGCGGCGGGAGGGAAGTTATTGCTTGAGAAACGGAAGATTTAAGCTGTAATAGAACTAGATCTGGCATGGGAGTTTACGGAAGCTGTCGGGGAGTTGGTCTCGATGGACAAGGGGGGCTGGATGATGGCTGGCGAGTTCACGAGCTTTATAATTTGCGGCATTAACTGGAGCTTGAGCTTGGGAATATGGGAGCGTTCGGAGTCTGCTCCGTTTGCTGGGCTTCTGGTCTGGCTATGCTAGAGAGCTGTCTAATATAGACATTGCTTTGAATTCAATAGAACACTATTCACTCTTATCCATTTTAGGATAACTAAACCAACAGCCACGTAATTATAAGAATATACTAATAATAGATAACTCAGTACTAGGAAGCTATTATGTCTATTACTTCTCTTAGTAGATAAATTTATATTATAAGAAGTACTCTACTTATCTTTATCTATTATATTAATATTAGTAGGTAGTATCTTTATCTATTAAATAGAGAATTATATTCATAAGAACGTTAAACCTTCTTTTGATACTAGAGAAAATATTATAAAGTTCTGCTTAGTTTATAAAAGTAATTAAATTTAGTATAGTTTAGTTAATAGATTTTTTTAATAGATTAATAATACATTTTTTAACTTATTAAGAATACTTCTTAGATGAGAGTTACGGAAATTATACATGTTGTTGTTCGTATTACCCAAACTGGTAGCAATCGCTCAGACAGACTGGATATACAAAAGAAGTGTAGAAGAGCAGAATATCCGCGTTCATATGGCCAGCCAAATGGTCTAAATCCAACAAGCTCTGAACAAGGAAGTCTCAGGACCCGGAGTATGCCATTGCGAAGCGACGAAATCAATTACAACTTAGAAGATAAGCTACGAAATGAATGGAGGCTTGGATAAGGCCGACGACAACACACATGCCTCAGAAGATGGACCTAGAGTTTTCTAGGAAAGAGCAAAGAATCTAGAGGCCGATTAATACACCGAACACCCTCAAGACTCGCGAGTCGAAGTTAGGCCTAGTATATCAGAGCTTCCTAGTATCGTCTGATTCGTTATCACTGTCAAAGTTGTATATCTCGCTGGTATATATTCGATTGATAGGATCCCAGAATGCGAGTCTTTCCTAATTCCAGGTCATTAAGCCAGACTCTTAGACGACAAGCTGGGGGAAGTATCTTTGCCACATGTCTTCTTCAGTCGATCATCACGGCCTCTGCTAGAACAGAGAGAACACAATGATCATATCGATGGGCTAAAGATGGCTGCGCCCTTTGAATGATTCGTCGCGGACTTTAGGTACACTTATTTCCAAAAGAAACCATTGATCTAAATACTAAATGACAACAGAGTATAAGTTGACAGCATGATCAACTCACATCTCAAATAGCCGACTTAGTTCTGATAGGTGGATCTTTAGAGGTTTAATCAAGTCGAGTCCCGAAACTCGTCGTTGATCCGCTGGGTGTGACTGATTGTTCTGCGTCTGCGCGAACCCGCCATAAGTCCTTTACATGGTTTATCAGCATCTTGCCGTCAAGCAGTGAATGTGGGCAGACAGCTCCTCTACTAAATTGATCTAAGGCAGGGGGCTTGAAGAGCCAATTTTAACTGGGTAGTGGTCGAGGATTTCAAGGTTTACCACTTTGATTTCGCAATCCGGGTCCGGCGAGTTTACGTTGGTTGGGTAGCGGCATAAAGACTTCTGCGTTGGCATGCGTTTTTCCTGGTCAGTTATTTCGCCTCACTCAAACATTCTTGATCGAGAGCTGAGATTGAGTGTTAAAATGACGACTTGGATCATGTAATTAGTCTCTGTGATAGTTGTTTCCTGGTAGCTCGTAAGGATTACTCGGACAGTCGGATACTTCTTTCGAGATATAGCATTGGAAGGGACAGTTAGAATAGTCCTTCGCAGCCTTTAAATCACTAAATAAAGGGCCATGTGTCCGGACATACTCGATCCCCAAAAAATGAGATTAAAGGAAACATCCTAATACAAAGACCAGAGATCAGTTCGTCGTTATTGGATGCAGAAGAGGGGAATCCGAACATGAAATTTCTTACTTTTTTAACCACAACAGCAGCAGTAGCAGTAACAACAATAACAACAACAACTGGCCTTCTCGAAGTCCTCCTCTCTCCCTCGTTAGTCGGCATTGTCAAGATTTGCTTAGAAATTTGGGTTTGAATGCCTTCATCCGGGCGTTCCGGAGCCCACAGTTTAGAAATAACAACTACTGAATATAGTAAACTTTATCAAATACTTTAATATTATCTTCTGCTGTGCTCTGACCTTGACAGGCATTATACGTTGTGTATTATTGATGATGCTGTAGTACCTTTAGGGCCCAACGAAGCCGAACAGACAACAACACAAATCCAGCCACAATGTCATGTACCACCATGATCATACGAGGATATCATGCACGTGCTGCTGTTGTCACAACGCCACTGCAGTTGTACCCCGCCGGTAGATACCACTGTTGATTGAATCAGTCTTTCGCATATCGTAACTGCGGAACTGAGGGCTTCACCGTCTATAAAGGCTGCTGAATTACCCCTCAATGGAGCACCTCCATCGTGGTGATAGGGCCAATTCTCAGCATGGTGTCGAAACGAGGACTCTGCCAATTGCTACTAGCTGTAGCGATATTCAGCACGTGTACATCAGTCAATCCTCTTCAAGTCGATACAACAGTAGGCACTGTGTATGGACTGATCAATGGCACGGCTCCGCATGTCGCCCAATTTCTCGGCATTCCCTTTGCTGAACCACCCACTGGTGATCTTCGTTGGCTGCCCCCCGTGGTTAAGTCGCCTGTCAGCAGCATTTCAGCAACATCAATAGGTGCCTCTTGTCCTCAGTATGAGACCGCTATTCCAAATCTGTATAGCATCGATGGGAGGGACTTCTTGATTTCAAAAAGGACGTCGGAAGACTGCCTTACCCTCAATATCTGGAAGCCTGTGGGGAGTTGCACTGAAAATCTACCAGTCATTGTATGGATTTATGGCGGTGGTTTCCAGACAGGTGGTGGCGATATTCCGTATCAGATTCCAACAAACTGGGTTGAGCGCACGCAAAGCCATATTGTGATTGGAATCAAGTAAGTCTCGCTCTCTGAATGCACAGTTCAATATTTACAAATTGCCAGTTACCGACTTAATATTTTTGGCTTCCCAAACGCAGCCGGATTGAATCAAAGTCATCTCAACCTCGGGCTCCTGGACCAAAGACTCGCTCTCGAATGGGTGCGTTCGAATATTGCTTCTTTCGGTGGAGATGTATCTCGCATCACACTCTGGGGGCAATCCGCAGGATCAGTGTCGACAGACTATTATAACTTTGCCTACCCTGATGACCCCATAATTACTGGCATTATTCTTGATTCCGGAACAGCGATTGTGCCCTTCGGTTCGCCCGACCTACAAAACACGAACTTCACATTCGTAGCTGGTCAGTTCGGATGTGGGGGCCTAAGTGGTGACGCTGAGTTGACCTGTATGCGAAATGTGAGCAGTGTTGATATCGAGGCCTTCCTCAAGAGCTACGGAGACAATGGAACAGTTCCTGGCCTTTTTTTCGATCCGGTAATAGATGAGAGGACGAGGTTTGCTAACTACACAGCGAGGGCTTTGGCAGGAAGCTTCACACGAGTGGTAAGTCATCATTACCTACCGAGTGGGTAGACTCTTCTGAATTATGAAGCCCGCAATCATAGGACGAACTTTAGATGAAGGTACAGCACTCGTGACCTGGAACCCAGCCGGTGTAAATATTACAGCAGCCGCGGCAGCAACGCGTGGTTTTTTCATCTGCCCAGCAGCCCAGACAGTGGCGTAAGAATCAATACCTCGAGCACATAAATATTTCAGTACTAAAACGATCTTAGTTACCGCTCTGCTACCAATACCACAACTTTCCGCTACCTCTACTCCGGAAACTTCAGCAACATCTCGCCTCGCCCGTGGGAAGGCGCATACCATTCTTCAGACCTGCCCCTTTATTTCGGTACTACAGACCTGAATGGCCAATCTACACCTTTCGAGCTGGCTGTAAGCCATCGAATGCAGGATATGTGGTTAGCCTTTATGAAAGATCCAGTTCATGGGCTAGAAGAGCAAGGCTGGCCTGCTTACTATCCTGGTGGCAGTGCAGTGGCTTTTGCCCCCGGTGGTAACGAGGGTGTGGTAATGACCACTGTTGATGCAGATGCTTTCGACCAAGCATGTACAGTGTAAGGCCCATTTTTTTCTTTGTCTGATGGCTAGGTTAGGACTGTCACTCTAGTATTCCTGAATCATGAAAGGCATAAGAAGCCCAATAATAAAGAGGTACTTCACATAGCACGACCAAGCATATGTGGAACTTGCAAAGGATTCTTGTTGTCATACTAATTCTGTCCCTTCTTGGAAGGGCAGGATAAATGTGAACTTATTTTCACCATCAACAGTACAAAACACCAAACCCAATGGGAAGCACACAGCACAAAGAAATCAACTAACCTGAAATCTCTCTTGGCACATAGAAGATCTAGATAATTCCTTCTCAACTTTCAAAACAATCTACAACATAACACCTGACAGCTCATAGTTTAGAAGTGGTGTAACTAGTAACCTGGTGACTTGATCTGTGCCGGCGCGCCTATCAATCGCTTATATTCATGAATCTATTTAAAATTTATAAATCTGTTAATACAACTACTAGATTTAAAGGTTTTAATTAATAAATACACCCTACTACATACCTATACATAGGGCTTTAAGTATAAGGTAGCATTTAAAAACTAACCCTTCTACTTATATATGGTTTTAGATAAATTTAGTAATTATCTACTCTAATTCTACCTATATAGGTATAAAATAGGCTAGAGTAGGTAGTACTTCAGGGCATATAATAGCCTGTAGCTACTGTAGCGGTAGGCAGGCTAGCTCCCTAGATTCCCTGCCGTTACAGGCTTTCTACTGACTTTTAATAAAAAGACCCTCTAATTTCTCAATCCCTAACGGGTTTATGGACCTTAATTTAAGCGATTTATAAACACGTCGGCATAGACCGCAGGAGAATACCCAATGTTATGCCAAGACGTCGGAAGGCACCATACCAGATGTATGCATCTGTCCCAGTGCAGTAAAATTCTGGTACATCCATCTCTGAGTAGACAAAGACTGACTAGTAATACCTGCTCTCAAAATGAGCTATTAACTGCATCCGCATTGAACATTAAGCTACTGTAAGAAGCTGGGACAAATAATCTCTTTTTAGAGAACCTACCTATGTAGGCAGTTATTACTGCAGCCAGTGCTGAAACCAGAAATAGTTTCATTGCACAGCGACAACGAACGTTTGGGTACCGACTGAGAAATACTTAACAAGTGAAAAATAGAGAGGGTTGTGGTTGCATATTTAGGTCGTCTCTAGAGTATTAAGTGTGGGAAAGATTCTAACTAGGTCTCTTATAGTCTATAGATTTTTAGCGTGAGCCTAGACTCTACTGCATATTTATACGCTCTTAGCATCCGCAGAGTATTTATTTAGAGAAGTGGGATCCTGCGTCTTCTATATGTTAGCTAGGTGATGTAGGTAACCGACCATTTTATAAGTATCTTGTTGATTTAAGTATATTCACTTCTGATTAGACACAGAGGACTTCTATGCTCCCCTCCCCTCCTATTATTATAGATCGTATGATAAAGCTTCTTTTAAGATACTAGGGTATCTTGAGCAACTTAAATATGTGTTACCGAGCAGCAACTAATCTTTATTGATAGTAAGAAAGAGGGACCAGTCGAAGAGGGGGTCGAGGGATGTATTCCAAGCTATAAAGATCAAGGATAACTCCCTACTAATCTTAAAACATACGTGGCAATTGGAAATGAAGTAGCATGAGATCTAGATTATTTATCAATCCTCAAAATATAGAGTAGTCAACAAAAATGCTTCCTTGAATGACTACTGTTCGGTTCAATTTTACATTATTTTCAGGCCTCTATCCATCCAGTTTTCCATTCATGACCAAAGTAACCCTCGCTTTGTGGATAACAATTGGGCTGTCCTCGGAGTCGTGCTTGACAAATTCTTCACTTGTGTCTCTTTCCTTGGATGACCTTTTTGAGTTGTAATACACATGCGAAAGACCAGGATTCGTGGGACTAGTAGATGCTTATATTATGATGGATTTCCGAATAGACAAACAAAGGTGTTTGACTTCTCTACGATGTCTGTATTGAAGGCTGTGTAATTAGATTGCACCTGTAGAGCTATCCAAGCTGAGCTGATTTCGACAATCCAGACTTCGTATTTTAGTTTTGCGAGATCCTTTGCGAGGTAGTTCTTGCCTTATCCACTACTCCTTTGGGTAACTTGTTTGAGAGACCATGCGCTTCTTGGTTCCTTCCAGGTTTTGCTTCAATGCCGTAGGCATTCAGAAGTAAGGGATGCCAAGTGTCATCGCACGCCCACTTCTCTTTTCAACCTCCTTCTGGTCACTCTAGCCCGGCTAAAGATCTTTTGCACTCAAGTCCCGATGGTGGTTCAATCCCCATCGTCAAAACAGTTGCGCCCTTCTCCTGATGACCTTTCTTGGTGCTTTGACCTCCATCTCTGACATGTAGCAGGACTGTTGTTGTTCAAAGTGCTGATGTTCTCAACAATAGATTTGAAGGCAGTCTCCGGCGTTGCTGATCCTCCGAATTCGGGTCCCGTGGTGAAAACATTCTTTCGTCAAGAGCACCTATGAGTCTGGAATGGAGATCATTTACTCCCCCCAGCTTAAATTGGAGCTTCGTCCCAGAGTAGAAACACCAAATACCAACCTAGACAGCCGAATTTCTGTATGTACAGCGCGAGCTGAGTGCTATAAGCAGGGCCAAAGGTATTCCACCGCCGAGAATAGCGAAGACGCCTAGAAGGAAAAGTGCCTGGACGCCTTGCACGCCAAAGATAGTGATCTCCAGCATTTCGTAGTATGATTTAATGCTGTTCCGTTTTTTTGAATCGTTGATAGGGAGAGGAGGAGGGTTATAAAAGCGATTATTTTGCGATGTGGTTTTGGCTGAAGTAGTGAGCCTGGGGACTTTGAAGTTCTAAAAAAAAAGTTGTTTGTACGAGGAATAGCAACTTTGTGGGTGACAGGTGTTGTCAGTCTTGACTTTTGAGACGAGCTTAAAACCGTAGCTTCTCCTTCAATCAGCCTTCGTTGCCACCGGTATATGTGGGTCGGGAAGTTAATAAGGCGTACATAGCCTACAGGACGCCTGAACGCTTGAACGCCAACTACCGACGACTGCGGCGAGACCGTAACTCGGTGTTAACTTAGATGAACCCAGTGGATTTAAGCAAAGCGTAATGAACTATGAAACCAAGTCTATGACCAAGTTAAGCACAAGGGGAGTGCGGGAGAAGCATCGTTCAATACTTCGAATCGATTCCGGTGATCATCATTCGGTAAAGCAAATCTTATTATATCGGAATTTATGTTGTACAAATTAACAAGGCGAAGAAATCGGACCAGATTAAAAAAACCAGTACATGAAAGCAGAGTGATGGAGAGTTTAAAAGTCCTCTCTGCAAATCCAGAAAGGGGGGAGCTTGGCCGTTACAGAGGGTGTTTTAAAGACTGAAACCGCACGTGGTTTCTCCAGGGAACTTCCAATTGATCATGGAGGATGGCCATGGCGAGCCGCTGCAACAGTGATCTTAATGAACATCCTAAGTACATGGCCCATGCGCATCTAGCCTTGTGCTTATTGACTGTAAATACAGTACCGGTAGCTGGAAAGGAAATGGAGGTTATGCGGATTGACTGGCTTGAGCATCCTGGAATGACTGACTTAGTTATTTCAAGCTTATGCTTGCGAAAACTCTACCCCTTCATGGCGCAAATCCCCTGAGCTATACTTGGCATACAACTTCGTTGTCAAGGCATAGGTCAGAGGCGTGCATCCAAAGTGGCAAAGACCATAGTATGCCATTGATCCAGGGTCCAGACTGTTGCAGACACACAAATCTTGGAAGAAAAGCTAGATCCAGAGACAAAGGTTGGCGCTGAAGCTTCAGGAGCCCTTGCTCGTTCTGGTTACGAGGAAAAAAGAAAAGAAACCATATATTCCTTTAGACTTAGTAGGACTCCTTGAAGCGGAGTTGGGTTTGTTCTCCATTTATACGCTACTGTTGACAACTCGAGGTACAATGGCACCGAACTATCTGAGCCAATTTCAAATAACCAACTCCTTAGTATAGTTCAATGTGTCACAAGGTAATTGTTTACTTTGTGTTAGAACTAGCGCCTTGTTATCTAAGAGGTGATTGTTTCGCAAGACTAGCAACTGCTGTTTAGCGTTTTCTGTTTCCTATTGCCACCTTTTGCGCAATAAACAATGGTACATCTAAGTTGTCTAATTCGCTGGTGTGTTTTCCCAATGGGTGACGTTATCGGATTAGAGGTAGGTGAGAGAGAAGGGCGAGGGAATTATTCAATTCGAGTAACTCAACGCACGAACTTACGAAAGATCGGACTCTAGCAATAATAGCCGTAATTGATCTATCTATTTTCTGTCATTTTTTGCTCCAAGACTCCTTTTCAATTGCTTATCAAAACTCACATCATTGTAACCTGGCTACAAGAAGAAACGAGAAAGTCCTGTATAGAAAACCAAGCACATCCCGATTCTTGCCGGCTGTCAAGAGCCTCTGCGAGGAGAGTACTCTAGAAGATGGTTCTATGAGTTTTTTGAAAGGTCTACCGTTTATTGTTAATCCCTGATCTAAAACCTTACAATTGTTTGGAATGATGTATCGGAACCTATGGTAGAAACTGCTTGATCCACCGCCGGCATCGTGCTATGCGCTGCTATTCGATTGGTCAAACTTGTTCCGCCGTTCTTGCTTTTCTCTCTTCCGAGCTTCTTTGTTGCTAAACGAAATATTTATGTTTAGTGATGTATTTATCTGCGAGTTCATACAGCTCTAGAAACGCGGAGGCTCTCACATATCTGGCAATGACTTTTATGTGTTAGCATTCTATTATTCTACCATGCCTTAAATAACCTTCAAGTAGACTGCTTTCCTTTAACATAATCATATATTATCTCAATTTTCTTCCTTTTCTTATGTATTTCATTATGTTCAACAGATAGCACTGAGGATACAGGCGGTGGTTGTAACGAGAGATGTTATATCTACCTACAAGTTCTTATATAAAGCTTTGAAAGCTAGATTCCTGATTAAAGTTTTGTTCAGCAACATGCCCTGTTCAACTTAACACCGTTAGATGCTCCTAGTGCTGTCCAGCTCTAAACTGGTCCACAATGTCGTAAAACCGCTCACTTTTGAAATAGCTCTTAGAAATTAACGAAAACTTGTAAAACAACCCTTGACTTGATCATTAGCTAATATCTCAAGTTTTAAGGTCAATTGATTGTTTCTAGGCTTCCGTAAATAGAAGAGTAGGGCGCTGTTACCATTGTATTAGCGGTTGTCAATTTCAGGGTTTGATTTATAGAAGCAGCAATAATTGCTGCTGTGCTCTTGTTGATGGTTTTTCTAGAGGTTAGTTAGTGATAAGAAGATAATTAATAAAACTTACAGGAAAGCATAGTTTACTTTCCTTAATGTAGTCTCCAGTGTCCACATTTGCTAGCAGTACTAGTTGGGGAAATCCAGCACATTAAGCCTAGAAAAATGCTGTACTCCTTGGCACAACAGGCGCAGCACTATCACGGAATATCAAAGTTAGCTATAGAAAATCTAACATCGTTAGGAACCTCTACTCAACGTAGAGACATTATTCGACCTGCTTTTCCCTGTTTACTAAAAGGTGAGATCACTATAGCCTCCTAAGCAGCATTGTTGCAAAGTTTTTCTTAGAGAGGAGAACTATCACCGGCGTCTATTAGGGTAGCGGCAGGCTAGGAACTAGAGACACTTTCCTTAATCGTGGGCAAAGGTGATTCCGGCACCTCGGTTGATAAAGCAGGGCCTGCAAGAGATGAATTCTTGTTAAAGGGAACGGCGTTGAATGCTGAAGACGGGGGAAGATTTAAGAGATTAGTTAAGACCTGGCGAGAATGTTCTACTGCATACCATAGAATATAGCCCGTCTAGATCTTAGGTCTTGAAGTCTACAATCAACGGATAGATATTTGTGTACAGTTATAATAAGCGTACTCTTTTAGTCGAGTGTCTTTTAACCTTGATCTCTAGCTGATCTGTAGTAAACTCTACAGTACTATACTAAGGGCTCTATAAATAGGCTAACGGTTGAAGTTTAGCGAAGTAAGAGATAACCTTTGTAAAGGGCTTAGAGGATCTATATATAAGTTCTGTAGATATGCTAGGAGTGGTTAGAGAAGAGATGTAGAAATAATAAGGAACGTGCTAAGTTGCTCGTCTAGTAGTTAAAAGGATAGCGAGTAGTCTAAGAGGGTGTAGGTACTAAGATGGCCGCCTTGTAAAGATTTAGTTTGATTAAGTGAATAGTGTAGAGGAATTTCTACTATTTATAAGAAAGAACTAGTTTTAGAAGGTATCTAGCTCGGAAGAGGACTATAGCACCACAGTAGACAATTTATATTAGGAGATAGAGTTTAGATACCACCTGCTGTGTAATCCTGGGAGCTTTCTATTTGCACTTAAACTTTATATGTTACAAATGTTGATGCTTGATTTAACCTGCTTCTATCAACTCGAGAGTGCGGCTTCGAGTCGGGTAATGTAGAGGAGAATACGCTGGTCAGATTTCGGTGTAATACTAGGAAGGCATACTTAGCTGTCCTAGACAGAGAATAGTATAAATTAAGAATAGATAGGAAGTAAATTAGGCACAAATAGAAGCGGATACTAAGACAGCGAGTAATAATAATATCGTAGAGTAAGAGAATACATTAGTAGAGTTTAAGTGTTAAGATATTATCGTTAGGTATGTCTCGTAGATTACACTGTAATCTCTAAATATGTCGGCTTTAACAATGTGCTATACTGTACTAATAGAGAAAGAGGGCAGGGACATGTAAAAATAGGAATTGCTATTATTAAGATTAAAGGGGATAAGCTTGACGAAGTAAGAACCTATATCTGTACAATATCGCTCTTCGTAGGGCACTTCAGAGATATATAGTTAGGACGAATATATAAACACGCATATAGTAGATAGCTAGTTTGAAATAAGCGGATATGTTTTACTTATAGTTGTAGGGGGCACGAAAAGCTAATTCTATACTTTCTTGTAATATATTCTGTATTATCTTTCTCTAACTTCGTTTTAGTCGAGTACCCTCCAATTACTTTTAATACTTTCATTCTTACCAACTACCTACTACCTACAACCATACTGTAAGGTATTAGTTCCACTTAATTCTCCCGCCGGTAGCAAGCTTCGTTGGAATCCATACTGAGGTCCCGTACGGTAGGCATTGAGGTATAAGGAATGCCAATTGTCTGACCGCAACACCAAGTGATTATTTCGTGAGAATCACGAATGAGCCACGCTCAAGCTACGCGTTCATCCATGTAGCCAACCAAGCAAAAACAAGCACGCTCGCCAGTTAATCCAGCAGGGTCGCAGTCAGATCATTGACATTTCTTTACCTGAATGCCAAGGGTACTGCATTAATGAAGTAGGACAAGGCCGCGATCACTGAAATGTAGATATCTTTCAGCTACACAGTCTTAGTTCCTCATTGGAAGAGTTCCATTTATCTGCATCAATTACATCAACACTATCTCAGAAGCCCAAAGCTAGAATCCTATGGTACTCGTTTTCTTGTGGCTCGGCCGGCGCCCTTGAAGATCATACACTAAGCGAAAGACGCCCCCTATTATTTTAAAGAGATCGCCAAAACTGCGCCCCCTTCTACAAGCGAGGACAAGAAAACGTATTCGCAATACAACAATGCAGTTTTCCTTGACGAAAACAACCACAGCCATACAAATTGAATCTGCACACAACACACCTCCCGTTCCCGAATCTGGCATTAACGCCGGCATCTCCGAGTGCTTGTCCTTTACATTGGGAATCCACAAGCCAAGATCCCTTCCCAATCTACACAACGAACCAGCGACCAACAATCAGAGCTGCCCACCTCCGTACTGACCTTTGATTCATAGCTTCCGAATTTATTTAGTCTCAGCAGGTTCCGTGACGAATTGCAGCCACAACCGCTGAGCCTCTTTCCCTAGCTTTAAATGCACATCTGGGTCTTGGTTGCGGGGGCACAGTAAAGCCGCTGGGGGGGGGAGAGGGTACGCGTATGTTAGCCAAGCTCTTACTCGTACGCGAGGGACGAGCAGGCGGGATTTGTAGATAGATCTACCGGTACCTAGTGACAGTGGCTCAGTCACAGTATCTGTTTTCATATATAACATCACCGTAGGTACGAACGACAAGTCACTTCTCCTCTTGTCCAGCCCACAACAGTACTCTCATACAACGGGCCAAATCAACAGAAATCCTACAAGACTCTTCTCCATTCTCGAGACTCCCAAGTCTCTTCTCCTCTTGTCCACATCACAACGGTACTCTCGCACAACGAGCTGAAACTAACAAGTTCTACACGGCTCTTCTATATTCCCGAAACTCCAAATCTCCCCGCAAAACAGAATACATGACGAGCACCCTTAAAGATACAAAGTCCTCGCAAAGCAATCGCAAATTCATAATGGGTTCCTGTCTCTCGGGTGTCTTGGGCACTCGTCGCCATTATTACGGTAGCGAGTATGGGGGTGCATACGGAGTTCATCATCAATACAGCCAACCTCCCACGCGGCAGTATATTGGAAATGGTGGGCTGGGCGGTCTATCGAATCATCGTTATGACAGTAGCGGAGGAGGTGGCGGAGAATTTGGGGGTCTAGGTGACGCATTTGGAGGACTGCATAGTGGAGGTGCACATCATGGAGGTCCAGGAGGCGGCGGTGATGACTTTGGGGGTCATGGTGGTGGATTTGGTGACCAAGAACTAGGTGGGAGATAAGCAAGGTTGAATAAATCGAGTGAATGATGATGCGTATATGAATGTGGGATATTTGATACCAGGTTTGTGTGGGTAGCATGGCTGTCATGCTTTGGAGTTTGGGGATAAATTTATGAGATAATGTCCTCACTATCAGTAGGATTCGCTATATTAAAATATAAAAAAGTTCTTCCTTGCATTTTGTCGCCTACATTATGCTTGATTTTGCATAGAACCTTCGAAAGGTATACGCAATACTTACCTGCCGATATGTAATTTTGTGCCAGCAAGGGAGTTACACAATGAGCACATGAGCGCAGAGAGTGGAGTTAGAAACACAGGACGGTCAAGGGCGAGGGGTGGGTACTGATGCAGAACATTGAGACCCCTTTGTCTCGGCGAATGTGAGCTTCGTTGCCAACTAAAAAGCAGTCGGCAACCTTCTGCTTGTTGTCATTTTTCCTCCTCTAGAAGAGGATCTTACTAAAAGAAGATATAATCCAAACAAGTACTGATGGCTAAGACCACATTTGGACAACGAGCTAAACACACTGTGACAGAATCGTCGTAGATAGTTCTCTATTTAGGCGACTTTAAGCATTTACTTTATAGCTATCTTTCTAAAGTTCAGACACGAAAAGGATTCCAGAACCCTATGATATTACCCTCGGTAGGTTCTAGCAATCCAGGCATCCCTTAGAAGATCCTCATCTCTGCGAGCTTATGTTAGCATGATCAAGTCTTTCCATTCGCCACAAACGGCAGATAATGCACTAACAATAGTGAACAAATCCTGTGCAATCAAAGTGATAGCTTTGAAGCCTGTGCCAGAGGTATATTCAAAGCTTTCCCTCTTCCTGCTACTCTTTAACTACTTGATAGTACCTTTATATTTAGTATATCTTGTAGAACTAGTAACACTAATACTACATTAGATCTTAGGTAGCTAGTATCGATCTCTTAAGCACCTAAGAACCCACAGGAAGCTCTATTAGTTTATATTATAAGATAGGAGAAACAATCTCTAGCACTATAGCGTACTTAACAGTGAAAAAGTACCTACCTTGACAGGAGTAATATCTACATCGCTAATAGCCGACCAAGGTAAACAACGCCATTACAAAGGTAGGTAAATCTAAGAAATAATTTACATACTAAAAACCGTTAAATCACAATAACTTAATAAAAAGCATATAGTAACTAGTCTACTATAAACAACCAACCACCTAAACCTAACCCAACTACACTAACCAACTATATTTAAACTAGTTCCTAGAATCCTTAAAAAACCTCTAACTTCCCTATTATATCTAGTCCCTCTTTAATTATATACAATATATTTAACTAAACACTAACCTAATCTACTAACAAACAAGAACTTACTACAACTTACGTTACTACTCACTAACAAGTAATTAAATACAATAGATACTTTTACATACCAAGAACCTAACAAAAAAATCTAGACTTTACTTAAATCACTATAAGACACCATTTCTTACAGTATATTACTACTATATCGCACGTAGGTCCCGTCTCGTCTCAGCTCCAGAAAAGGCTTGAACAATGTAGTAACAAGTTACAAGCGGTTAGTTACTCGAATAGAGCACCAGAGAGCAGTTGTTATCTATAGCGTTCTGAAATTAAGATTCTCGAGGTCTTGACCTTCCCGATCTGTTAGGAAGTGACGGTTTCTCTGATGTCTATTGATATAAGATAGTAGGATGAAGCTGAGAGGGAAGGACTTGATCGAGGATTAAATGTATAGAGGACAGAACTTCTTATACGGACACATCCGGCTCTACCTGTATGACAAGAGCTTTCCATTACGTTGATAGGTTCCCTGCGGCAAGGGCCAAACAGAGTATATACTGGGAACTGCATCAAGTTGGATGGAATTGAGTGGAGGCTCGTAAAGTTGGGAAACAAATAACTCACTCCGACGAAATTGAGGCCCCCTTGTGCTTTCTGAGAATGTCTGGTATTCACAAGGCCGTATCCTAGTTCGTTGAGTACTAGAAGGTGGTAACCAACCGATGACCTACTCTAATCTAACTCCCATTTATGCATGCTTCTCACCGCAAATGAAATCCCTGAATGTATTGTAGTCCCATCCACTCCCAAACACCGTCTAGCCCAATTCTTCCCCCAAATCCTCTACCGGTCATCGGACAGGTTCATAGCTTGCCCCCAGGCATTTCATCAGGTACCCTCATATTCGAGGGCATCTCTGCAGGAACCTTACCCTCAACAGCAGCTAATGGACCGAGTTCAGCAGCCGAAGCATCACCTCCATTCAACAAAGCTATAGCGCTGATGACATCCATAGGTTCCAGTAGGTGGAAATGGGCCAATGTCATCTTGGAGCTTGCACCAACAGTGACAGTGAAGACATGTTCAGGATCGAGATCCTCTCGACCGTTCAGCGCACGAAACATGTCCTCGTCAGTGAAATCATCTCCTAAGCACAGGGTGAACTCCGGAGGCTGGCCTCCGCCAATTTCGGTCGAGTAATCTTCTACAAGGCGTTTCGCGATCTCGCCTTTGTTGATAAATGTCGGGCGGACCTCAAGATTGGCTTTACCCGCCATGACTTCAACATCCCAAGCTTTCCCAACGGTACGTTCCAGTTCCTTTGTGCATTCCAGTGCCATGTGAGCACCGAGCTCGGGATCCGAGGGGCGGTAGTGCCATGTTAGAGCACAACGTTTACGCTCGATGAAAGAGCCTATTTTTGTCATTAGTCTGGAGAAAATAGATATTGGAGACATCAAAACAAACCTGGAGTCTGGTCGGTGTACTTCTGGAAGCATTCCATGACTTCCTTCTGCCAACCCATGTCAAAAGTCTCCGCGAGATTCTCCCACTCCGAATGTCCCGGGTGGCGCATAAAAGAACCGTGCTCGGCACTAAAGCCAAGTTCGGTGATGTGGCCAAGATGTTGGCTCAAGAAAGCTTGATCTCTACCACTGATGATCCATACAGCATTTCGGTGATCGGATGCCAGAGATTTGAGGGTGCGAATAAGCTTCTCTGTAGGAACTGCTGCAGCTGGATCCCGGACAATCGGAGTGAGGGTGCCATCATAGTCAAACATGAACAGTCGTTTACTTGCAGCTCTGTATTGTTGCAGCAGTCTGGTTTTGTCCAATATAGGAGTTCTGATGGCAGCATTGTGTGAGTTGAGAACTGTGAGAAGTCGCTTCACAAAGCTCGAGGTCCAAGATTGAACATTTCTAGTCGTGACATGCTCGTAAAGGCTACTGTGCATGGCGGACCGCTTATCATCGGACATGGACAAAGCGTAGTTGATTTGCTCGGCGACGCCGCTAAGATCCCAAGGGTTGATATGTATAGCATCCTTCAAGCTACCAGCCGTGCCAGAGAATTCCGAGAGGATGAGAGGGCCGTGGAGATCCCGTTGGCAGACTACATATTCAAGACTCGTCGTGTTCATGCCGTCACGAACACTGGTGATTAGTCCAATATCCGCAGCTCTGAGCAGAGCAAGGTACTCTTCCTGCGAGAGATATTGAGGGTAGTGCTGCACAGGGGAAAATCCGAGCGAACCGTAGAGCCCGTTAATCTTCGCTACAAGCTCGGATACCTTATTGGCGATTTTGTTTCCTGAATCTTCCTTCTCTTCCTCAACACTGGTTGGGCTTGTGACTTGGATCAAGACCACCTGTTCCCGCCATTCGGGGTACATATCAAGGAATCTTTCAAAGGCCTGGAGCTTTTGCGCCACACCGCGGACACTATCTAGCCGATCTCTGCCAACGATGATCTTCTTGCCTTCATACAATTTTTTCAGGGCATCGACCTGCTCATCGATCACAGGATTCTCGAAAGCTAGCTTCTCGACATGAGCCGCATCAATGCCGATTGGGAAGACTCCAACGGTCACCTTGGCACCATATGCATCAACGCCAGCGACATCTGACGGGAAGCCCAGAATTCTCGTACAGCACGAGACAAAGTGACGAGAGTAACTATATGACTGGAAGCCGACCAGGTTTGCGCCCAACACACCCTCCAGAACCTCCTTTCTTCGGGGCAGACAACGCAGGAACTCGCTACTGGGAAATGGAACATGCAAGAAGAATGAGATGTACATGTGAGGAACTCTCTGACGTAGCATGCTGGGGAGAAGCAGGAGGTGGTAATCATGAATAACAACAATATCACCCGGCTTGTAGACCTCCAGGATTCGAGTCGCAAACTTCTGGTTCATGCGGTAGTAGTCGGCCCACGATTGACGCTCAGCGCGACCATCCGTCGGCTCGTGTTGCTTATAGTGAAAGAGTGTGTACAGCTCCCGTTCGGCGAATCTCCGCCACCTGGCTTGGTCCTTTAAGCAAATCCCACCATCCGTCTCGTCAACATCGTCTGCAAGCCATACAGGCACGGTCTTGACTTTGTCGTGATGCAATTGCCTCTCCAGACGGGCTCGATCCTCTTTGCTAATCCACACACCTTCGGCTTGTGGCGGTGTAGCAGGCCTAACGTTTCCATCGATGGGGATTGGTGCGGAATTCTTGTTGAGGGGAGGCATCTTCGAGATTGTGGTCGTCGCTGGCGGTGTATCGGGGGGCGTAAGGTCGTCCGCCTGTGTAATCTCCCCCGTCCAACCAACCAGTGTGTGATTCCATGGCGTCTTATCGGAGGAGAGGTACGAGAAGGAGTCGAAGAGGGCTGAGGTTCCGTGGCGGGTGCTCAAGACCTGACATGCGGTTAGCTGTCTGGAGATGGAAGATAGCAGTCTGTTTGCCTACCCAGTCGGCCCCTTTCCTGTATTCTAATGAATGTGGAACGGCAAAGGTCGCAGAGATCACACCGCCGCTGAGACTCAGGCCGGGGTTCGCAGCTCGCGGGTCTAGATCGGACAGCGAGTCCCGTCTCTTCGTCCCGGCCAAACTCATGCGGCGCAATATTTCGTGGTTTGAGGCTGCACCCGTTGCAGCCTCCAAAGGAGACTGTGCCGTACCCTCTTGTGCCATTGAATTCCGTAGCTTGTTGACGTCGTGCGTGAAGTAGGAGGTTGAGCCGGGTCTGCTGCTCTCGGATGCGTACTCGCCCAGATGGATTCCAGGAGTGACGGGGACGTTGACAACGTCTGGACGGAGGCCTGGATGTATGGAAGTCTTGCTCTCGAGAACTGGGCGCTTGCTTCCGTGCAAAGAGTCAGGAGACTCGGCGAGCTCGTCGGCGTATTCCTGTGGTGCTGCCATGATGGGTCAGCGTTGGGCACGAAAGACGCAGGTGGGCGGTTGAATGAAGGTAAATTGATTTAGGCAAAGAAAGACATGGGCGGGGAGGCAGAGGATGCCGTAGCAGTAGCAGCAAGATATAGTGAAGGTGCCAAGGGCAAACACGATTCGAGCTTTGCAGACGGTGGTGTTCGCAGCCAGATGGCCAGATGGGCAGGCAACGTGGGGCAGCGACAGAAGAAAGTTGGTTGTCGGTAGTGGGCGAGAACATGCTCGAAGGTACGTACCTGGCGGGACTGGCCCTGACGTCAGACGGGTGCCAGCAAGCTGGTGCTGGTGCTGGTGCTGGTGCTGGTGCTCGTGCTGGTGCTCGTGCTCGTGCTCGTGTAAGGCCGTCAACAAAGCGGACTTGGGTAGGAGGGACGTAGAGGTACGAATGAATATATATCTTCAACGACGACAATGGCCTGCTGTCGCGTCGATGCAAAGTCGATGCAAAGGAGCGTCTTCACATCCCACCACCAAGGTGATAGCGTCGATTATTAGGCTTCACGTCGGCACATTGATGACCTTACCTTAGCTAACGCTGCTGACCTGACCGACTTGCGCTGTCACCACCACCGCTCCTGCGAGGAACTCGCTCTTCTTTCCCATCATTGTTCTTCGTGCCCTCGCGAAGCCATCCTTGACACCTTGTTCTTCTCGGTGCATCCCGTGTTCAAGGCAACAAACAACAGGCGACCATCATGTCCGCGCTCTCCGTTCTCTCTTCTTCCTGTCGTTCGCATCGTGTGCTGGGAGATGCACACATCAGCTCATGCTCTCGCCCATCGCGCCCTCACCGCCAAGTGACTCCCAAGGCGCCTCGGTGAGAATTCTGGGACGGCTCCGACCTGGTGCTCCGCTGTCGTCGCCCCCCAAAGCCTTGACGATATTAGTAATGGTGGGGTTGTGGCAATTCTTTTCTCGAGGCAGTGAGTGCTGTACAGTAGTTCTCCTGTGCTTCGCACGTGCAGATCAGTCCTGTACTCCACGATAATCTCATCGCATCTGAGATTTGTTTCCACTTTCTCGAGCGCTCAAAATACCAAAGACCGTCGACCCCCTTTTCGACCACGATGCAATCTGGCATGCTGGCGGTGTTGCGGCTGCAGAGGGCTGGCCCAAGAGGCAATCATCAATAATATGAAGACTCGTCTGTCTGCGCAGGCCTAGATCTTGCAGCACGCCCTCTGTGATCTTTCCGCGCGTCTGCGTTTATTTCTCTTTCGAAGAGTGCGTTTCAGCGCGGTCCTGTATCTCGCCCAGAAGATTATTTGGTGTTTGCTGCACCACTGCACAACCTGTCACGGACCAATCGCCGCGTCGCCTGTAGCTCGAACGCGCCAATTCCAAACATCACTTTCGCTGTAGGCGCTGGACCACTGGCTGAAGTCAACACCATGTTTCGCCACGAAAACCACCATCCCCTTCTACTGGTGTGAACGATGTCTTCCCCGTTATGATCTTCTTGGTCTGGCCTCACCTTTTCTTTTGTTGCGGTCTCTTGGTGGCCGTCATCTCGCTGTCTCCCGGCTTCTTTTCCTGCTGGGCAATAGCCGTAGCGAGGAAGTCGAACTTGGTCGTCTCGTCGCGACCCATCATTTCGAGGAGGTTCTAGTTCCATGGTATAAGAAGCATATGCAGTCGCGTTCTTGGAGTCTTCGAGTCCCGTGATACCATCGTCTTTCTCTTACTGTTTTCATTCTGTTTCCCTTCAGTCTTCCAGTCCTTTCTTGAAACCCTTTCTTTCATTCTTTCAGTACTATTGCACTCAAGATATATCTTCGAAGTAGTTCAATCTTCTCCTGCATTTTTCTTTCCTTTCAAGCAAGCAACATTACCCAGCAGTCGTTCTCAACACAACGTCGAATAATCACACAAGGAACAATTGTCCACATCGCCAAGTCATGAAGCTCCTCCAGCTTACTTCCTGTCTGCTCTTTTTTTCTGTCTTAACCTCGGCTGGACCGTTACGGCGAGAACATAGGCAAAGAGTGTACGAATACACCGCAGAGTTCGCAGATTTGCAAATCCCCAGCTAACAAATATGTAACAGTGCCGCAAGAAGTATCCCATACTCGAACTCAACTGGAACCTCGTCGAGTAGTGTTATTCCCAGCGCCTCCCGCAAAGCAGGTCTCTCAACCATCTCGTCCGCTTCATTAGCTTCCAGCGCCACTTTGTCTGTGATAACTTCTACATCTTCGTCTATTTCGGGCTTCGAAACAGTGAAGCCCGCCAGCCCTTCCCTACAGAGCGCTTCTACTTCTGCCTCGCTTTCATGGAACACGATATCAACATCTGCACCCATCGTCCAAGCAGTAGGAAGTAGCACATCCGTCACATCGGCGAATTTTCAATCTGGTACAACGGCCCAAAATTCATCTTTCGTTCCGTCTCAGAGCCTGAGTAAGCCAACCTCTGCGGTAGGATTTGCAGATGCGTCTAGTTCCTCAACCGTCAGCAACTGCACTTCAAGTCAAACCGCATCTGTAACCGACAGTCCTTCCCTGTCAATATCCACGTCTTCATCTCTCTCTAGAGTGACATCTTTCTCAAGATTCACACTGAATAACACGGATTCTATTGCGCCACCTACGATATCACAATTAGCATCTACCACTGTATTCACAATCGATGTCTCAACTCTGACCACGCCCTCGGCCTCCCTCCAGTCCGTCACATCCTCGACTTCGACCTCCTCGGGCTTGACCACATCTTCTCGACTGAATGCTACCGCCGGGTCGGCCACAGTCACGGACTCACCGACAACGATCTCTGCCACACCCTCGTCAATAACACTGACTCCTTCCCAAGTAGCTGCAAACCTCGCTGAAGCCCAAGCCTACAACTCTTTCTTCTCGACACTAAACTTCTCTTCTCCGTGTACACCTAGTCAAATTGCTTGCATTTCTGGTAACGTTGGAAAGTGCATTGCTGGTGGAAGTTTTGTTATCGATATCTGCGCGACGGGGACAGAGTGCGCTGCTGTGCCAATGAATAATACCGTTGGTGTTTTCGTGGGTTGTGTTGATGATACAGTTGCGGCGGGCATCCTAGGCAGTGATTCGAGTGCAAGTTCCAGTGTGGTTGGTACCATGACTTCAGTTATTCAAACAACTGCTTCTCAAGTAGCCTCAACGTCAGCCTCAACAACTGTTTCCCAACCAGAATCTCTCAGCAAAATCACTACCAGCACTACGAATATCCAGCCTACTATGACGCCTACGGTCTTGCCATTTATAACCATATCCACGTCTCCCAGCGAAACAACGATTACGTCCTCGTCTGTTGAAACCACGTCGCAAGCATCACCAAGCCCACTCACCACAACTTCACAATCCATATCAGTCAGTGAGACGACGGTTACCGCTTCCCCAGCATTGCAAAGTACATCTAACCAAGGACCAAAACCATCATCAGGACAGGTTACGACATCGTCCTCATCGTCCCATGCAGGCCCTGCCACAATCACAATTCTACCACCCACATTATCCTCATCCACGCAAGGACAAGTTACAACCACGCTTGAGACTACCATCAAATCAACAATGACCACCACGGTTCATACTCAATCTCAGAAAACTACGTCTCAAGCCACTGAAGTCCCCGGCTCGGGACAAACAGCTACGGTTTTCATTACTGTCACCGCCACGGTCACCGAAACGGAGCTCCAGAAGGTCGCTGGGAGTACCGTCACTGTGACGGCCACGAGGACTGAGAAGGTTGCGGAATTCACGCAAACTATCTCCTGAGAGTTGCAGATTGAAAGTTTTTCGAGGCGAATGGTATGTAGAGATAGGTTGCGGGAGTTTGGGTTTTTTTAATTTCTAGATAATTGTCAATGAATAGGAGCCGGTAGAGCCTAATGTAAAGACAATCATTAATCTAATAAATTTTCTCCTGTCTCCTGAGTTAATAGTGTTGCTCAAAACCTTGACTTATTTTCTAGACTTCTCTAACATTGGTTTAATTCCAGAATAGAAGGCTAAAACTTACAAGTGAGGATGGAGTTTATGCGTAATGCAAAGGCATTGAATTGAGCTATACCTACATGCTTGTCCCGAAGGACAGAGGCAAAATTCCTTATCTTGTATTAGGTACAAACCTCAGTCCTCTAGGAGCGGAGCCTAGGCCGAGCCGTCGAACAGACGGAAGATCATTGGCGAGCATTGATACTAGATGTCCGGCAAACCAGTACATGGTCGACACGGCCTAGGAGTTCAGAGTTTCATTATCTGAAAGCCGACTTCACTGAACGATTGACCAGTTCCACCTTGTTGGCTTGTTCCCCAAGTGGAAACCATAACGTGGATAGAAGAGAAAATGGCGAGGGGCAATTTTCAGATTACTTTGGTTCCTTCTTACCTTCTTGGCTGCTCTTTCTGCCGTACTTCTCGTCATTATATCTGTTGGGTCGCTAGTTTGGTTCTATACGCAAAGGAGTCGGAATTTGTGTTGTAAAGGGTTGCTCATTTCCACTGGTACTGAGAGGGGCCCATATCTCTAGCTGTGGATCTCGGGTTCTGGATGATCTGTGGAGGCTTGCGAATTGATGGGTTCTGCTTATGTTCATGGCATTATGGATTGTAAGCTCATGGAGCTGGAGTTTAGAGAAGAGGCTATTTTTAAGAACATCTTCCTCATACAAGCAGCACGAATTTTCGCCTCGGAATGGAAGTCCAGAATTTGCCAATGCTGCCCTACCGATAGCTTGATAACCTTTGGTATCTGCACATAATCCTATGACCAGTTCTGTACCTGCTTAGATAGCAGCAGTTGTTCTCTAATTGATGCCATGTACGAAGTTGGGCATACGATTGAAGTGTGCGGAGCTCCAAACATAACGAGCATAAAATAGCATTTGCTGAGTGGTAAGATTCCGAATCAATGGGCCAATGGCCCTCACCACGGTGTAGCTCTTGGACCCTGCACATCGCTCCAAGTCCCATCAACATTGACGTTCCTCTTACTATCCTGCACTTCCAAAAGCGCCATATCGCCGACTCTCATCTTCCTGAATCCCCATTTCCCAATTGCCCAGACGGCTCCAATGCCCACACTTGTCAGGATGGTCGGCGGAGCCAGCACAAAAGCAGCGCCAGAAACCACACCACCGAACGCTGACGCGCCAATCGCTGCTACCATGGATCCTACGAGCGCGTACTTGGCGTAGCGCACAATGCGCCAGAAGACGAAGATGCCAATGTATCGGAGGGACCGGAGTAGGGCGCGCGTTCGTCGATGAGCCGGTCGTGGCGCATTGGGCGAATCGGGCGAGAACAGGAAGTGGAGGTTGCGCTTTGCGGAATGGAGAGCCGAGGAGGATTTGATGTTGGCTTTGGTGTCGGTGTCGACTTCGGGTGTCGTTACAAGGGCAGTTGAGTCGCCTCTTGAGGGTGACATTGTGAAGGGTCGTGGAGGGATTGAATTGGTCGTGTCGTTGTTGATGTTGATTGTTGATGGGAGTCGCGAAAATAAAGATGAAGCTATCCAGCAACCTGGTGCTCGAAGAGATTCAACGACGTCATCGCTAATCGCTTCTTTAGCCGAGGTGTAGAATCAGGGGACATCATCCCCTTTCTGCACTGAGGTCTTCCTACCGTATTCTAGGACAAACAATGCCTAATCTTTCTTCCACACATGGTTTTGTGTTGACGCAAATTCCTAGAACAGGTTACAATAGCACACTACAAGTTCAACCGAATGACTCTAGCCAGGGATTATACTAAACGAGAGTAGGACGTGCTACTATAGTCTAGGGACAGGAACAGGAAGTTTAGTTGTCTAGCCGTGTCTGGATGATATACAATGTACTGTAGGCGTCCTGTGTCAACGCGCCTATGAATCTCTTATATTTATAAATCTAAGTGAACTTTATATATCTGTTAGCTAATGTAGCTACTAGATTTAGGAGCTAAATAAATAAGAGCACCCTACAATTGCTATTCTTAACGGATTTACAAAATTTAAGGTAAGCGATTCATGAATCATGAACACATCGGCACAATCCGTGCTGCCTCCTACTGTCTCCTACTTTGCAGTAATAGGTGCAGCATCAGCCACCGGGCTTTACTGTAATTTTTGACATTTCGTGTAGTTCCTGCTAAGATAAGGCTGGTGAAGGTAGGTAACTTAGCGAAAGTTGATTTAGGTATTTTCAAAGGTGATTTAATGTTTACCTCCTCACCGCCTCCTTTAATTTTCAGAGAAGAAAACAAGTGACCAGGACAAGGAAGCTTAGAAAAAGAGTCTTCCCATACTTCCATATAACCTCACTTTTCCCAACATCGGCTTTCAATCCTACTCGTACTGAAATCGAATGAACACCAACTCTTGAATTCAAAAGGATGTCTTACACAGCGGAGCAGACCACTAAGTTGTAGAAGAGGGCAATACACTATACAAACAGCTACATTTTCTCAAAGTCAATGCCTCTTGCTTTCTCTATGCTCAGCTTTAACTTGACAATATGATACCAGCTATCAAGAAATACCAAGAAGCAGCAAAGCTCAATCCGGAAGATTCTTCCCCTCTTGGAAATCTGTCAGCTGCGTATTGGGAAGTAGGAAAATATAGGCAATACATTGTCAGAGCAGAAAAAGCGTTGGAAATCTTGAACGCTGCTGCGGAACCATCATCGACCCAAGTTAACAAATTGGAGCAGCGCATTGCGAAGGCTAAAACATTCGTAAATCAGCCTTCTCAGGATGAGATATTGAAAACTAGGTTGAGGATTTTGAAGACACTTGACAGATACAGGCCATTAATGTAAGATTATCCTTTTCAAGGCCTTGTTTTCCCAAAAGGCTTTTGGACAAGCTGTCTGATAATTCCTTCTAGGTCATTAGAACCGGAATATTACGTTGTGGGGCATGACGAAATTATGAACCTGTTCGATGCGGATATTGAGAGGTTCGGGGCCAAAGACGACATTGTCTCATTCTTCCTTGGTGGCATTGGCGATGCTCGCCATCTATACCGAACCATAATTGGAGTGTCTCAACATGACAGCAACCGAACCACACCGACCAAACTGTATCACTTTACGATCAACGATGTCAATAAATGTGCTCTGGCCCGGGACCTCGTTATTGCTGTGCTGCTAAATAACATGTCTTCCTTAGATAAGAGTTCGGATGATGCTTTGGAGGTGCAAAATACGCTGTTCTACACTTACATTGCTCCCATAATGCCACTGGGGGCATTCAATCAGCTGCATCAAGTGATCAGAGATACCCTTAGGACCCTAAAAGATGGCACTCGCCTCTACAGTGGTGGTATATTCACGAAACGGACTTCCCAAGTTACATTGAAGCTTTGAGAGCCTGATCTGAAGAAGTTCTGAAAATCTTCACCCCAACACAAGTCATCCAGCGAGTCATGAGACAGCGAGCAGAAGCCGAAGCCGCGCTTCCCGCTTTCATGGTCGGGCTGGAAGTTACATCGGTGACTGTAAAATGCAAAATCGAAAAGTCCCTTTACCGCAGGACTGCCTTGCTTTTTCCGCCGGAGAGAATCTTGCAAAAGCATGATCCGGAGCTCTTCGAAATGCTGAAGAAGTATGCGGCAAAGCCCGAAGCGCATACGAAGAAGTTCAAAGATCATCTACAGAGACACTGGAATTTCAATACAACGATGATGGATGTCGAGTTTTACAATAGTTTGACACAAAAGGAAGATTTTGGTTTAGGTCATGATCCATTTAAAAGCATTGACTGCTTTACCGGAAAAGGACTGCCTACACGTCCCTCAGTCACAACGGGACTATTCGATTACTTCCGTGCTTTTTTCACAGATACGGCTGATGCAATCAAACAACTTGGAAGCCGGCTTCAGGTAGAAGCTGTTCATGGGGATTATGTCGAAGTTGCTGAGAAGCTACGATTTAACATCTACCGTGACCCTGGGGGTACAGATGAAGAAGTGAAATGGGCTCCGCACAGGCCAAAGGGTTTCCCGACGACATTCGACAGGATTCACCTGAGTAATGTCCCGTAAGTTCCTAATTCTACTTAAAGCGTCGTTGATTGGAAGGGCATTCTCACTGACAGCCTCAGTGACTACATGGGCGGACACTTTACCACATTTCTTTACGCCACACCGCTCCTGAAGAGTACAGCATCAAGCTACATAACTTCTGTCTGCTTGCGTAACTCCAGTGCGTGGGATAGCTATGCATCTTTTTTGGCCGAGTATCAATGCACCACAGATAAGACAATGCTTAAGCAACTCACGCAAATGGAAATGATATCTCAGGAAGATGCAATGTGGCCCATGACTGCTTACCTGAAGTTTCGGCTTGCGGGACCATCGATGTTTCACAGTTTCAACGAACTTCTTCCAAAAGATCGCTTTTGCCGTTGGTTCTACTCTCTATTCTTTAGAGGGCAAAGCCCTATGAAGTGGACTTGCACCGCTACCAATCGCTCGTCCGGTCCTCTTTGAACCTTACCATCTTCTTCCGTCTTATCGAATACCTGCACATTCTCGGATATCCATCTCATTGGCTTGCAGAAGTTCTGAATAACATCATCGAGAACAAAGTAACCACTAACTGCCAGCCACCAAGACAATCTCCACAGACTGCCCACGATATCAAGAAGGTCCATCCTAGCAAAAGGATCTGCACATCGCCCTACTCCCACAAAATGGCAACCCTGGCCTGAATCTTTCAAACAACTCTTCCCTTCACATTGACAGCACCTGTTATACCACAAGAAGATGACATCTATAACTACACTTTCCATTTAACAAAGATCAACAATGACGGTATTGGCACAAGTACTTATTTAAGTCTTGTACTATGGGACCCCAAGGTCTTGGCCGCTCTCGATGAACTTCATGATGGATATGTACTTATTCCATTCAATTACGGTCTAAGGAAGATCCTCGATTCCAGCAGGGTAGATGAAAGGCCCATAGACAAATTTCCACATATTAACGGCCCGCAGCTTGATAATTTCAGGGAGAAGGGACTTGTAGTCTGGAGTGCAATTGAGTGGGATGGAAGCAAGGGTACGGTCAAGGCTTGGATGCCAAAATCTTTCATGGATTTGGCCATAAACAATGGTTGGCAGTGTAGGATTTATAGGACCGATATTTGGAGCATGAAGTCAGGGTCCAATGGCGCAGATAAGGTCAAGGCAATTGCGACGAAGGGGCAGAAATGGGCAGAGGTCACATTTTAGAGTGCTCGACTGTCTACGAGTTTCATGTGTATCGTCACAATTATGCTACTCTTTCCAAGCGCAGACTCGACATTGCGAAGGACTCAAATAGGGCGCCGTCCAAAATAAATTCCTTTGTACCCAAATATTACACTAGTTCCGCTCAGAATCAACACAATCTAAGCCTTGTCCTTGGTAAACTGCGTCTCCGTAACACCATCACCCATAGCAGTGGTGCTACTAGTTCCCCCAGAGACCATCTTCAAAAGACTATCAACATAATTGGCACCACTCCACTTCTGATGCAAAACAACTTCACAAGCCTGTTCCATCTCGGGCTTCTGAATCATCTCTCCATAAGCACGCATACCACGAGAAGCGAAATCCTTTGCAAATTTGTCAGTGATGAGAGCTGTCGAGTGGAGTCCCGCCAGCGTGATGAACTGCCAGCAATAACCGAGTTGAGCCAGTCGTGCAATGTACGTTTCTTGTTCTTCGGCCGACATGGCTCGCTCCCAGTTGAAGGAGGGTGAGAGATTGTAGGCGAGCTTTTGGTTGGGATAGATGGCATGCACGCCTTCGGCGAACTGCTTGGCTTGGGCAAAGTCTGGTGTCTTGGACTCCATCCAAACCATATCTACAAGATGCTGTTATTAAGGTTCTAGTAAATGGTATGTGTGCATAACTTACCAGCGTGTGGTGCAAATGCAATGGCACGATTGATGGCGCATTGGCAACTGCCTTTGTAACGGTAGTATCCTTCCCGTGTCCTAGATGAGTCCCAATCGAAGAATACATCTTGGCCCAATAATTGCTTTGCCAGGGACCGACACTCGGAAATCGGCTTCCCCACAGCAGCAGTCAAGTAATGATCTTCCAAAGTGGTCTTCTTAGGCTGCGCGGTTCTTTTCATAGCTGCAACGACCGCATCATTAAAAGTCGACAACTTCGCCTCCTTGATCCACTCAGTCTCTATAGCCATAAGCTGAGCGCCACTCTTCCCTGCCATAGCAGCAGCACTGAGGATATCGACAAGAGGAATCAATTCTGGATTTGTAGACCCAAGAATGAACGGGTGGTCTCTGGAATCAATAGTCGAAGTAATGAGTGTAGCCGCTTCGGAATCCGTGCGAGCAACAACTACGAGATCCGTACCCATGATATCGGCCTGAGCTCGACAAGCCACAAGACGACTGATATGTTCTTGAATCGGGACCATGACTTTGCCGGCCATATGACCACACTTCTTGGTACCAGCGGCTTGATCCTCGACATGAATGCCCGCTGCCCCGTTCTCGATGAAGAGTTTCGTGAGTTTCATGGTAGCCGTCACGCCGCCGTGACCAGTATCTGCATCGGCTATGATGGGACGTAGAAAGTCGGTGTTTGAAATTGAAGCCCGGGCTGAGGATGGGGTGCTGAGTCGCTCTTCGCGTTGTTTACGGTCGTGGAAGAGCTGGGCTTTGAAGAGGTGGTCGACTTTCTTTGGTACAGTATCCTGCAAAACTTTAGCACTGATTGTGCAAGGAATGAAGGAAATGAGTATTATTACCATTGGATAATCCGCTAAATCTGGTGAGGGCTCATTGGTTGATGAAGCTGTGGAAGAGCATTGCCATCCCGAAACATAGACTGTGTCCAGGTATTTGGCCATCTGTGTAACTTGGACAGGGTCCATACAGCCAAATGTGAAGCTTACACTTTTGTTCTAAGAATATTGTCAAAAAGCTATGAAAGGATGGATTCCTGTCTTGGTGGATAGTTGACTTACTCTCCATCGGTCTTCCAAAATCTCCCAGAGCTTCCTGCTCATAGCATTACTTGCATATTCTATCTTGAGAGAACCTCTCTTCAAACAGATTTCCTTCGCGGTATATATACGCTTTGTCTGGGACCAACGTGGGCTTTTCCACCAAGCTTCAACTTCTGATATTTCGACAGCGAGTTTGGCGTCTTCTGGATCCATTTCGGAAGCGAGATGCTTTTCGTCTGTTAGGGTTTGGGAAAATTGGAACATCTTTGATGCTACGGATGGAATGATGTTTACTTGACTCATTTTAGATGAACGAACGTTTTCTCAATAGCGAGGAGATGCTTTAAAGTCTTGTTGCCAGGAACGTTTTGAGAGCAGAAAGACCACACATATTGAGTTTAAGTACATGTGATAAGTCTCTCCTTGTAGTGGGCGTCCAGAGTGCTGCACACACGTGCAACGACAACACGTATACTAAAAACAAAACTCGTGCGACTTTGCACTCTGCGAGCATACTTCCGCATCACGACGATATCAATGTGCTGATCGATCGTCAGTAGCCAAGGTGCAGGATGAACCACTTCGAGAATCATCTTCTGTAATAAACAGAAACATACACGCGTCTCTGCAGCTAGGTAGGTCCTATCACAGACAACACGATTGAAGCACCAGGTTCGTTTGTGCTCGACCCGCCGGCTATTCTCATAGTGCCCGTGCTGTATGTAAACTATGTGTGAAGGTTCCTGCTCAGCCCTACAGGCGTATTTGTATGGCTTTTATGATTTGTCCTAGCCTGTTCATATAGATCTGCAACCTCTTAACAACCACTGTGTTATAGAATATCGTAGGATCTACGTTATTCATGAATCAACTGTAAGACAAAAGGTAATAATCTTTATTTTGTTCTTAATATCGAATTGAAAAGGCGAGGCATAATTGCCGGCATATAGAATCTACACCGAACCTTGTGGATTTTAACAAGGGTAAGATCGCTATATTCGCACTGTGAAGCTTATTCCATTTGTTTGGAATACTGTACTGACTCATTCACGCAAACCCTAGAAACCACTATTCGCAATGTTAGAAGTGGTGACGACTACTCACGTCGTGCGAAGTTCAAACTCAACTGACTGACGCCAGACTAGAATTCAACTTACTTCGCTATTCGTCTCAACCGCTGTCTGTGATTTTGTTCTTGAAAATTTACATATAGACAAGGATTCTCGGTTGTTTAGCGAAGCTCGGATGAGTCCTCCCGCAGATTGCGTATGCGTTTTGCTAAGATATAGGGGGGAGGGAAGATATAGCTCGCTTAAAACTCAATTTGTTTGGGACGACAAGGACGACTAAGTAAGTGTGTAGCACAATCCCCAATTTCCAGCTATCTTATCTTATCAAAAATTAAGATACACCAATAACGAACGCCGAGAAACAAAAGGAGCAATGTATCTACTAGCCTAACCATGAATCTGCCTTTTCAAGAACTCATACGCTGTAAAGGTCACCGCCTGCCCAGGAGCAACCCGAACAATTCTCGGCGTGAGCCCTTTGTAAAATGACTTGAACCCCTCTTCGAACAACATCTTCTTCGCAATCCCCACTCCATTTGCCCAGCCTCCCTGAGGAGAAACGTGTTTGCTTTGCAAACGAGTCTTGATTGTATCGATAGGAGCATTACAAAGTGGTCCAACAGCTCCAGAAATCAGTCCAATGGCGCCAGTCTGGTAACTCGGAAGTTCATTTCCATTGGATCGCGTCAACAGAAAATCTTTGAGCATTGTGTAGACGGTAAAATTGGCAGCCTGATTTGTGCCTTGTCGCAAAGCTGTGAGGGAAACCCCTTGATATAAAGCACCAAGTCCTTCGTTCCAGACCACAGATCTTACAGTCTGGAAGGCGTTGCGGAATTGAGGTTCCATGTTTCCACCATCGAGTGCTGGAACGAGCTTTTGGCCTTGAAGTCGTATCTTTACGACTTCCATTGGAGTAACCACACACAGGGCTTCAGTAACACCCGCCGCAAGGCCAGATATAAAGACGGCGGATCCGGTAAGCTCGCCGGAGGTGTTGGTTTGCAATGCTTTGTACATTTCGAAAGACGTAAATCGTACTGCCATTTTGGGACCCATGCCCGTGATAACTGCATCGAAGCCTTTGTAAAGGGCTGGAAACCCCTCACTTCGAACTATGCGAGCGAATGTGCGTAGAAGACCTGGGGGATTAGTCTGAAAACAGTATTAGTTTTGATGTTCTAGGGAAGTGATTGAGGTCTATGCTGGGGTGTACCTTCGATTGCCCTTCATTCCGCAAAAGTTGCATCCTGACTTTGACGGTATCTAATGGATGACAGACACAGGCCTCCATGATTCCGGCGCCGCCTCCTGCTAAGAAAATAGTCAGCTTAGAATTCATACCATTGGGATTGACAGTGTTGTCCAAGGCTCAATGGAATTGTCAACACGTACCGAGTAGATTGGTTGTGGCTGTTGATCGGTTCATGATGACTTCTCACAATTTGATCTTGAATATAATTCTCTTCAAGTTTCTCTTTCATGGTAATCTTAAGTTGATGGCAATTCTTCGCCATTAAAGTGCTACGGTGTCCACCAACCTACTGTAAATACGTCCGCTTTGACACCACATTTTTCTAGAGACTGTTCGAGCCATCGCCGATCTTCAATTCTTGCTCTGGGTATTCTCTAAACAACCAAACTATCACGTTCAGTTAAAAACGGTGTTGCCTGAAATTTCGCTCAATAGACACGCATAGTCGTCAGCTCCCAGGAATCGATACGCACTCAGACAAGTCAAACCATAAAACCTCTATCAACCGAGGCTCGAGCTGTGAATGACAGGCCACCGCAACAGATATCACGATGCAATGAGTGTCACCGAAAGTCTTGGCTAGTCACTGTGCGCTGTATGGACTATGTTCCGCTTACGAATTCAGCTCGTAGCTCTCCACAAAAGTTTTGACTGACCTAAAGTTCATGGTTCATTGACACTCGACGACCTGTTCTGATAATCTTATCTTGCAAACATATACATGAAAATTTCTAGAGTTGCATGATCTATAACAGTTCGAAAATAAGGAGGATGACTCAAACCTACTCACTTACCACAATCACGTCCATATTGATATTTAAGCGAGCAAGCGGATCTTATCTTCCGCAAGTTAGTATAAGCTTTTTACTGATTCGACCTGATCAGGCAGGAGTTTAATTGACGGAAATAAGAAGATCTTCTCCATATAAACAGGTTTGTTGTGTAGTATCAACTCGGGTCTATGTGGAGGAAACATGTGGGCCAATAGTTCGGCAGGATTATCCGTTCCACTGCCGGACCTGACATGTGGGGAAGCGAACACGTTTCCTGGAAAGCTTCTGACTAGCAAATGAGAAACACATAACCGTACAACACTTCAAGGACTATAGATTAAAGATCATTGGTTGTGGCTGCAGTCCGTCTTGATTTCTACTTCTGGCTGATTTGGTCCTGTAAAAGAATCCTACGCCAAGCACCAATTTACCGAACCAAAAAAGTATACAATCACAAAGTTCAATAAAGTCAGGGAAAGAGACCTGAAACGTTCGGTTCACTTGCGTCAAGTCGCTACTCGAATTCCACGTGAAGTCTAGCTTTAACCTTAAATGCTGGTGACAAGGAATGTGCAACGCGAAGGTTCTGCATCGCTTGTATCACTATCTATCACAACACGGAGAGACTCTCCATTATTTCTCGCATGCAAAATGGATGGCTGTGTAGATCTTCAATGTTTGTTTCGTACTTGCGTACGCGTATATGGGATCGGTGTGGCACACGCAACACGGTGATCTGAGAGCCATCATGACGACAGGAACGATCTGAGCTTCAATGCATTGTGCAGTGAGTGTAGCTCACAGACCACCAAAGAGCACTGCAGCGTAAGACTTCTTCATGTTGAGAACTTCTGAGAATGTGAGATAGATAGATACAATATTAAAAAAAGAGGCCTCTGGGAATCCTGAACCACCCGACATTCCCCATCCAAAACTACCCAATTTATTCAATAATGGCTTCAGATTCATCTTTCAAATCCATACTCAACGATGCTGTTGTCAGTGTCAAATTCGTAAGTATTGCTGTCTTATAGACTCAACTTTCAATTAAGCAGAACCCATCCAGGCTTTGAAATCAACACGGAAAGATCTGCTTCGAACATGGCTCTTCGTACCCTTCGGCATAGTAGTAATGCTCTACTTCGTCTTGGCCCTGAATGCCCTAATCAGCCTCGGAACTGTCAAATTTCCCGCCAGCGTAGCATGCCTCCTCATCCTATTCTTCCTCCTCCTAGGCGCCAGTCTCGTCTTACCACCAAAGACGATGGCTACAGTTCTGGACGTCTTGGATATCCCAATTGGATTTGCTCTAAGGACAATGAACCTTTACTTCACGCCCAGTTTTATCTTGTTACCGCTGAGTACCGGTATTAGTGGGAGGGAGGTAGGTGCAATGATTGGTGTTTTTGTTATTGGCTATGTTCTGCAGTATGCTTTAACAGCGTACACGTGTCGAGCTATTCAGATACTGCTTCGGAATGCTCCAAGGCCAAAGACTGGCAGACTGGAAGTTGTCGAAAGGCTAGAGACTGGTCGAAGTAGCTGTGGGGATGTGACTCAAACTAGGGATATCGAGAAGATTGGTGAACTGCCAATATCCGAAAGCTCCAACGGGAGTCAGAATTTCACCCCTAGCATTATAGGTGAAACCGAGACAAACGCAACTACGACTTCATCACCCACTCTCTTTGAAGAACCTTCCACCCCTTGCGGGGACGCACCCCCACCAAACACCCGCCCAGAGCAATGGGCAGCTATCATCATAAAACATCTCGATACTGGCATCTACACTTGTCTCTTCCTCTTTATCGGCATACCAGTCTACTACACAACAGGCTACACAATGCCACTATTCCTCACCCTCAACATTCTCATCTTCTTCGCCGCCAACATGATCCCCGCAAACATCAAGCGAATCGCCCATCCAGTTCTCGTCACTTCATTCTTCACCGTCCTTGTGATCTGGATCTTTGCGCTTACAGAGGGCAAGACTTTACGAGAAGGTCTTACGCTGTACGAAACGGGAACAAAGTACCTGCAGTATTTTCGCGGCACGAAAGGCCTTCCACTGCCAGGTGCGGGGGATATTCTGGCGAGTCTCCTCGATGCTAGTATTGTTGCACTAGCAATGCCAATGTATCAGTACCGGAAAGACCTACAGAAATTCTTCATCGCCATCTTTGTTCCAACGCTTGCTCTAACGTTGCCATCTCTTTTTGGCTACCCGCCACTCTGCTTCGCGCTCGGCATTTCCGCTACGAGGAGTCTGGCGATGGCACCAAGGAGTGTAACTCTTGCCTTGGCTCAACTCTCTGCTTCGAACCTCGGCGGTGACAGTTCCGCGATATCTCCCATTGCCGTTGTGAGCGGAATCTCGGGACCCATTTTCGGTCCAACCATTCTACGCTTTTTGAGGATTTCTGAACGTATGAGAAATTCCATTATCTCGAAGGGCAGTTTTCATGACTAACGAGTTTTCTGTAGGGGATTATGTCACAACAGGTGTTGTGCTTGGAGCAAACTCTTCAGCTATTGCTACAGCTATGTTGCTGAAAAAGGATCGTAGAGCAGCAGCGTTGAGTGCGCTATCTATGAGCATTTTCGGCCTTCTTTTTGTTATATTAACTGCGATTCCTCCAGTGGTCGCTTATGTTCAGAAGTTGGTTGGCTTGTAATTGTGGACTTTTACACCAGAAAAAAAACTCCAGGCAGCATATTTATATGTCTTGCTTATGCTGAAATGTTCCTATTTAAATGGGAAGCATCAAAAGTTGGTCGCTATTTCTTGAGCTGTTCTGTATGTTAATAGTATTATGGAAAGTAGTTTATAAACTTTGGATCGCAGTCATTGGAATACTTTCATCAATCCCATATGATATATTCTAATTGAACTTAAAAACGGCATGAGATCAAGAATCTGCCACCCATGTAACCGAGCCATTTGATATCACGAATTGAACTCTCTCTCACCAAGACTGTTAGCAAGCGAGCCCCTTTATAGTCACGTGCCCACTCCTCTCCAGCTTCAAAAGCTATCTTCTATGAAGCAAAGAAGAGATAAGCCACGTAAATTGAGATCATGCAAATATGATCAACAAAGCCCGTTATTTTTCTTGCATTGATGAAGGCGGTCTACCAGTATAGTACCACGTGATCCAACTCGTTCCTTTTACCAACTCAAGACGAAACCCATTAAAGTTCGCACAAGATTTCACGACGACCAAGTAACGAGTAAATCCATCAATGAACTTTCTTCATCGAAGTACGCGTAATGCAAGACATCCGATCTGATAGTCGTACTGCACCGAGGACCAGACAAGTCTTGGCAACCGAGCTGAAACTATCACGGACTCTTCAAAACAATAGGACATTTCACTTACAATCATTATCAACTTCTTTTAACCTGTCGAGACACAACATTTCCGTCAACCCACCAGACCTGTCACTCTTCATTACATAACAATACCATCAGCCAATCACCACCATCACCAGACATCTTACACCCACACTCCACCCCTTCAAAAATGTCCCTCCAAAGACAAACAGCTCTAAGTATCATCCAATCCGGCCTCCTAATAATCCTAACCAGCAACCTCATCAACATTCTCACCCCCTCAATCCCCTCGCCCAGTCTAAACAAACCAACAACCCACACCGAGATCAGCACCTTCGGAACCCTCAGCATCCTAACAGGCCTCTTACTCCTCCAGAAAAACCTGCTTGATCTTGGAGATGCCGGATTGGTGATTGTGAAGTGGGGACTTTTGAGTACGTGGATTAGGGTTGCTAGAGAGGCTGGGTGTATGTTCTTAGGAAAGAGTGTGAAGGATTTATTTGTGGTGGGTGTCTTTTTTTCTTGTTTGTGTCGTTTGGGATTGCGAGGTAAACGACTTATATTGCAAAACTCTGGTGTAATAAAGAGTCGAGAAATTTGGTTATATTTTATAAGGAGGATGATTTATGAACTTGATGAGGAGTTGCAGTTGAATCAGGACTTGAAAATGTCTCATTTCTCTTTCTATACTCTCCGTATCCACCTTTTCTGTTTTAATATAGAAATATATATGAGCTAACCAAATTTTATTATATAGGGGGTGGAAGCAGCCAAAGTAACAGGAGGAACAGCATGGCAGACTTACTGTGTTGCTATAGCATATATTGGCCCGTTAATTGGATTAGTTTTGGCATTTACTGTCTTGGCTTTGGGGTTGTGGGATGTTGGTGTGAGGGAGGAAGAGGAAGAGGGTGAGAAGGAGGATTAAGAAGTTGAATACTTGGCAATGGTGAGTATTATGGGTGCTTTTGATACAAAAGAGGCTGTTATTAGTAAATGCAGAACCAGGGCGAATTGAAAGAAACGGTGTAATAGTTGGTTGGTTACGTAAAATTCGAGCAAGGTCAGTGAAATCGCACATCAAAGGCCAAATGTTATTGGAAATAGTTTTATTTCTCTACTTGCTACAAAGTGGTTTATTAGCAAATTGAGCAAGTTGAGCAATCATGGTTGACACAAGCCAAGCTTCCCTCCGCTTCATGATGAATGAGCAGCCAGCTTTCTTACAATCCGAAAAATGGAAGAGCAAGGCTACAAGTCAGCAAATGTAAAAGACATCTTTCGATCCGTAGTGGATGATTGAAAAATGCCATAACGCAAGAAAAGAAGAGAAACTTTCTACATTTGAAGAAACGCTTTTTTGAATCTGCAAGTCGAGAAATACATCTGAGATGAGTTCAGACAAAGATATCAGAATTTACGAAACGTGGAAGTTTTGGCGACATAATCCTGAGCTGCAAGAGTTGTTGAACCAGCCCAAGTTGAGATCATCCATCCACCAGATCTTGGGAACGCCTGCAACAGTAACGTTGATGCGAATCTGGTTCAAATCTTGGAAGGTATCATCAACACTGATGGGAGTTAGGACACACTTTGAAAGAGCCGGGCAAGCCGGAATGGAAACCTCTTGAGAAGTGACCTCGGTAAGGAGTTCTCCATTAAGGCGGTGTCCAGAGAACGTGAAGTCACAGTCCGGTCCCTTTGAGTCACAACCAAAAGAAGCGCCGTGGAAGTCAAAGGTGAAGCAGCCAGCTCGACCATGGTCACCATCGGAGATGCCACCAGAGTATCCAAATTCATCAGTGTTAGGGCCAGCTTGCTTGTTGGTACCATTGATGTTGAAGTTTGGAATGAACTCCAAGAGAAGCTTTCCTGACGATGGAAGATATGGATCAGTTGGTGGTGGAACAACGGCGAAGCCATCAGAGAAGTCTAACTGATGGTATGGGTTGAAGACAGGAAGAGGAGAAACCGTGTTTGGATCGGTTGTATTACTGATTGACAACGGCGGGACATCATCAAACTGAGAAACATGTTAGCTGAGCTGATAAGAAATTTCCAGCGATGTGAAGCTTACCGTCAGAGTGAAGTCACCTTGCTCGCCACAAACAGTTGGGCTGGCCGAGGCTGCAGATGTTGAGGCTGTGGCGGTGTTGTTCTGAGAAGTTACCGATGCAGAATAGACAGGAATGCTGCTTGTGGTTTCGATTGGCGAATTAACTGACGTGGTTAAACCAATACTGGCGGTGTGGGATATCGACGAAGGCAATGTGGAGTTTTCTGGGAAGCCGGTTGGAGCAACACTGCTGGAACTTAATGACGGCGCATAGTAGTAGCTTGGTGACAATTTGCTGACAGAGGAACTTGGTGAAGTACTGATACCACCAACGCTTGTAGCGATTGAGCCAGAAGTTTCAGCATACGAGTAACCACCGTATGTAGATATTGACGCTAAACTCGTAGAGTTAGGAGCATCCGAGGCTGAATAAACGGTCAAGAACGAACTTAAAGCTGACTATAAAATGTTAATTTGAGCTCTAGAAAATCATTTGTAGTACTTACAACAGAGGAGCTTGAAGTTCCGACAGGGGAATTGTCAGAAGTAGTACTATTAATGGACGACGAGCTCGAAGGAATGCTGCCACTGGTCATAGGACCAACAGCCGATGTGGTGCTCACAGCAGAGTAAGGAACGTAGTAACTTTGAGGACCATTGGACTGTAAATTATTAGACTGGGTGATTCAACTAAGCCCCCATTTAAGGACACAGGACGGAGATAGTTACAGGAGTAGCTGCGGAAGAGCTTGACGTTGCTCCAACAGGCGAGTTGTCAGAAGTTGTACTGCCAATTGATGATAACAAGCTCGAAAGAACACTTCCAGTAATCGAAGGACCAAAGGATGATGTAGTGTTCTGACCTGGGTATGGCACGTAGTAGACTGGAGTGCTACTAGACTGTAGCTTGTTAGTTTGAGCTGCTGGAATTCAATTGGCATTTCAAGGCCACAAAGTATAAGAACACGTACAATAGCAGAAAATCTTGAAACTGTTTCAATAGGCGAGCTATGAGACATACTGCTGGCTATAGCTGAAGGCGAGCTACCAGTAGCACCAACGGATGAGGTAGTGTTCAGAGCAGGGTATGGTTGGTAGTAAATTAGAGTGCTAGTAGACTGTACATTTTTAGTTTCAGCTATTGAACTTGAATTGGCAATCCAAGGCAACTCAGCAAGGGATACTTACGACAGTGGAAGGGCTCGAAGCTGTTCCAATAGGTGAGTTATCAGACGTAGTACTGGCTATTGGTGAAAGCGAGCTACCAATAGCACCAACAGACGAGCTGGTGTTTAAGGAAGGGTAAGGTTGGTAGTAAACTGGAGTGCTACTGGACTGTAAATTGTTAGTTTTGGATTCTTAAAACTCAGGAGGATAACGCAGGTACACCCAGGACAAAAATACATACGATAGCAGCAGTAGCGGAAGTATTTGCGATGGGCGAGTTATCAGAAGCAGTACTACCGATCAATGAAGAGCTTGAAACAGCGCTGCCAGTAGCCAGAGGACCAACAGAAGCGGTTGTATTGAAGGTTGGGTAAAGCGCGGAGGTCTCTGAACACGATGTGGTTTCGACAGGGGAGTTGTCTGAAGTAGTGACGGCTGTCGAAGCGCTAGCAGTAGGACCAAGCGAGATCGTGGTATTCAGTTCTGGATACGGGGCGTAGTAGACCGGCTTACTGGATGGAGCGCTCAATGATGTCCCAAAAGAGCCAAGGGGACCAGTTGATGTGCTTTGTAAAAAGCCTGATTGAGCATTCAACGTGGAGACAGTAATGGAGGTGTGGCTCGTCTGGTAGATAATGCTTGAATAGTCGATGGGCAACAAGCTGGGCGTGCTGGCAGCTGGGCCTACAGATAATGTAACGTTCAACAAAGGATATGGTGCCAATGAAGGGCTGGCAAACTTTGGCGAGTTGCTTGATGTCGAGCTTGATTGCGCCGGAACTGTTTCTGTAACCATCAGAGTCGATTGAACGGTGCTTGTTGTAAGCTGAGTCTCCAGGTCAGTCGTCGTCGGTGGCGGAGTGTTAACCGGTACAACAGTGACAGCGCTGGTAACATAGACGTATGATTGAGAAGTATCAGGTGCCTGACCGAGCCAGACCGTGGAGGTTCCTTCAACATAGTACGAAATGTAGCCACCGGCACTTGATGATGCGACTGCCAACGAAACGATGTCCGTGGTATCATCTCCAAAGACGGTAGAAGGACTTGTCTCGAGAGATGACGACGTGGTCAAGGTCTCGGTTATAGTTGCGGAGCTTTGAACCGTTAAGGTGCGCTGAAGAGTCGAAGTCTGGGTGCTGGTCAGGCTGCCAGGCTGTAAAATGTTAGTTTGAGTTCCTCAAGCCCATATGGACATGACAGAATATCCAACTCGCCAATTGCCAGGCAAGCGAAAGAAAGGAGGAAATACTTACAATATTCAAGGGGTTGATGGTACCGATAGCGTCAGTGGAGCTTTCAGACTACAAGAAAGATGCGATTAGCTTCAGTTACTCAATTTTCGTAGGCAACTGAGAAACACTGAAAGCCGCAACTGTCAGGACACTTACAACAGAGGTTGTAGGAACAGTGAGTTCGATTGTGGTAGTCTTAGGCGCATTGGTGACGGTCTCATCGATAGTGGACAGGATGCCAGTGCTGGTAGCTGGAACGGTGACGGTGACAGTGACGGGCATGCTCTCGTGGAGGGTCACAGGAGAATCGGGCAAGCTTGTGATGTAGACTGTAGAGACAGTGACCGAGCCAGTCGCGAAGACAGTGCTGATTCCGCAGATCGAATCGCTCGAGGTGTTAAAGTTGACCGGTGGAGCACTGGAAAGAGGCAGTCAATCAGCGCCGGTCGATCTAGATAGATCTATCTCTTGGCTGGGGATGAGATTCAACTTACTACGAGATGGCAGGAGCTGCATTCGCAATGGCGGCCAAGCCGATTGCGCCCACAACTGTGTGGCAGACCTTGATGCGCATCTTGAAGACGGACCTCAAGAAGCTTGTTGGGCGACGAGATGGATTGAACGAGTGTAACGGAGATCAACTTCACAATTTTGAAAGGATGATGCTACAAAACGAGTGTGGTTGGGGAAGGAAGAAAGAAACGAATGTGGTTGTGGAGTGGAAAGAAAAATAGAGATGGGGGAGGAAGTTCGTTTGTTGATGCGAAGAGGCAAGGCAACGGGAGGTGAGACACGTGCTACAACCAATTATCCGTCTCGCGACGTCGACCAATTTTCAAGGCGCTCAAGAACCGGTGCCTTGGATCGGGGTGGACAGAATAAAGCAGCATGCAAGACTACCGTTTGAGTTACTCAAACTACCCATCTCAATGACTCCAAGAGATTGCCAGAATACGACCAGGGCGTTGGGTGTTTACAATCAAACTTGACACCAGAACCAATCCAATGCTTTGAGCGGGATCCCCAAATGGTACTACCGCAGGAACCATTTTGCAGTGCTTTTTTTGCATTCATGATCCTCCTTACAGTCTCGTCACCCACTCCAAAACTGCGGCAGGACAATCATGTTTGCAGGCAGGCTTTGGCATCTTGCATATGGCAAGATTGCAGGGCCAACTCCCTTCAAGTAGCCAGCCAGCTATCAGCATTTTCGGACCACAGTTACCCAAGCTATGTTTCAAGTTCCTGTACTTTACTGAGTTCAAGCACGAAGGAGTACGGAGACAGCAAACGAACACGTTAATTTAGAATAGTTTGCTGCTTGCAACCATCCGGAGAGATCGACACGGCGAGATGCATATTGTATTACACCAACTCGCGGTCAAGGCCGTCCAGTTCAAGGATTTTCTTGGGGTGCCTGGTACCTGCAGTAGATCATGTTGACAGCTCTGAACGCTGCTCAATTACTTGCAGGTAGCTGCTTGATGTAAATGACTTTTACAGGGAGCTTAAATGGCTCTTCGATCTGAAGTGGTCCGAATTGGATCTGGTGGTGTAAATCATGTGGAAGGATTTCTTATGGTGTCACTTTGAGACCATACTTCTCTCGATGAGGCCTTGTATATTTCCAGATAATTTGCCAACGTGGTATGAAAAGCTGCGCTATTAATTATTCTTTTTTTCCGATTGACGATAGGATGACACGTTAGCCAACAGCCGTCTCAGCCGGCGTCGGACGCAGTCAGGTCAAATCCGACGTGGTACCTGAGCAGTCGAATAGCATGATAACGCGAACCGGCTGAGCGAGAGTCAATACGGAGTCGTAACACGATGCTTACCTCGTTGGTGGTGATGAAGTTGAGTGAAAGATGTTTGTTCAGACCGCGAGAGAAGTCCACTGAAGTGATAATGCGCTAGTTAGTCAGCAAAACATCCTTGCATCTTGATCTACTTCGGACATTTGTGAGCTCGAGTGTCATTGGGCCCCCTTTCTGAGTTTACAGAGCAGCATGATGAGTGCAATGAACATGTTTCCATGGAAAGGCGCTTTCGAAGTTTCGCTTGGCAAAGTAATAAATCATCCACGGATTCCTCATCCTGAGCCAGTAACTATACGGTCTAAGTTAACCAGATTGACTCCCTTAGAATAGGCCACACACTTTAGGTCGGAACCATCAATGTCTCTGAAAGTTGAAGCTCAAAAGGATATAAAGTCATCCGCACAAAGGTCTACTGGGTACATTATTTCTCTGCCCAAGTTCAAGGACAAGATAAGATCGATCCATCTGCATTAGTGCCTGGTGTAACGGCCCTCCCCTGTATGATCGACAGGGCCAATCCTTACGCCGGTAGAAAACAAAGCAAGACCCTAACTCTTTCCAGAATCAGAAATGGAACCAGCTCTTGCTTTTCCTCCCTTTCCTCCCAATTCTGAGGCGTGTTAGAAGACTCAAATAAGTGAAGAGTGAGAAAAAATACAACATTCGCCGTTTAGCTCAATAATAAGCGGGATGATCACCCGAGACAGATTCTTTACCTCTTTGTCTGTTCTTGGGTTGATCGATTTCCTTTCTTACTGCGAGAAAAACTAAAGTTGCGCGGTAAATTGCCAATATATCAAGTCTTTTGCGCAGATCTTCTCTTGGAATGCTTTTTTTATTGTAGGTATTTTTTTACTTCATACTATTGTTTTCCGGCAATATTGTATACTCGAGAACTGCAGTTAGGCCTTAAGGGAGATAGACATAGCCGGCGACCCGACCTTTCGCCTGCTTATGAACTTCCTTATTGCAGATGAGTAGTACTTGCGCCTACCTCTTTAATCTCGCACCGCTCGTCACTTTAACAGTGACATGTAATATAGAAACGGACATTCTATCTTAGACTACAGTGCCCTTCTAAAAGCTGGTCCACGGGATCTTTTAAATAAGCAAAGGTATCTCGATTCCCACCCTTAAAATGGCAATGAGCCTAAGATTGCCAACCATTGTTTAATATATTCAAAGAGATTATATCCTTGTCTTGTATGTGTCTCCGGACCGAATTTTCAAAGAGCTTTTATTTCACACAACCACCTCTGTGTTAGTCACTACTTACAAGCACCATTTTCAGACTATAGATCTATTTCTACTCCGTCGAAATCTTTATTAACAGTCTGCGTAAATCTAGCACAAGAGCAATAACAACCAACATACATTTACTAGAGAATTTAGCACAACAGATTTAATTTCTTTTCAACTTACTGTACGCATTAAGCGACCAGGGAATTATCTCACTGACTTAATTCTCTTAGTATCACATGACTGTTTTTTTTGTAAGTTCAAGCGCTAGCTACTCCCCTAGCCATTTGAGCTCCTAGACTTAAGAGGATTTCTTTCCTTCACAGAAACTTACAACCTCTAATTTCGAGGGGTTGTAGCTCCAAGCAAATCATTTGTTCAACGGTCCCTTTGCCAGAAGCGAGCTCGATTGGGCCTAAGTAGAATGATCAAACCAACCACAAACAATCCTTGAACGCAAAGCTTTTGACTATAAGTTCTGTGACACTAATCAAGAACAGAAACCCTTTCTGGAAATCTATCTTGCAAGGTCTTCCCATCGAAGAAGTTCATCGGCTTCAGTAGTACTTGTACTGTACGGGTGACATAGCGAAAAAGGGAAAGTCCACTAGCGGCCGCAATACCTTGGCCCTGAGCAACTTTAGCGTCATCGCGTCGTCGCCCGCCAACAGCTTCGTCCACCCAGCATCACATCTCTCCCTCCAGTAGTTCTTCAGCCTCACCAAAATGCCCGTCGCTGGCATAGACCGCGTTGCTTCCCTACATCCCATCAAGACCGTCATCAGCGCATCCTGGACCTATCCCTTCAAAGGCATATGGTACTTCTGCGCGCACCCTTCCTACTACCCTCTCTTCGGGCGTCGCCTGATTCCACTTACCGTCACCTCGATCGTGGTCCTTGGTCTCCTCTTTACCTTCACATATCTACCCCAAGTCGCGTTTCTTGCCATATTCCATGGACCGGCTGCTTGGGTTAATGCGCTCTTCCTAGTGCTTGGGGAGGGGCAGGTTGTGATTGCGCTGCTGTTTGAGGCCTTGCTTGTGGATGAGACATTGGTCAATGTTTTTGACGTAAGCATTGTGTGTGACTGGTGTGGAATTCATGGGCTGACTACTCTGAAGGCTACTCTTATAAATGAAGGTCTTATCGATCTCATCCAGCCTGCTCGACTCCTCCACCAAGATGCCCCCAACGCTGTAAAGATGCTCGGCAAACCAACAGCCAGAGCCGAGTACTCACCCTTTTCCTTTCGCCAAATCATCGAATTCGTCTTTCTCCTCCCCCTCAACTTCATACCGCTCGTGGGAACACCGGCCTTCCTTATCCTGACTGGGGCGCGAGCCGGACCTTTCCATCATTGGAGATGGTTTAAGCTGAGGGGTCTCACGAAGAAAGAGCGTAACAAGGAGATCAAGGAGAGAAGGGTGAAATATACGTGGTTTGGAACTGTGGCGTTATTGCTGCAGCTTGTTCCGGTGCTCTCCATGTTCTTTCTTTTGACAACGGCTTGTGGATCGGCCCTGTGGGTGGTCAAGTTGGAGCAGCAGAGGAGATTGGTTCAAGGGATTGTTGCTGACGAGGGAGTTGTTGACGAGGAGGCGCCGCCGCCGGCTTATGCTGATGATCCAATATAGTTGAGAGGTGGTAGATTCCTGCTCAAAGTGCCTATAAAATACCATGTTGAAGTTTGCAGGTTTTGCAACCCCTTCTCAAGTTCGAGTGTTGTCGCAGTTTCTGTTTTTGAACTTGGTGCACTTTTAGTCGTCCAAAAGCACTTCACGTGCTCAACATTGCCTCAGTCACAAATTCGGAAGATGTGTTGCAGCTTCTCCTCCTTTCGTTAATTTTAACTCGGTACACTGAATCTAGCAATTACGAAATCAGTGTCGAATAGCTACCCAATGCTCTTAGTAGCACCAGACTATCAGTTCAAGTTGGAAATCACACATATTCCATTGTTAGTGAGCGTAGCTTGATAAAGGTTTCAATACCAAGGCTCGAATTACTCGACTACTTTGGCTGCAAGACTCAGACCAGAACCTGTATTGCTCAACGGTAAAGCTAGCCCGAGAGCATTCACACTGACGAATAATCCGGACCTCAATGTTCCAAATGCATTGATTACCTTGGGCAAGGATAGAGATATTTTTAAGCAATGAGGAAATTCTCTTGCCAATATTACCTAGTCTCTGAAACGCTTTCGAGCCTTCAGCGAACAATGAAGGACTGTCGAGAGCCTGGGGGTATACTTGGTGAGTGTCGAAGATGTGGAGGAAACCCTGTAGGGTGTTAGAGACATTGTTCACACCAGGCAGCGGGTTTTGAATCATACGGCGGAGGTTTATATGTTTAATCTGTTTCGTTTTAGAGGCGACTATTGGGGAAAGCTGCGGTAAGCTCCAATTCAGTGCATCCTAGTGAGGGATCCCAATGCAGACTTTTCGGGAATTTACTTTGGCGCGAAAGGCTGTGGGATGGATATCTAGAGAGCTATTCACTAATGCCTCCCATTTAAATGGTAGCATTTTACAATTGTCTTAAGGGTTGATTAGAGGTGTATCACTACTCGTCCACAGGAAATTTGAACTACACAGCACGTTAACTACCGAAGCTGGAGGCTGGCGGAGTTTATGTAGTGTTTACTACTCTACTTGGACTTGGTAAGCATATTGTAATTTTGTTATGTTTGCTGAAAGGTTGTTCATTCTGAGATAAAGCCATTTTAGACAAATAAGTATGAATTCCTAAACACATATTTCAACGTCAAACAAGATTATTATTCTCTTTCGCTAGAGGATACAGAAGTTCAGAACCAAATAATTGAATTTGATGGTCTTAACTTAAACCGCCTTGAGTTTCCAAACAAGAGTCAAGACTCTGTTTGGTGTTTGCATTTAAACAAGTCGATTGGTTGCTACTGCTAAGCAGACCGTTACTTGAACAAAGAACAACTTGACTTAGTTCCTCGGTGAGAGTCGGTATAGATGTAAGGGCACTGGTTAAGCAAGGCTAGGAAGAGGAAAGGGATCCTGATTAGTCGACGAACAAAGTAAGGTGAAAGGTAGGGGAACTTACATTAAGTCCGCCGTTCTGAATACACTGAGCACCGAACGGCGAGAGGTCCAGGAAGTTAGAACAGAGTCTAGCGGCATTATCGTCACCACCGAGATTTACAATATCTGTCACGCAATCGGCAAAATCTATAGAGCCACCCATAGCGCAGGCTTGAACAGCGGCTGTTGCGCCGTCCCCACACTGGTACGCGATAGCTAATTCCCTGTTCGCGTTGTTGAACTGCACCAGAGAGTATGCACTACAGGGATCCATCCCCCCGTTTGCTATACAGAGTGCTGCTAGATTTGCTGAGCTGCTGACGGCGGTGAAAGGCAAGTCTTCACAAGCCGAGACGTCAGGATTTAAATTCCCATCTAGACATTGACCTGTGTCAATTTGTAAGCGGTTAGTACTGTGCATTACTATAGACAATGTATGTTCTAAATTTAAAGGATGAGTGGGGTTGCGCTTCTCTTCTGACTTACTGAGAGTTACAAGTGCACTTGACCCATTTGTGCCTGTACGACACGCCAGTACATTTGGTGATATATTATCAGGACAGACGGAAATAACAGCTGCTTGTAGTGTTTCGTTCTTGAGACTCACAACGCCGGTTTCGGTGCATGGGTCTGCGTTGATGAGATTGCATGCTGCTGTTAGAGGGCTTAGGGCTCCTCCGAAAACGTTGCAGTCATATGGTGCTGCTGTTGTGGTGGTGCTTGTTTCGGAGGACGTGATTGTAGATGTCGAAGGGTTCGTGGTGCTTGAAATCTGGTTGGTCATAGGGAACTTAGTTGTGGAGCTGGTAGTCTCCGTGGTCGGCTTGGTGGTGGTTGAAAAACTCGAGGGTGAGGTCGCGGTTGTGCTTCTGGTCTCTGATGCGAGTTCCGGTGTTTCTGTGGTTGTTGAGGTTTCTGAACGGGAAGCAATCGTCTTGGAGGTTGTCTCTGTGCTTGTCAAACTGGAAGATGAATCTAAGCTGGTGGCGATGATCTCTAATGCGAGTTCGGAGATGCTAGAGGTTGTCGAAATTCCTGGACTCGAGCTTGTAATACTAGTTTTTGTGGTGCTTTTTGAGGTTTTTGTAGTAGCTGAAGTTTCTGAACTACGTGACGATGGTAAGCTTGTAGTGCTGGTCTCTGATGGAAGTTCGGTAGTGCTAAAGGCACTTGTCGAGCTTGAAGGGCTTGTGAGTGAATCTGTCGAAGAGGAGCTAAGAGAAGGAGAATGAATCAACGTAATTAATTTTGTTGATGAGATAGACCTTGTTTCAGACGTTCTTGAACTTGTCGGCGAACTTGGCGATGATTCGAGTGTTTTCACACTGAAAGTTGTTCCCGAGGGAGAAGTTGAGAATGCATCTATAGAGGAGCTCGAAGATTTATCCGGCACAGATATTGGACTTGTGGATGAAGTGGCAGCGGAGCTACCGCTAGATGTACTTTCGGGAAAACTTATAGGTGTACTGGGCAAACTGCTTGAGGATAATGAAGTAGCAATATCTGCGTCTGAAGTACTGTAGATTGTGCTACTCGTGGGCACAGTTGAAGACTCATCAATAATAGTACCAGGCGAGGAGCTAGATGATGGGCTGGTTGATGCTGGGAGAGGAGATGTGACAGCAATTGAGGATTTTGATGTTTCAATACTTGAGAAACCAGCCGAAGGAGTATTTGAGCTTGTCACCGAATTACTACTCATCTCGATAAGGCCGCTCGAAAGACTTGATGTCGCGGGCAGATTTGTATCGCTTGAAGACGTGATGCTTGGGAATATTGCCGGCGTACTCGAGACATGGCTTGGTTGAGGAACCGTCGATGAGAGTCCTGGCGTGATTGACAAGCTAGAAGACAAGGACAAAGTTTCAGAGAAGTGTATTGATATAGTTTCAGGAGTGCTCGTAGCACTCCCTGGAATATCAGACGACGAAGTCGTGTCAACAAGGCAGGATTCCGCAACTGTCGGGTCAATACTTGATATAGTAATACCTTGACAGTTCGCCGGAGTTACACTATCATCCCGAAAGATGAAAATTGCCTGATCCGAAGTGACACAGAACTTTCCAAAGCCAGCAGCCCCATCAAAGACTGCGTTGTCGCAAGATAAAACACCATTGATGAAGGAGCAATTCAAAGTCAAAATTTCACCCCCTCCATCACCAACTCTAAGAGCTCCGGCTCCTGTGATAGCGCCTGCCGGTGAAATGGAGAGTAAGCTACCTGAGCTGGTGATTTGGTTCGCTAAGTCCATGTTCAACTTGGAAGCGTCGGTGCAGCTAGGTACCAAGGTTGCAAGACCCGTTTGAAAATTGATGAAGTTTATGCTGTTCGCACGCTTTCTCGTGTTGAGCGTAATATTGGCTGCGAGTACGAAAGATGACCCTGTAATAGCCGTCGGAACTGTTGTTGCACTTGTAGCTGGGGGGCTTGTGGTCGTCAAAGTCTTAGTGATGGCACTGAGCGAATTGTTAGAGATTTCTGATAAAACTGGGAGATGATATATTACTTGGTGACTTGTTCTGTCTCTGTAATCGTCTGGGTGGATAGTACTGTAGAAGTTGCTTGGATGATGGTCGAAAGTGTAGTTGGCGCGTTCTTGATATTGATGGTTACACCACCCCCAATGAATATTACCGTGTTACTTGGAATGAAGGTATTGATATTTATCGTATATGGCACATAGTATGTAACCACACTAACAACATACACTATGTTCAGTGGGTACACGCTACAAACACCATTGTAGCAGGAGTAAACCTCAAGGCCCAAGGATCCCGTGCCATCGGATGTGCCAGACTGAAAGTTGTTGTATTGATGGAATGGCGAAACGTAGTAATTGCTAAGCGTCTCAACATATGGAAAAGATGTAGGAGCGCTGACGTAGGTCGTCGAAGCATCGCCGTACACACATTGTCCAGAAGTCTTGCAAGTAGCCGTAGCTACCGCGTGCGATGGATCAACAGATACCGTAACAGGTTGAGAAGCATCGGTGACTGTGCACAAGCCCGTGTAGCAAGGAATGACAGTTGAAACCCAATTGTAAGAAGTCGTGGCATAAATAGTTTGGCAACTCGTTGGTGTTGCGGCATTGCAAGCTACATACTGAGAAACATAACTATAAACTGGTTGTTGCTGTTGTGTTACAGTTATTGGTGAAGCGCCGGGACTTGGTGTGATGATCGTATAAGTGGTTGCCGACTCACAAAACTGCTTCTTTGCGAGCACAGGATCGTAGGCCCTACGGCTCACTACAGAGCCAAGAACAGAGATTCTTAACAGAGATGCCACAAGTAGTATCGAAGTGGAAGTAAAACGTAGTTTCGCCATTGTTGAAGATCCTTGCTGCTTTTCGATGTCGGGTAGTACACCATGAAAGTTTCAGGCCGGAAGGGAAAACAACTGTATTATTAAATTACCTGCCAACAAATCCTACTTGAGCCCCCGTGTTTATGGCTAGCTCTAGAATCAGCACACGAATCTCGTTGCCAGCCGTAAAGTAGAATACGGCGTGTATTAATTCTGCTTCCGTACGCAGTAAAGGCTGGCATTGTTATAAGCCAGTGGCAATGAGACGGAATGGGCGTAGCTTAGCGAGAATTTCAACTCCTTTCCATGGGCTGCCCCTTGCCCGCTACAACCGAGATCACCAGCGTCTTGCAAGGCTGGAACCAACTGTATGCGGTCCAGAGAATGAGGAAGCTGGACTGTAATTCGGTTCAACCTATAATCCCAAGAACTTTCTGGACCAGTCATCTCATCTTCCGCTCGTACAATTACAAACTTTAATCACTCCGAAACACGTTTTTGGTTCAAAATAAATTGTCGACTAGTGGTTCCCAAGCAGATTTAAGTTTGCGAACACATGGCTGCGGCGTCTAGAACTCTGGATCAAGGACACTAATCAATTGCAATGCAAGATATTAGACACTAAGGAGCTATTTCCAACCCTAAGTATATACCTAGGCACAAGAAACACGCCTAGAGCTTCTAAAATATGAGGTTGGAAAGTCGGTACTATTGCGATTGGGGATAAAGGTAAGCATCGAGGCTGATTCTTAATTAGATGCGGTTTCTGTAAAATTTAGTAGAAGGAAGAGTTCTGTGTGTTGTGACTACACACTATCTGTCAGTGGATATTTAACGCCTTGAACAGCCCCACTTCTAGCATGTAGGAGAAGTGGCACGCAAGGTAGAAAGCAATTGAATAGACTTTGATTGATTTCTATGATAGGTGCTATCGTCTCTGTATAAGAAAGAGAAGAAGAAGAAGAGAGAGAGCAGGAACGAGCTCTAGTTGTGGCGGGCTATTACTGGTGCCTATGTGACTGACTGCCTATGCCCTAATAAGCGCGATGATTAAATATTAGAAAAAAGAACTGTAACCTTAATTTACTCTAGTATTGTCTCAGTCTAATAGACAAGTATTAGAAACACGATTCTACAGCACGGAGCTTACTATAAGCTAGTACTAACAGCGTTACTAGAACTTGTGAAATCTAAGAATAAAAAAGTAGAAAGAACCTAAGATAAAAACTTGAAAACGTAGGGTAAAGAAAGAAAATCAAGTAGAGAATTAAACAGAGCACTTGTCCTTTAAGGACCTGTACTTTATACAAAGCATAGTGATAGTAATGCTAATACCTATGCCGATGTGAGTGCCAATGATAGACGTGATACCTGTACTCCAGACCCTACCTATTTATTTAGCAATATACAGTACATGGTGACTTTCCCGCCTACGGTAAGTTACTATAACATAACGCTTCCTTGTCTCCACGAGCTAATATGTAACACGTGCAAGGCCTTGCAGCTACTGTAGCTACGTTAGCGAGCGCTCTTTCGCAGCCAAATATAAATATAAATCTACAATGCGCACGCAACAAGGGCATTTCAGTTTCATCCGGATTTCTCACGAGGGCATTCCGGCCTAAGCCAAGCCAAGAGGGATGGTGGGGGCTACAGTAGGTACAGTAACAAACTTGATACAATACTTGTCATTCCATAACCTAAGTACAGTACCTACCTTACGTATCTAACCTATGACATCAAATCCAGGCGCCCACAAAAATCCACATTATTCATGGCTCAAGATGGATGCTAGATCCTAGAGACGATCTATTCGGTCTCGCATTAGCGCCAATTCTTGCTTTCGGTACAGAGCGGGCAGCGGGTGGTAGGGTGTGGATTTGCCGTTGATTTGCTGCATGTCGTATGGTGTGGATAATATGTATGGATTGGTGGATGCTACAGATGAAAGACTGGCTTTTCTTCTTTTATTTTTGGTAGCGGGAGACATGCGGGAAGTGTTGTAATGCAAATTGCAGCGGTTCGTTCGTAGTTACGGAATATCTGGGATTGATTCCACTCGTTCTGGCTGTCTTCTATGCAACCAGCGGTACCCAAGTGCTTCATAACCTCGATGAGGTTTCTTGTGTCCCTTCTTGTCATTCCTTGTACAGTACCGTAATCACGGTTGCTTGAATTCCATAACCTTGAGACACCATAACTCTTGACGTTTCTCTTATCTTTTTGCTTGAACTCGGTGAATTCAAAGCTTGAAAGGTTTAGGCAGCGCCATAGCCTCGTGCTCCAAGGGAACGACGTCGTTGGCTCGTCCGCCGTGGTCTTCCTTCCCAGTGGCTCACTGATGGCGTTGCTTGGCTATGTCCGTCAGAAGTATTGGCACTTGGCAATATGCCAATATGCAACCGTCCGTGTGCCAATGCGGCGAGTTGATTTCAATGAGGGAATTAAAAGAGCTTGTGCGAATTGTGCTGTGTTCTAGGGAGGGGGAAGTCAGGATGATGTTCGGAAATAAAGTAGAGAGTCGTGGACTTCGTCGTGTTTGGCGTTTGTTATGAATGCTTTAAACCTCGAAATATCGTTGATGAACCGAAATTGTACCCTCTGCGGTAACAAGACAATCTGAAGGTTTATAATTTGCGCTTGCGTGGAGTGACCCTGTAAGTGGGATGAATACCGACAAGGTACGAATACCCAGGTTACAGTAATGATACCGGCTGGGCGTTACTGTACTGCGAGTTTGTACTGTTGTGGCTTGTCTCTCTCTCGACTAATCACACATCTAGTTTTTCATTGAAAGGGAACCATTCACCATAAATCTAGTAGGCTGTCTTCAAGGTAAGTGTCCGTCGCATTATCATCCCGAATTAGTTCACCTCCCAATGCTGAGGTTCTATTGTGGCTTAACACGAAGCGATCGTTACCGAGGAGCGCCCCGCGCCAAATACGGGGGAGCCCCAGCGCGTGAAATGACCACGTTGATGTTTTAGTCGTGTTGATTGGTTACTTCGGACGACATCTGCCAAGATTGAAGCTTTATCGAAGGGATAACTCGTACGACGCGGCCAACAATAAAACCTTTGACTTTGAATTCCGACTCGTTTGGTTATCTCATTCATTGGCGGTGATCTGTCATTGCACTGTGGCACCACGAAGATTAGGATTTGGGGAGAGTTCGCTGGTCGCTTGGACCATCCGAGTGATAAATTCCAGCGTGTTGGAGATTCGAGGTTCGGGACGAATGAGACGGTGTGGTACTTCGTAGTAGTACGGTGCAAACAGCGTTGCCATCGACTAAGTCCAGCAATCACCACTGTAACTTCACTATCAGGTCAGGCTGATCTGCCCTAGCGGCAGCAAGTTCTGAAAAGATGGTTCGCAGACATATATCCATCCATCCTTCAACTTCTTTCAGAAGATGGACCATCGTGACATCGGTGACTCCCAGAGTTCATCACAAAAAGTAACCTCGCTCTTAGTCAGGGCAGGCAAAGCCGAGACGGGCGCTATGATGAGGCGTATTTGTCCAGGGCATGCAGCCTTCCAAAGCTTCTGGAAGCATTCCATCTTCAGCTCTTTTCCCACCTGCGTCCGTTCGATGTTGCAGTGGTGTTTGCTGTTGCTCGACTGGCTGATGCTCGATCGCCCCAGAACGCACCGCAACAATTCAGATCTGTCATCGTGTCATGGTCTGTCCGACGCTAATGAAGGGAGGGAAGGTGCACCACTACTAAGTTACTTACAGACATTTTTGGGCGCAGTAGATTGAGAAAGCCCGGCGCCACGCAACAGGATGTCGAAAACAGATTCTTCATCAGAGAGACGTGCGGGCGTGCTTCCCTATTGTACTGTTATTGGTTCCAAGGGTGGTACTCTCAAGTCTTCTAGACAGACTTGGCAGTAGAGAAAAGCCTTGAAGGCTTCGCTAAGCTAGAACAGCCACGAATTCCTTGGATCACGGGTCCGTAGAAGGCAATCAAGCGGTGCCAGGAGTCCGTATGGAGACATGAGGTATGAACCGTGCCTACCTGCTGTAGTTGTTGGACATCGACAACGCGCTCAAGTGTTGGAAACTCAGGGAGCTTTCTCTTCACTTGCCTCTTGCGAGATGGCGATTTAAGGCACAATGGTTTTGAAGGCAACCAAGGCTGCGAATGGACATTCAGTACGATGATTACCACCTCAACCACGAGTACTCGGTACAGCCATGTTCATATTCGGGAGCCTGTCGGGACATCCTTCTCCAAGACTTCAGCCAAAGCTTCCCCTCCACTACCTACACCAACTGCTAACCTTATTACTTGGCGCCATCTCGACCCCTGCGAGAGAGGATTCCCCCGATCTCTCTGCTTCTCGAACCCCTACAAGGCCTGTAAAGCCGTAAACCCTCGACCATCATCTTTTTCTTTGGGAACGCTCTCCGGCTGGGCGCGTGGGACGGCTTTGCAATCCCTGTGAGAATCTGGTGTGGGCTATCGGTGACCTGCAGTACGGTATCAGACACTCAGCGACAGTGACTGGTTGTGGTCAATATAAGGCAGTCTTGCTTCCCCCCGACATAACCTTCTTCTTCTCTCTTCAGTCGTGCGCTCATCCACCATCTACCGCAAGCCCGTTAGACGCTTCGACGCGAGTACTTCGTTGTCAGTCTATTGTCAATCGTGACACTATTTCGAACCATACAATATAGTTCGTTCTTATTTCACAATGGCCGCCGCTGCTGCTCCCGCAGCTGTCGCTGCCCAGAATAAGACGGCTGGTGGAAACAACGCCTTCCACAACTTCAACAATGACTTCGCTCATATCCAAGATCCCAATGAGCGTCGTCGTCTGGCCCTTGCTGAGATTGATAAGGCGCCTTTCGGATGGTACCACGTTCGTGCCTGTGTGGTAGCCGGTATTGGTTTCTTTACTGATTCGTACGATGTGAGTACAACGACCACTGCCCCCCTCACTACTACCAAGATCTGCTGTGTCACGGTGGCTGACAATTGGGCATTTAGATTTTCGCCATTAACTTGGTAACTTCCATGTTGGGAGTTGTTTTCTTCCAAAACTCCAAGTCCAAGGGTACCATTCCCAGCAACTCCGACACAGCCATCAAAGTCGCTACTTCCGGTGGAACCGTTATTGGCCAACTTGGGTTTGGTTACCTTGCCGATGTGGTTGGTCGTAAGAAGATGTACGGTCTGGAGTTGATTATCATCATCTTCGCAACTCTCGCCCAAGCCCTCTCTTCCTCTTCCCGCTCAATCTCCATTGTCGGTCTTATCATCTTCTGGCGTGTTCTTATGGTAAGCGATCAACAGACAAATCACCTCGGCTTCAATCTAATATCACCACTAGGGCATCGGAATTGGAGGTGATTACCCATTGTCCTCAGTCATCACATCCGAGTTCGCTACCACCAAATGGCGTGGAGCTATGATGAACGCCGTCTTCGCCATGCAGGGCATTGGTCAATTCACCGCCGCCATAATCGCCTTGATCGTTGCAGCCGGATTCAAAGAATCCCTCATGACTGCCTCAAAGGCTTCTGCCTGCACTGGTGTCTGCCAACTGGCCGTCGACAAGATGTGGCGTATCATCATCGGTTTCGGTGCCGTCCCCGGCTGTATCGCCCTCTACTACCGTCTGACTATCCCCGAGACTCCCCGTTACACCTTCGATATCGCTCGTGATGTCGAGAAGGCTGGTGAAGATGTAAGCGCTTACATGCACGGAAAGAAGGAGGGTGATGTTGATGAGATTCGCCGCGCTACTACTATGCAAGCGGCTGCTCCTGCTCTCGAGACTCCCAAGGCTTCATGGAGTGACTTCTGGGCTCACTACCGTCAATGGCGATTCGGAAAGATTCTTCTCGGCACGGCGGGTTCGTGGTTCTTTCTTGAGTAAGATTCGGGCCAGTTTATTTATTTTCAAATACTAACTTCACTACCAGCGTCGCTTATTATGGACTCGGCCTCAACAACTCTGTTATTCTCTCTGCCATCGGTTACTCAGGTGGTGCCAACATGTACGACGTCTTCTACCGCACCGCCGTCGGAAACCTCATCCTCGTCTGTGCCGGTGCCATCCCAGGATACTGGGTCTCAGTCGCCACAATCGATACCCTCGGCCGTAAACCCATCCAATTCCTCGGTTTCGCCATGCTCACCATCCTCTTCATTGTCATCGGTTTTGCTTACAACAAGCTTTCCGGCCACGCTCTCCTCGCTCTCTACGTCGTCGCCCAATTCTTCTTCAATTTCGGTCCTAACTCCACCACCTTTATCGTCCCCGGAGAATGCTTCCCCACGCGCTATCGTTCCACATCTCACGGTCTCTCTGCAGCTTCCGGCAAGATCGGAGCCATCGTTGCCCAGGTTGTCTTCGGTCCTCTCCGTACTAGAGGCGCAGCACCTGGTGCTACCGGCGCTGCTGCTTCCCCATGGTTGAACCACGTCATGCAGATCTTCGCCCTCTTTATGCTCTGCGGTCTCCTCACCACATTTCTCATCCCTGAAACCAAGCGCAAGACCCTCGAGGAACTCGCTGGTGAGGTGCCAGGAACCGCTAATTACGACCCCGTCATGGCTGGTCACAGCGCCGCTGGCAAGAACTCATACCGTGCCGAATCTGAGGATTCTCCCGTGCCCGAGGTTCAAATGGATCAGAAGAACGAGAAGAATGTCTAGATTCTCCTCGCGCTATCCTGTGTTTAAAATTCATTGGGAATCGGATTGTGTAAGTTTTGCTCTTGGTCGGGGGTTGTGAATACTTAATAAATTGGGGTTTGCTTGCCTCTTACACTTGCCCTTGCAGGCTTGGGCTTGGACTTGGTGGGTAGTGTAGTTGCAGACAAATGATATGATACCTTCTCCCTTTCTTTCTTTTCAAAAAATGTGGTCGATGTTTCTTTGCGACTGATAAATAGAGAGCCTGTAGGATGAGAAATGTGGCTATGGGATCAGTGGGCCGGGGGGAAGAAATATACCGCGGGTAGAGGTTAGTAGATATAAGTACCTTCTATAATAGTGTTAGGAATTAAATAAGATACTACAAGTTATACTATTATTAAGTGTTTACAGTTTAGAGGTGTAAAGACTACTAAAGTTTCCTAAGGTATGCTTTGTAAGCACTATATTCTATAGTAGTAGTAGTATAGGTAGGGTAGTTCCTGTATCACTTTTTTAAGCGCATCTCGAACCTGTTTTCGAGTACTTAGAAGACTGGATTCTCCTTCCAAGAAGCTTGTTTTTAATGATACATTGTCCTTGTTTGTTCTTCTCAACCTTGGGAGCTTATAGGCTATATCTTGATAAATTGTTGAGTCGGATAACCTTCACCGTGTATAGCTTTGGGGCTTAATCGCAATTTCTTATTCTCTGCAGCTCGACGAGAGGAGTTGTTTATCATTGCTATAACAATCTCATTGTTCTGTAAAAGCAGTTTGGTAAATTATATCGGCTACCAAGGTGATGCGAGAGCGCAAAACTGTAAATAGGATATCGCGCTGGATTTGTGGAGGTTGTACCAGGCCTTGTACATGTGGTATGACGTTGTGTCTGAGTTTAATAATTGTACAAAATTGAAGTGATTACATAGGTCTAAGCCAGTACGCGGGTTTCGTAGCAACATAAAAGTTCGCCTAAAGTAGTATTGGTGCTCAATAACTTTGTCAAAACACACATCTAAACTTGAAGCTACACAGCAGTCGTGCCGGTATTTAGGCTACCTTGCAAACATGGCAGAAAACTCCAGAATCTTCCTTCCTCCATCCTTTGTAATTCTTTTCCTTTTCTGAATACAAATAGATATTCTCCCCCCTTTTCAAACACAAACAGCCTGAAGGATCGGTTCCTCCCTTGCTACTCCGGCAGGATGAAGGAGGGGCAGGAAGTCACCCGGGAACCTCAGCCGCAAACGAGACCTCTACACAGCGACATCAACCCGCCTCCGAAAGAACAACCATGGTAAAGAACCCGTAATCTGATTCCCATCATCACAATGTACCGGCGCCGGCAGATAATCAGAAAGATATTGTCTGGGGAAGTTACAAAATTTCATTTAGGCGGTAGATGTGTAGGCCCTGCAATGCGGGGAATGGCTTAAGGGATGACCGGGGTTGAGCTTAACATGACACCCGGCTACAGCGTACCGATATGCGATTGTTTATGGTAGAGGCTGAATGTGTTTCAAATTTCGGGCTCATGGAATATGCTTCATGCCTGCCCTGCTGTTTATCCAGTTCGGCGGGAGAGAAGTTGGGAACAACGAAATCAGGCATGGCGTGTCTTAACACGAGATCCCCCCTTCTTGGCTGTGTGTCCTTGGCTTTTTGTCGCTGTATATATGTAAGGGTTGCGAGGTTCGCCATCTGAAGTTTTTTGGATCTGCAGTTTCACAACTCTTATATACTCTCTTTCCATCACCTCCCCTACATTGAGCGTCTACAGTACTGGAATTCTTGTTGCAGTCATTCGCGATCCAAGCCATTCGTTACACCTTACAACCATTCGAAGAACCCTATAATTTCTAACTTTGCAAGATGTTGGTCAAAGCAGCTACTCTCCTCCTCCTGGGCAAGGCACTCGCATCTCCAGCGCCAGCCGGAGACATCGAGAAACGAGCGTGTCCAAATGTCCACGTCTTTGGTGCTCGCGAAACCACTGCGCCAGCTGGGTACGGAACTGCGGGCGTGGTGGTGAATCTGATCCTTGGCGCCTACTCGGGATCGACGGCTGAAGCGATCAGTTACCCAGCATGTGGAGGCCAGGCTTCGTGCGGTAGCGTGAGCTATGCAAACTCGGCAGTCCAGGGTGTTTCTGCTGTTGCTAGCGCTGTGAATTCGTTCAATACTCAGTGTCCAGATACTCAGCTTGTTTTGGTCGGATATTCTCAGGTTGGTGCTTTCTTTTAATGGTTTTTGTTGTGCTTTTCTTGATGGGGATTGCGGAATGCTGATGGGCTTTGCAGGGTGGTCAAATCATGGACGATGCCTTTTGTGGTGGTGGTGATACGAATGAAGGGCTTTCGAACACTGCGATTCCTATCCAGGCTTCTGCTGTCAATATGATCAAGGCCGCCATCTTCATGGGTGACCCACGCCATATTCCCGGCCTCTCTTACAACGTTGGTACTTGCCAAGCATCTGGAGTAAGTACATATATCCCCAACATATCCCCGCTCTACCTATAGTTATTTGAGATGTTGCCCTTTCTTCCGAGTATTCACTAACACGAATCAAAGTTTGCTCCCCGTCCATCAGGCTTCTCGTGTCCCTCAGCCGCAAAGATCCAATCCTACTGCGACGCCGCCGACCCCTACTGCTGCAACGGCAACGACGCCAACACGCACCAAGGATACGGGACCGAATATGGACAAGCTGCACTCACATTCGTCAAGAGCAAGCTGACTTAGTTGCAACACTTTGTACTGTACATAGAAAAAGTGTTTGATTCTGGAGCGTCGTCATTTCTGTTGCGTTTTCGATAGGTTCCGGTGCGGTGATCACTCTTTTTGGTACATCTATTGCTCCTTCTACGCCTACTGGGGGTTCGGGCGCCGGTATTGCTCATTGGGGCCAGTGTGGTGGTACTGGGTATACCGGATGCACGATCTGTGGTAGTGGTTATAATTGTACTTACTCTAGTCCGTACTACTTTCAGTGTAGGAGTAAGCCCAAGTGGTATGGAGTGGACTTTGCTAGTCCGATAACCGGTACATCTGTATATAGTTCTTGTATATATTCTTCAGTAAAACATCTAGTATACGGCCTAACTACCGTATACATCATCTACGTCCCCTCTCCCAAGTACCTGTGTAGTTGGTATACTTGTAGTGCCAATAATATAGGTATGCTACCATCAGTGCAGTACATAGCTGGTAGATGGTGTTTGCTATTCAAGCATAACTAGATACCATAAGTTTCTGCCCACTCTCGCTATGAAGGGGGTGGTATCGCCTGACCTAATAGGCATTTCATGTTGGTGACTTGTTCAAATATTCAGTTCAAACAGATGTTTTAAACAAGACGTATTCTCGAGACTAAGTGAACGCCTTAGATGTTTTAACCACTCCTGGACAGTACTCTCTGGGTGAAGACGGGTACCAAACTACCCGACCATGTTTCAGAAACTTGCCTGAATTTGCAGCCTAGAATTACTGTAGACTGCCTGAGCTGAGCTTCTAATTTTGACATCAACATTATCGCCAGTTTAGTTACCCTACGCCTACCTAGGTTATGTTATCTTAAGCAGCCATCCCCATCTTACGCCCCTTTCAGTCTCTCAATTCAATTCAGTCCCATACTTAAGAATCATATCAGTCAACGGTCTACCAGCACAAAGTCTTCGGAACATCATAGAATATTTGTCAAATCGCGCTGATTTGCTTGCCGGTTGTCGCGTCAACCACTTATTTTGGGAGATGAGTGCCCCTGTTCTTCACAAAGACAGGCAGGAGGGAAAGGTGGAAAGCTAGAATCCCATCACCTGATCTCAGTCTTATTAAGGAAGGACCTAGAAGGTTTATCCTCATCATGGTGTACAAACTCATCTCTGAGTCACTCACTCTGCTGCTGACAGACACATATATAGGCCGATAGCTCTCGTTAGTTATACGTCCTGTCAGACGGTAAGCGACTCCATAAGGATCCCAGAGCTCTTATCAGTTATTTTTCACTGCACTCAACCACGTTAACAAAATTCCAAAAATTCCTAATTAGAGACCTAAACATGCAAACGACAAGCAGCAGATCACCATGTAGCATGGCCCATACGGAGATCTCCCAAACCTTCTACAGACAGATTGTAAATGCCAACCCCCCAAACCACCACTCCCTGACCCTCGTCTCCACCAAACACCCACTCACACTCCACGTCCCCCTCGAAGTCGACATACCAGCCCTAAAACGCCTGCTCACCAACCCCGCAAACACAGCAAATGACCTCTCCGTTTCCAACCAGACCCCCTCAGAATTGCACAGCATGCTCCAAAGCTGGACTGAGTTAAGGCAACCCCTCGAGCGTCTCAATCTCGTTATCGTCTCCGGCGGAATTCCTATTGGGATCTCCGGTCTGGGTTGGATCGGTCCCCATCGAAAAGACGACCCGGACTCTGGACGCGCGGGTGCGGCAGGCGTGATGTTGGACCCTGGGTTTAGGGGAAAGGGATATGCTTTTGAGGCATTGAGGATTAATATTGATTATGGCCTGAGGGAGTTAGCGCTTATGGAGGTGAGGATCGGGACTACGAGTAGGAACGTTGCTATGAGGTCGTTGATGGAGAAGAAGTTTGGGATGCCGGCGCAGGTTTGTGAGGAGGATCGTTTTGGAAATGATTTGGTTTGGAGGATTGGGAGGGAGGCGTGGTTGAGCATGGAGCATGTTTAAGAGAGGTTTATTTCGGGGATGGCTGGGCTGTTGTGGGCTTGGTTGGTGGGTTGGTGGGTTGGGGTAGGTGGTGTTGGGACCTGTAAGATGTCTTGCTGAAATCCATCTGATCGCTGCTATCAAGAGGCAAGATTTTTGAGTAGGTTATCAAGAAAGTGTTTTGCTGTATATGATGAAATCTACTAGCAATGTTCGTTTTGCCTGAATCCTGATCGAACTTGGACAGTCTAACTATATTGATGATCATAAAAGTGGACTCCAATCTAACACTGTACTGCTCTACTATATATAAAGTCGACTTTACTCACCTCTTTCTCCCACGCCGCCAACTCCATTATGAACGTCCTCTTCCACCGAACTAACAGAGAAGCGCTTGCAAATAACTTCTAAAATTGTCAACTCAGTGGTATTCTGCAAAGCTCAACTCAAATCTCTTACTTAAGCCCAGTTTAACTTCGAAGCAATAAACCATCAAGAACCCCTCGCCTTAACAACATCCGACTCAAAATCTAAGCCAGCATTCCTCCGAACAACCCCATACAACGACGACGAATCCAACGGCCGACCATCCTGCGCATCCGAGAACTTCTTCGCCTCTCTAAGATGGGCCAAGGCTACATCCCCAACTTCCAATCTGACTCCCACATTTTCAGCCATCGTGATACCATGGCCCACATCCTTAATAGCCAAATTGAGATCCGACATCGGTTTCTGATCTATCGATATTCAGCTTAGTATTGATTGAATAACAATGGACAGGTTCTGTGGAAATACCTCTTGGAGGCGCATAAGCACCGCTCGTAATCCTCGTAGAAATAGAATGCATATAAAGACCATAATTCTCCTCGATCAAAGCCTCCAGAACATTATTTCCCAACTCCGTCTTCTCAGCCAGCACATGAGCTTCAGAAACTATCTCAGCCATGCCTGCCGTGATGAAATTTCTTCGGCGAAAAGTTGCGTCAGCCAATGACCGGTATTCTGTGGAGGGTAGGAACTGGGTGGGTTGGTTTTGATTACCTACCCTATTGCTTTTAGTGTGCCTGCTTTACTGACATCTTCTCCAAGTCGGATTACGGCGCGGCCGAGAGTGTCTTGAATTATGGGGGTGATTGTCTCGACTGCGGAGTTTGGACCTGCTATTGCGAAGAGTAGCTGTCCTCGTTCTGCTACTGGGGTTGCTCCAAATGCTGGGCCTACACGAAAGTCGTCAACTACGTTCTTTAGTACTGTGCACGCTGCGAAACTCACAGGCAACAAAGATTGCATTCAGTGCTGAGACTTTCTTGGAGACTGCCACGGTAGTGTCTGGATGAACTGTTGATGTATCTACTATGATTTATCTGCAATTGGTCCCGAGGCCAGGATCTCTGCTGCCACTGATTCAAGAACGGCGTCATTGCTGATCTGGTTTTCGATAGCATCACTGAGTATTACATTCTTTGCAACGCGAGGTCAAAAGAAGGGGGAGGGGGGTTGAAGTCCACTTTACTTACGGAAATGAACACGATATCAGAGTTCTGTACAACCAGCGCAATCGTGTCACAAGGTTTCGCTCCCAGTGCTTCTAGATCGACTCTGCGTGTCATGGTGCGGTTCGTGTAACTCAGCTGAGGTAACCCGGTCCTCACGAGGTACTTTTGCAAATTAGTAGCCATTGCAAGACCCATGTTTCCAAGACCTGTTATTCCATCAGCTCCGATTCTTGCAGAAGCAGCACTCGTTGCTTACCGATCCATCCCAGTCTCGGAGTCGGAACTCTTGTAGCTTCCATGTTGACAACCTCTAGATATAGCGGCAACTGGGCGAAGATATGTGATGCGATTTCGAATTAGCGAGGCTTTCTGCAACTTAGGGTTAACGGTTGGACTTGTAGATGGTGAATTTCTCCATCTTCCAACTTATACATAGAAGTTGGCGGCTCGGTAAAAGTAGTATGACTCACAGGTCGTATGTCTTCCCTTACATTTCAATTGCTCTGATAATTGCCGACACTGGCGTCTCCAAAGGCTGCAGGCATATTTCGCTTTTCACAATGTTGTATTTTGGACCTCCCAGATTGTGAGTAGCTCAGTCACGGGAGTTGATGTCCTGAGATACCATCACGTGTTACGTGATCTGGGCATGAAAGCTGTCCGTCCAAGTAAGACCGGTGCATAGGAAGAAACTGGTGGTTAAGAGCTGCTTTTGACCTATATGTGGCACGTAGGGAAACGAAGAAAGACGGTAGAAGAAACAAAATTGGCTTCTTAGATTTTCAAGCGGTTGCCAAGGCCAAGCGATGGTTTATGAGACTTGCTTTCGTATTTACCTATATACAAGTTGTCTTTTCTTGACTCATATATCCTGTTCACAAAAGCCATCTCCACGACACAAGAGTTTGGGGCTAGACATTTGTAATGTATTTCTTTCTTGTGTTCATACCCAGACGAAACCCGCAGTTGCGTGAGCATAAGTACCGGTACAACAGTGGCAAATGTGCCTATTATATCCATCTGGTCATGTTATGGCAAGCGCTCTGGACATTGAGGCTAAAGAGCTGATATTAAGAAGATCGTCGACTTATATGAGGAAGTCATAGGTTGAGGAGCTGGTGGAAGTGTTGTTGATTACGGTGGCGAAGGCGGTGTTGGTTGGCAGAATCGGGCTATTTGGGGGGGAAGGCGAATTGTAGTATGTGGCATTAGCAATGGATAACAGCGTATCCGTATTTGTATGCTACCATCCAGACAATCTCCCCATCAAAAGTCTTGAGGCTGTTAACGTAAACAAAAAGACACTGACTTAGTGCCAGCACGTGACCAACTCTTGGCTTCTTGTGTCATATGACACAAGTAAAAGCTGACAGAACAGCATCCTCATAATTAATATACAAACTTAGTAGCTGGTGGTAATTTTCCTAATCAAAACTAATGCCATACCACGAGGGAGTTATTTCAACCTTTTAGCAAAAAGCGTACTTAGTGTGGCGAAAGTCGCAAGGCGAGCCCACTCTTGACCTACCCTAAACCCATAGGATTGGTTGAGTTGCGAAAACTATTGTTACTGTGGATCGAGACGCAGAAACCATTGAGCCATCATGTGAAAACGTTAATCATACCTCGAAGCTGATCTTCTATAAAACCACCACCTAAACTACACATCTCTTTCTTAATGTATCACGTACTTATATAAGATTTCAGAAGAGCTCAAGTTGCTTTTGGTGTACTGTACCGTCGCTTAATCTGCAACTGGGGAGCAAAGCCATGGAGTCCAACAGGAACTCGATCTCGAATTGTAGGGTCTCTGGGCAGCGTCTATGATCTGTGGTGAAGGAGGCTGATAAATTGCATGACAGCTTCCCGTCTGGGAGTTTTTGTGGAAGGAGTCGACATCGAGGGAAACCAACATGGTAGTATTGGGCCACGACGACGCTCAAATGTATCCGGCCATCTTCCCTTCCGTGATGAGGTCGCTCTTGAGGATATGGAACCCCTAAGGCAATCTGCATCGGTAATCAGTGGCCATCGAGAAGCCTATGCACAAGCTCAGGGCATCTCGCATTCCATTTCGAGACCAAAGGCAGCCTTGCAAGGACCGGCTTCTGTTATACGTGAGGTGCCTTCTCAGTTCAATACCTCTACATTCAACACACCTATCTCGACGAGACCACCGTCTCCAGTTATGGGTCTGCAAAATACGCATGTGCCAGATGCAGCTGAGGGAGTTGCTGCCCAATACCCAGATATTGGAACCCTTTCATCCTGGCGAGGGGCAATGATCCTTATGGTTACCTGTGGATCGCAACTACTTGATAATGTCTTCATGACGGGAGTCAATATTTCTCTCCCAGCCATCCAGAGAGAGTTCGATGTTGAAGCTGCTGATTTGCAATGGTTGATATCGGCTTATACTTTGACTTTTGGTGGATTCCTACTTCTTGCTGGAGTCTTGGCAGACAGACATGGAAGGAAATTCATATTCTGTGCGGGAATGGTTTGGATCTCTGTGTGGACGCTAGCCAATGGGTTCGGAAGCTCTTTCATCCAAATTGCTATTTTCAGAGCTTTGCAAGGAATCGGTGCTGCTATGACGGTACCCTCATCCGTTGGCATCATCAGTTCCTACTTTGTCGCAAAAGACCGAAACACAGCATTGTCCTTTTATGCAGCATCTGGGGCTGTCGGATTTTGCTCAGGCCTCATATTTGGCGGGTTCTTGACTTCGTCTTTGGGATGGCGATATCTATTCCGTATTTCCGTTATTATCACCGGCACTCTAGGTATCCTGGGCTGGTGGGTATTACCCAAGGACCGTTTGGAAGGCCATGATAAACCTCGGTTGGATATCCTTGGAGCTGGACTATCGACTGGTGGTTTGATTCTCCTTTCATTCGTCCTATCGAGTGGAGGTGTCTATGGGTGGAACAAAGCTTTCATCATTGCACTTCTAATATTGTCTGTTGGACTCCTTGGAATATTCACATGGATTGAGAAGAAAGTCAAGAACCCGATAATGCCACTATCTCTTTGGAAGATCCCCAACTTTGCAGCACTCTGGATCTCTGGATTTGGTAAGTGTGCAGACTGCTTTTTGTCTCTGAATTATTGTTAATACGGCCAAGTAACATATGGAAGCTATCAAACGGTGATCTACTATACGGTCCTCATCGCTCAAGAGATAAACCATCTATCAGCTGCACAAACAGCGCTGAGATTCCTTCCTATGGGTTGTATGGGCTTTGCCTGCTCATTGGGTATGGGTACAGTACTCAAGAAATTCGACCATCCAAAAGCCATTCTCCTCTTCGGGATGGCACTATGCATCCTTGCACCCATCCCAAGCTGTCTCATAAAGGAAGGCGATATAAATTTGTAAGCAGCATTCCCTCAGTTCTCAACTTTCACAATTAGCTTACACAAATCTATGCAGCTGGAAACATGTCCTGCCAACAAGTCTTATGATCGTGGCAGGTGTCACGGTGGTGTACTGTTCCTGCACGATCATCTTGCTTGGATCCGTACCCTTGAATGTCAAGTCGCTTTGTGGGGGTATGATCAACACGGCCTTTCAAATCGGTTCTGGTGTTGGTCTTGCTCTCGCCTCGGCTGTTGTGCAAGTTGTCCAGATTAATAAGGGTCATGGTATTGTGCAGCAGTACAGCACTGGACTATGGTGTTGTGTTGGTTTTGCTAGTATTGGGTTTGTTACTTCACTCTTTGGGATAAAGAAACGAGATCATTTCGTTGTTGGTATGCCTGCCTTGACTTGAGGCTCTATTGGCAGAAAGTCGGAACGTTCACATTGCACGCTTGGAAGCAATTTGAAACGCTGCGATAGGAGAAAAAGATTTAGAAGGATATTTTGGTCAAAATGTGGGCTTATTGGTTGATTGGTTCTTTGGTTAATCTATAGAGGTTTTATAGAGGTTTGATAGAAGGGCTTTTGGGAAGGGTTATGACGGGGTTTTGGAGCAAAGATTATAGAAAACTGAAATGGATGGATGAGCATAGACTAGATAGATATTTACTAGGTATTCCAGGAAATACTACATTATTTGAAAGGGCTTAACTTTCTATGTAACCCAAGCATCATATTGCATGTTTTCCCACCCGGTACATCATCGAACCGCTAAATAACCAAGATTGTTGACCGTAGAAACAATTTCAAACTTCGTAGGCCTACAGGAGACATTCAGCCAATGAGCATGAGCTGGGCGTAACCCAGAGAAGTAAGGCCACGGAAAGAAGGATCGTGATACAGGACTCAGTGGTGGCGGGGAGTGTAGGTATCCAGTCCGATTGCCTCTGTTGCTCATGTAGCGAAACATCACAATGGAAGTACGGGATCGAGTTACTGAACACCACTCAGCAGACGAGGAAGATATAAACACCAGAAGACAGAAAATTTGTTTTACACGGCTTAGAGTTAGTAAATACATCCAGACTTAAGAGAGGATGAAGCTCTTTTCGACGAGAGATAATTGGAGAAGACATATGGTTTTTAAGCACGGGCAAAGAATTTGAAATATGAGAAGTCGAAGACTGGTGATGGTTAAAAGATCATAGGCTAATAGCGAGCACCTTTGGCAGGATAAGGAAACAAAACGTACCTGGCAGTTGAGCTGACAATTAGGAAAATTGTAAATAGATTAAAGTCTGAAGCAGATACATTCCGCTCAGGAGAGAATGACGATCGAAGCGTCTTAATATACAATCCCGAATATTGCAGATACGCTACTAAGACTAAAGTACAAATCCCCGAACTTTGAATTTACATGCTCTGTCAAAAGAGATTCGATCAATTTTGGGCTTTTGAGATAACTTGAACTCCTTTGGGCAAAGTGCAACAACCTGATGATTAAGCATCGTCCAAGCCATCGAAAAGACGTACTCCCCAAGATTCGCCGGGATTGTTAAAGCGCGTCATATATTTCCTGCCCATCAATCTCAACCTTGCCAAATCCTCATACCCCAGGTTACAATTCGCAGATTCGAGATTCTCACGGATATATTCGGGATGTGAAGATTTCGGGATGACACTAGTTCCACGTCCCATTCCCCATGCAAGGGCCACCTGAGCTGGAGTACACTTGCTCGTTTCGGCTATCTCGACCATGACATCGTTCTTCAAAAGCGGTGGAGGTCCATCCACATCGTCATACGTAGGATTGGTGTTTCCCAGGGGTGAGTATGCAGTCACGGAGATTCCCAATACTTCGTGAGCTGTTACCCAGCCAGACTGTGGTAGGTACGGGTGAAGTTCCATTTGATGAGCGAATGGTTTGACGCCAGTCTTGCTGATGATTTTGCGGAGCTGAGAAGGAGAAAAGTTGCAGACACCAATGTTTGAAGCCTTGCTTGTGGGCAGAGTAATCATGGAGCGCCATGTCTATGATCTGTCAGTACGTTCAATTGAGGATTGTCGCGTACTCGTACCTCTATATAATCGAAATGGTTCTTCTTGGTTCCTTCCTCGCTACCTACAGGCCAATGCATGAGATACAAATCTAGGTAATCAAGGCCAAGATCATCGAGTGTTTGCATAAGTCCTGATTCAACCATCACAGGATCACCATGGCTGTTACGAGATGTTTAGCGAGCTAAGACTTGCAAATTAGCAAGGCCCAGAGTATGTGACGTACCGATTATTCCATAACTTCGAGGTAACCCAAAGCTCCTGTCTGGTGATGTTTGCCTTCTTCAGACCATCAGCAATACCTTTCCCAACCGCTTTCTCATTGCCATAAGCAGCCGCACAGTCAATCTGGCGATAACCGGCTTGAATTGCGAGTGAGACTGCTTCAGTAGTGTTTTCCTCGGAAATCTTGAGGTTCCACGTCCCGAAGCCAATTAATGGCTGCGCGGTCGGGCTTGGGTTAATAGGTTGCTGGGCTTCGTAACACCAAGCTGGTGTGATTGTGCAAGCCAATGCGGCGACGAACAACTGTTTGGGGAGATGCATTGTACGCTCGAGAATATGGAATAACTGAGATTGAGGATAGTACGATTGATGATATATTCCTTTCTTTGGTTTCCCTTAAATAATGGCATGCAACTTGATGACGTTGACTTCATGCGGGGTTCCCTAAAGTCGCTTGAAATATCACGTTTAACCTCCCGTGTATCGGCATTGTCCTGCCTTCACCCATAACCTCTAATTTACTTACTTGTAGTCATTGAAGCTTTGAAAGCTCCTGGAAGAAGGAGAATAAGTCTGGATAGATATATGTTATGGACTGCATTAATCAACCCAGTGGAAAGCAAAGGCTACTAGTCACGTGATGAATACTTTCTACGTAACTGAATATGATAAAATGATAGTACGAAACTAGCTGAAGAATGAGGAGCATACTTTCAATGCATCCATTCTAGTTTATTCTCCACAAAATCGTTGCTGGGGGGTATATGGAACTCAATGTACTTACTGTACACTGTACAAGCCACGCACCAGACGCTTCAACAGATGTTATGTAAGCGGACGGATCTCTTACTCGTAACGTTGCTATATGTAAGACTTCACGGGAACGCCGTGGCCCGTTCGTCTCAGCTTCTCGGCATATGCTAGTCCTGCTAGTGCTAATGGATCAGTGCGGTAAACACATCGATGAAGATCAGTCACCTGGGTGGTAGACTTTCGACGAGATAATTCGGTACGGAGAGAGGCGAGACTCGACAGGCGGTGCGACTTACAGTCTCTTAGTCTTAGACCGGATGAGAATCTTTCTAAACGAGACGTCAAGATTTCAAAGATAAATGCCCACAAAATGTCAAATAGGGTAGAAATACTCATCTAAAGAAGATCGTTATGATTTCAGCGCTTAGAAATGGGACGTTCTGGGGGTTTCCACTTTTCGCAAGGTCGCCTTCCTCGAACTCGTTACGATCGCAAGTGAAAAAACCAAGCCTGAGTCTTTGTGCTGCCAACTGGTACTTGGAAGCAGATCCTAAGTAACAAGTTTGAGTGAGGATCTTGGTAGAAATCGGCGAATTACTTGCATCAGGACCGTTGTGCCCACAATGATACCCTGCGTTCTCTCTGTCTGCAAGAAGTTTCGGAATGCTCGTCACAACACTGATGACTTAGTCATTACCGAAAGCAGCGATTCGAAGCTCTACACCAAGTTTTTATCAGGGATATATCAAGCCATTGACATAGATTCAATACTTAGTTCGAACTTTAATGCCTGGTCAGGCCTAGCAACAAAAGTCAATTCATGTCACATCCCAGATTGGGGCTCACTTGGATCTGTCTTATCCAAATTCGGAGGTTAGTAAAGATTCAATATGTGCTTTAAAAGAGCGCTCATCTTCGCTCACTATGCCATAAAAAGGTCGAATCTTGAGACGAGTCATTTCTATGCATATGCAACAATGCCCGACGAGTCACCACATCCAAGGAATACGCACCGTGTACCCTTAATCGCTGTCGCTGTCGCTTCCACGATTTTTGGCAGTAATTATCTCCTCTCGTCTTTAAACCAAAGACTCTACGCTGATGTTTTATTCTCAGCCTTCTTCGTCTTCTTGAGACTTTACGCGAGGAAATTTGTTCTTCGTCGCATCGGCTGGGATAATTACATTATTCTCGTAGCATGGGTATGTTATTAACTGATTACTCGTGTGAGAGTGTCTGTGACTAAAAGCAAAAGGTCGTTTCAATTGGGTTCATGACGACCGCTGCAGTAGCCATCAAATTTGGTGTTGCATTATTTGGTGATGAGGTCGACGTCAAAAATACAATTTATATCTTCAAGGTTTGTCAATAGGAGTGTGTGTTAGCTCAGATAAGAATATTAAAAGCTAATATTTTCAAAGGCGATATATATCATCCTAGTTCTTTACGCAACAGTCATTTATCTTATCAAATTCTCCATTCTCTGCTGCTATTTGAGAATAAATCCGTCCTTGTAACTAGTGTTCACACTCTACCTAGGGAGAAATTGACCACAGCGACAGATGGAACACTACGCGGCACATTCTACACCCTCACTAAAATTTGTATTGTGATTCTATCTCTACAGTTCATCGTGACTATAATAATAACATCTCTGGCATGTCGTCCCATATCCAGATGGTGGAAAAACCAATCCGAAGGATGTCTTAATATTAAAGGGATGTTCTATTGTACGTATCAATCCAATCCACACTCAAGATGACTAGACTAAGCCCCCATCTGTAGCGCAGTCTATATTTACAATAGCATCCGATGTATTTATCTTCGCGCTTCCAATCCCGTCACTTTCCAAACTACCAAGTTCAATAACCCAGAAGGTTGCATTGCTAAGCGTTTTCGTTGTCGGTGGTTTGGCTACTATCTCAAGGTAAGTCATTGGCACCTGCTAGATTCTGATTGCAACATAGAACGCTGACAATTGATATGAGAAAAAAAGTGGCTTGAGAGTGCATGAAATTCAAGTTTTTTTCAAATCTAAAGACCTGATTTATGATGCCGGCCCTCTTGAGCTCTGGACCTTTATCGAAATCAATTTGGGTTTGGCTTGCGCTTGTGCGCCAGGTTAGTCTTCCATTTTATATTGCCCCTACTTCCAGCACAGAATTGGGTTTCATACCCGCTCTTACACTTCGCATAAAATAGCACTTAGAGTCCTCACGCGAGAGCCAAGAGTCACTGTGTCTCCAACTGCCGTAGTGGAAAACAATCAAACAGGAATCAGGTATGTGTCTGAGAGTTCAAATGAGCCGATGTGTGAGAGAGCAGAGGGTATTGCAACGACAGCTTAGATAAAGAGACTTAAAATACAGCATGGTCTTCTAATAAGACGAGAATGTAGAGACGAGGGATTGGTGATTACACAGGGTGAGTGATAAGATCCCAAAGACTGGGAAGCTTGTATATTCGTTCCTTTGCAGAAAGCTATAGAGAAACATTAATGTATTGCTGTGATAGCTTTTTTATTTCATTAGCGCACATTGTTCCCCATTATTGTATCAGTTAGAAAGACGAATATGTCTCTGTTACAGAACGTCCTTGAACTTAGCTTCTTCGACAAATTTTGATTTTCTATCTACCACACCATATAAAAATGAATAACCCCCACCACCGAACCCAGAAGCATAATTTATATTGCTGGAACCGAGAACATCAATTTCTATTTGACGCCGCCAGCGCGCGAGGGTCGAATACCGTTAGTTTAGCTCAACGCAGAGTTAGCGGGCTCCTCTGAGGAGCCAACCGATGTGCCTGAGCAACATCATCTTTAACAATATCCATATCAACCTCTTTTGAGCTATAGTAGTCAACAATCAAACGGTGTAAGAAGACGGTCAGGAGAAAAAGGAAAACTCGCAGATTATCAAGCTTCTTAATTTCTCCAGGGACGAGTCGGCTTGACAAACTCGTGCTACTCAAGGAGCTTACAGCCACAATCAAAAGCAGATTTCGCAACTTGTGAATAGTCTTTCTCGCCCCAATAAAATTGGATCAGCTTCTAACCTTGGAAACTACTTTTCGCCCTCAAAAAGCAAGATTTGCTCCCAGCAGTTCTTCAAGATATCCCCTGCTATTGAAAATGCACACACCAGTATCAGGGGCCTCCAAACCAAACCTCAATCGACGTCTATGCTTTGCCACTTGAAGCCGTTTATGTGCGTCTGATATACCAACGGCTGAACTCCAGGCAGTAACAGCCCAGGTGAATGAATGAATTATGGTTTGGTCTCTGGTGAGTTTGTTGGCAACGAGTGTGGCTTGGAAGCCTTTTTGGAGCAGTTGACGAGCTGCTGCACATCTGAATATGCCTGCGCGGACAATAATGATATACCATCTTAGAAAGTGCGGCTTCAGTGACATTGTAATGGGCTAAAAGAGTAAGTGGATACTTGAGTATGTAAAACAAGTTTAACTATTATGATAAAAGGATCTATAGAGGCAGTATAGCTTAACAATGGTTTGCGTTTGCAGTTCAAATAAGCAATTCGCTAATCCTTGTGTAACTGACATAGGTGGGTCTGCTAGGATCTCACATCACCCAATAACCATAACCTTCTATCTAAGGAGATACAAGAACCATCAAGGTGGGAATTGTGGCTCTACTTTCGTCTCAGACCCTGGTGATACAAAAATGCTTCGCCGCGAGGAACATTCCTTGGTATCATCTCGTTCCCATGACAGAAATATGACATGGAATGTAGGGGTAGAGGTACACAAAACAACAATTATTACTACCCATCTTGGTATCCCTTTGCTACCAATCTACTGCGACTGGAACCATCCTTTTATATCGATATGGCAACGGTACCAGAGAATAATTCTCCATTTCTGGGGAAGATACCAGACCCGCCAGCGGCGACTCAACTTGCAAAAAAGTATAGTCATCCTCGGGGTCGGGAACATAGAGCTATCAAGCACACGGGGAAGAGTGGTTTAACACCTCTAAGTCCTTTGACGAATCACGATTTTGCAGTCAAAAAAGCAAGGAAAAACAGAATACATTTATATCAAAGAAAACGCTTTCGAGGGTTTCCAGCCAGGGAACTTGTGGATTTGGAGTGTTTTTCAGCCTACAATAATGACAGCGTACAGAATAAGTTGTCCAACGCACTGCACCCTCTGTATGTCAAGGAAAGATGGGATACTCAGGAGACTTTGCCAAAACATCAGGCACTGTTGCCTATCGGAGGACCCAACCAGGGATATTGGGAGGTACGTCTCGATGAAGTATGGCAATAGAGCTTGGTTAACACTCTCAGGCGTCTAACCCTAAGGTCTGGGAGATCCTGCAACCTTGCTTGCGAGCCTGCTCTCGCATCCTAAGCAATTGTCATGTTTGGCCATGGTAATGCTAAGGTTCCCATTCTGCTGTCTGCCGCTGAGGATTAACAGAACCAAGGTTCGACGCCCTGTGCAACGGTCACTATGATACTATCCCCGAAAAACGGTACTCAGTCATCACCAGGCAGAAGTTGGGCTCGAAAAGACCGTTTATGTCAGATAAACGCGCAGAGAAGCCAACCCCTACAAGCTTCGGTCCCAGACCTTCATGGGTGGCCGCTTCTAGCCGCGCCCACACTCGCAAGATATTTGAGGATATCTGTAAGTACATTAGTTTGGGCATTTCCAGTGGTTATGGTGGAGAATCGCATTATCCCACTAAGTCGAGACACTCATATGGAAGTTGTGTCCGCCAAAACTTTATGTCCGAAGACCCAATTCACCATGCAAAGATTTGGATAGCGGTTGAAACACTCCAACCCTTGTTGTTGGAAGACCTGAAAGACTCCGAAAGGTTAGGTCTATTCCAAATCAGTCGAGTGCTATTCTCATTCCAATTGTCTTATTCTGACAACTCTTCCACAGAATGAATATTCAGATGGTTGTTGTAAGCACTTTGATTCATGAAACTGCTGTACGTTGGTTGAATGTTCTCATATCCCGAACACACCAAGTAAAAGCGCTACTGACGTCCATGTGAATCTATAGCACGCTTTTCACGTTATGTTGGATGTGCATAGACTAGGTATGATGCTACCGAGGGCCATGGACTGCTATTATAGCGATGAGGTGCTCAACGAAGTGGGCTGGTCTCTCGAGAACGCCGTAAGTACATCTCTACTTTTAATCACTCCTTTTAATACGAAGACTTACCCGTCTATTAGCTTTGGGGAGGCCAACCGGATCCAATAGTCTTACCCGAAACCGCTATCAGTGACCCAGTATATGGTTGGCCAGGCAATCCTTCCATGGGTTTCTTTTCCACCTCCTTCTACACCCAAAAGAACCAGGATTATAAAGGAGTTGTGCCAATTCTACCAATCCAAACCAATAACAACAGCAATGACCCCTATATGAGATCAACTATATACCCGATACCCGCGTTTTGGGCTCATAATTTGTTCCAAGAAGTCTTTTGGCAAGCTGGAATACGGCCATTTGGCGCCTGGGTTGCACATATGGGACCATTAACCAAAGGTCTAACAACCAATCTCGACGGTGCAGCTTACCAAAACCCCTCGAAGGGCCACAATGGGATTTCAAACCGCGCTGCTAATTCATATTGGTCTTGCGAGGTGAAGGCTAACATGACTCCGGCAGAGAAATGGCGCACCGAAGATGAGAATAAGAGAAGGGCATATGTCTTAAGGGTTCTTGGCGTTTGGGAGCGCAGTTGGAACGATGATTTTGATAACACTTCCAAGCACTCGTCTTCATCAGATAGTGAATGCGCATACGACTTTTTCTGGAGGTCACCCCCGTTTAAACAAACATCGAAACCACATCGCTTTGACGAGATCCGCCAGTATTTATTGGAGAACCGGGAGCCTTTGGAACTTGCTCTCGATAGCCTATATTTCCCAATCCCGGAACCAGTACTCTATCGTTATATCCAAGACCACGATCGAGATAGACGCCTTACCATCACGTACCAGGACTTCAGGGAGTTCATGGCCTACTGTATGCTTCAAAAGATCCTTTTTCGGTATGCTTCCTATATGAACTCATTTCCCCTCATTTCTCTTGTTTAAAATTGTTCTGACTAACCCATTCTAGCTGCAAATACACTTATCCCCACATCGGTGTGATCGAACGCAACCCTGCTGGGTGGCCTGCACCCAGTCACGCCGCCAAACCAACTCCCAACCCGGGACCCCCCTTAGACAACGATCGTCAAACCTTAGACTATCTTTGCTACACATTAGAGTTCACAAAGATGTTGAATTCGGGGTTTGGCCCATGCAAAGATATTGATATCAATTTTCTCAGAAACTATACCAACGTGACCGCCATAAGCAGAGGCTTTAACGGGATTTCAAGTGAGGGATTCTGGAAACTTATTTGTGAGTGTGTAAATGCGGGGAGATGGTTTATGCATGGTCCGAAGGGCGTGGTTAGGTTCCGTCAAGACTTTGCACAGCAGGTAGAATCAAAACGGCAAAGAAGGGGTGAAAGGTAAATGGCTCTCTCTGATCGATGATGAGACCATCACACAAGGATAGCCAATTGTGATTGGGGGCTCCCTTTCGATATTATACAGAGCCTTAACCACAAAATTGAAATCGTAATACCACCCACCACGATATATTAATTGGTTATTCAAAACTATCAATTTCCGCATTGATCCAAGTCAAGTCATTCAATAAGATCAAAAGGATGTGCAATCTAGCATGCCAATTAATCCCTACTTGAAGACAGCATTTTATTCTTATTTCTATTAAGGTATACTCGCTAGTGTTCTTAGTATTGGCAATACGCGAGCATTAGTCACCTAGCTAAGCGAGCGTTAGTCAGCGAGTCTTGGGAGTCAAGGCATTATAGCCTTCGGTTTCTACGGACTCTTTCCTAGCTATCTCATATCAATACAACCAATTCATACCCCGTATATTACGGATATCCTAGTGATACCAACACTTAGTCTTTCCTACATACATACTCCATGATCCATGGCTGTGTCACTAATCATTATAGCTGTGGTTAACAATCACTGGTCATTATACTGACACTCAAGAATGAAAGTATAGAATCATTGAATGAGTAGATTGCTATTCTATCCAGAATACAATTGTAGATGACCTCACAGAAGAGAACCCCAAAACGAGCAATGTACATTCATATTTGATCAAGAGGCCAATGCCATCCTTTCCCTCCGATCCCCTTGCCTAATCCAGTAAACATAAGCACAATCGATGTGAAACTCGACACAAAGGAAAACCAGTCCAATGGGGCACCAGCCAGAATCGAGAATAGGACGAAAAAGAAATTTAGTTGCAATCCATCTTGAAATGATATCGATAGAAAACTTCAAGCAGTAGTAGGTGGGCAGCCTCTACCTTTGCCAGTAGATATTGCGCAGCAATCGGCAGACTATAAATATCAGTTTAAGGCAACGAGGTAGGTGTATATACTGAGCTACTTACACATTCTTCGGGAGTAACGCCATGATTAGAGCAGAAGCTTGCTGTCATGTCTGGGCACCAGTCCGTGTTGTATTGGCGCAAGCAAGCTCGCATGTTGTCGTTACCACCGATGCAGCAATCTTGACTAGCCTGGCAATATCCCTTTGGAAGGCCAAATTCTGGCGCATCGGGTGGGAAGGGATCGCCTTGCTGTGGACATGTTAGTAAGGTAGACTGCGATTGTCATGATTGTTTATCTTACAGGCAAGGCCATTGCTGATGGGAGGATAGCGGATATTGCGAGTGCGAAAAGTGAGAGCTTCATATTGGCTGAGTAGAGAAGTTGGAGTGGTATTGAAGATGTGATTATGATGTAGTAAAGTTGTGGAGAGTGTGAATTGATGATGTTGATGATGATTAAATTGAAGGAAATCAATGGGCTCTTATACTTGAGAGAATTCCACTTCTTCGTTGTGTTTGTCCAAATAATAACGGTGGCATTCCAACGATTCCTCTTTGCTAGAGGCCAAGACTACAAGGTCAGTTCATCCCCCAAGTACTTAGCGTATCATCCAAATTATTAAGGGCGGCTGAGCAACTTTCTTGAATCCTAATGAGAAGGTCTACACAGTATTTCATGACCCAAGGCCTTAGCATATGACCTCATAGCTCTTCATCTTCCGTTCAGGTACAGTAGAAGTTAAAATCTATGCATGAAATCCTTCTCGCGTACCGCCCTCCAAAAAACTATATAAGCGAACATCGAGTGGGACTGCAATACACAACTGTTTTTTTACATGAAACGACGAACAGCTTTCAAGTATCCCTCAAAAGACATGACTCTTCCACGAGAGAAGCATTGCTAAGGAAGAAGCCTTGATGCGCACTAACTCCTCGTGCTTGCTTAGCGGTGCTGTTCGCCTATCTGCAATGCCTAGATGATCGTACGTGCATTAGATAGCTATGACGTCATATATGCTCTATTGTACGTAGCAAAATCAGACAATGGATAGAGTCTCTATAGCTTTGTATAGCACTAGTAGTTTAGCAACTAGAAAGCTGTACACTAGCCACTTCAAAATCTGTAGTCTCAATAACTGGCCGGCTAATCTATCTGTTCGCTGTTGTACTTAATCGAATCCCACGCCAAGTTATGACAAGAGATGCCCCTAGCGTTGTAGCTTTATTCCATCCTTCATATATTCGCCAAAGTTTAGACCACTAGAACGTCCGTTTCATTTTTCGCTTTGCCGAGCAATTCTAGCTAGTAAATCTGATGCATTTGCCTAGGGAACGTGTTAAGCGGCCATAGATGAGCGGAGTGGACAATCCCTGTACAGATGGCAATCTACAGTACGAAAGAAAGAATAGAGAAATTTTACAGGCAAATTAATAGGGTGTACCCAGTTAGCGTAAGCTTAATTAAGGATTTCTAGCGATACCCCGTCCTTGGAGTGAGGGCGCAATGACCGGAAAAGAGAGTTTGGTATTGCTGAGTCTAGGATGAAATCAGGTGCCTCCTCTAGGCACAAGGCAGGATTCGTGAATCTTCGAATGAACGCTAATCCGGGCTATTGACACCGCCACCCTTTAGCGCTGATCTCTCGCTTACATCTCTTTTACATACCGGTAGTCGAGAATCGGAAAACTCGCGACAATGACAGAAAAGAGTAGCTGGATTTGGTGTTTAATACTGCGTTGGTGAGTATTGGGTTGCATGAAGTTGAGTTAGGTATATAACCATACCTATCGTGCCTAAATGCGCGCGAAAATTTAATAGGTAATTTCTACCAAAATAGCACAGTTCAGCAAAATCATCGCATCTTTAGAGAAAGTCCGAACACCGAAGATCCCATGGACATGATTGAGGCTTCTAATCGCCCCATCCAATAGTATATAATGCCAGCAGGTGCTTGGCAATCAACACTACTATCTGAAACGTCCAAGATTGCCAAATCGAGCAGACAACCTCCCTTCAAACAGCGATGACAATGGTGATCCTACGCCGGCGCGCAGGATCAAACCCTGAGTTGATCGTGGGGAACTAAACTTAATTTATACTCGTGGTAAGACTTGGATTCGAGATTGGAACCGGTGGTTTGGTTTAGGGTTAAGCACGTGGATCTTCATAGATACACTTTTTGAATCTGTACTGCTGTCAGAGCATGATGCGCTTTGTTGTTAGCCTCACTCGGTTATTTTGAAGGATCCGAATTTCGATGCCAATACTCTTATATCTCTCGTACTCGGGGCTCAGACGGGCAGATGCTGTTTCAAGAATAAGAATAGGATCATGTATGTTCAGCGCAGAATATTGGCATCATCATTGTTAGAGTTGATCGTTGGATTCTGCCTAGCGAGGAAGCCATCAGATAGAGTAGGTCAGGACACAACGATTCTTGGGAAAACTCCTTTGAATTTTACAACACACAAATGTACAAGACGAATTAACTCCTGTAATGGGTCTAGAACTATATAAGTTGGCGTGAATTCCTTCCACACCTCTCCATCATAATATCAGATCACAATCACATCATCACATCATCCGCAACCAAACCAATACTTAACTTCAACAATCTTACTTTACTATCTTTTCAAATCAACTCCTACAACACAATTCTCACCTCAAAATGCAATACTCAACCCTCATCACCATCAGCCTCACCACCCTTCTCTCCACAATCCCACTAGCACAAGCAGCAGTAGTAAGTCTACCACAACGAACCAGCCTTGGTACAAAACAATGAAACACAATTCAAAATAACTAACAATCCCCCAGTGCGACAGTTATCTCTCCGACAGAACAATCCAAGACTGCTGCTGGGGAGGCAAAGATAACTTCAAAGCCTGCATGAACCAAAATCAAGAAGAGAGATACTGCGAGGATCAAGCTGCAAACTGGTGTGGCAGAGTTGGAATTACGCCTACGCAATGTGTAAGTATTGTCTCATTGTTTTCTTCTTCCCAAGATGTTGGAGACTAATTTTTGTAGGACGCCGATTGCTGCAGTACAACGACGAAGTTCGGAATTGGCTGTCCCAAGTAGATTTGAAGGTGATGAGTCTTTGATAGATGATTCTTGATGGAGGGAGTTAGCGTCGAGCTGTTTTCGAGGGGAGTTCTTTGGTACGAGTACGATACTTATCGACATGCATGGTGCATGTCGGCTGCAGCTGGTAGAACCAATGCATCTTATTCTTTTTTCATCTCGATCCTCCACAAAGTCCTGTGTACAGTCAATTTCCCATTCTATACATCCTCTGCCCTTTGTAGAGACTACAAATAATTGCATATCCAGCTCCCTTGTGATAGTCTCAGTCTCTCACAATAATTATTGCTTATCTATAGAGCCTCGAGGCTTCTTGAAGTCCAAATCGAATGAAATTGACTCTTTGCTTTATACAGGATAACAAATAGTCGTTAAAAGGCCTTCAGAGAATCGTAAGCAGGAAAGCTAAGTGGGATCGATGCTTCATAGAAGCTCAATAAGCGGCACCAAGATAATTATGTCTTTACTCAATTATATCCGCACAACCCCAGCTCTTCCAAAACTAATCGAAATACTCCACCAAACCCCCAACCTATACCATAACACAAAGTCAGCCCGGAACCAGCAAAGCCCTCTTCCGAAAAAACAAGCGTCGTCCACCAATCCACCATACGATTATGCTCCCTAACTAATTCACATCTACCCCGCCAAGATGCAAACACAGCCTAGCAAAGCCAATACACTGCCCAAGCTCCAAATATGCTGTTGAACGTTACGGGGGAATAGTCATGTGATTCTGTTTGAGCTGTTTGCTTCGCTTAAGCTCGCTTAGCCACTACAAAAGCCCCCTCGAAGAGTTCAG